>VZTJ01006620.1:565138-626347 GCA_013397795.1 Orthonyx spaldingii
GGCAGCGCTCCACTCTCCGTCTGCGGGCGCGGTGCCCGAGCGGGTGGCCAGGAGCCGGCCCCCGGGGCACCCGCGGCAGCGCCCGCCCCCTGCCTGCCCCGATCCCCGGGTCCCCGGCCTCCGCCCACCTCCCCGGACCGGCCGGACCCCCGCTTTCCCCGTGCACCTGCTCTGCGTAACCCGGAACGCCGAGCGGCTTGGAGAAGGCAGGGGAGGCCCGGTCCCGCCGCAGCAGCCCCGCTATAGCGCCCCGCGGGACAGCACCGGGGTGCCAAGAGGCTCTGCCCGGCCCGGCCCGGCCCCGCCCGGACGGACCACGGTCGCCCCGGTCCCCCTGATCCTCGCCGCCCCTGGATTTCCAGTTGGAACGGCGCGGCCCGAGCCTGCGGCCCCACCGGGCGGAGGCTGTCGCTCCCCGAGGACTGGCAGCGCGGCGGGGTCGCACGGGCGGGAGCATCCACCGCCAGCACCCCGACGGGGTCCCGAGCCCTTCGCCGTCCTGGGGCGCGGTGAGAGGACCGGGCGGAGGGGATTGCTCGGCGGAGGAGCTCCGCACCCCCCGGGCGGATAAAGGCGGCTTCCCGTTCTGGGAAATATCTCCGCCGAACGCCCCGACGGCTGCACAGGCCCCCAAGTTCCCCGGGCGCCGGGACCGATTCAGAGCGGCCGCTCATTGCCCCAGCCTCCCGCGCTCCGGCCCTGGGGAGAAAGATGTCCCGGGCAAGAGCCACGGCTCGGACCCGGGCGGGACGGCTCCCCAGCGCCCCCGGGGCGAGACGGGCACCCCCGACGGCGCCGACCCCCACTCGGGCGAGAGCAGGGGGAGCTGCCCCTTGCCGCCGAAGCCAGAAGTGGCTCGTGGCGCGTTGGGACGAGTGGGGAGAGAGTCCCTGTGGTCTCAACTCGACTCGGAGAGCCTCTGGTGCCTGACCGCCGCCGGCGGGCTCGGAATGGCAGAGTTTTGGAAAATGGGGGAAAACACTGTGCCCTCGGGACGTGTCCGGACCGATCGTGCCCGCCGGCGTGGGGAGCGCGGGCTCGGGGATGCGGAGAGCACTGCGGCCCCCCCTCGGCGGAGCGCAGCCCGCGACACTGACCTGCCCGCGGGGGGGACCGGGACGCGCCTTTCACGGAATTAGCCGCACAGACGTCTCGCTAGAACTTTTGTTCCCCGCCACCGCCCGGACACGCAGCACCCGCTCCGCAGCCAGCCCGTCCCGTCCCGTCCCGGCCCCGACGGCTCTCCCCGTGCCCTGTCCCGACAATGCGTGAAATGCATCACTGTCACCGGGCGCGGGTGACGGATGAGGCGAAGGCGCGGACCCCTCGCCAAGGTCAAGTTGAAGATGCCGGTGGCGGTGCGGTCGCCGCCGCTTGAAGCTGAACAAGGCCCTCGCGGGGGCCCTTTCCAACGTTGTATTTCCACCTCCCCCGCTTCCCCTTCGCCAGCCCTTTCTCCGGGGACCTGCGGGGCCGGGGCGCGGGGAGCTACTCGGTGCTGCGCGAGGGGGGGCGGTGGCGACGCGGAACGCCGGAGCTCCGGGCCCCGCGGGCGCGGCTCGAACCCGGCCGGGCCGTGCTGGGCTGGGCCGGGGCGCGGAGCTCCGGTTGCGGTCACAACCGCGGTCACAGCCTTGAAATAAACTGCAAAACGCTCCGGGTTGGGTTTTACCCCGCGTGCAGCAAAAAGTTTTCCAAACCGAGTCTGGTTAAACAAACAGTTCTCCCTGCTCCCGGCTCCCTCTCTCCCTCGCCTTGTGATGATTGATATTTTTTATTCAGCCAACTTTTATTTACCTTGCAAAAATGTTGGGGACAAATGTGATAAATTACAGATATGCAAATTTCTTTGAATGGCGTTGTAAGTGTGTCTCGCTGGAGCTGAATAAGTCCTTGCAAGTCGGTCTGCGCGCACTCAGGACCCCAGGGAGCTGATCAAAGCACCCTTTCTCTTTCATCCCCAGTATTCTCCTCCAAACTATTTCGATACAATATGTTTCCATGATGCACTTAATGTGCTAGGGACACAGAACTCATTACAACCTAGCTAGTTCTGCCGACCCCTTTGTTCAGAGGCATAAAGTTAAAAAAAAAGGAGGGGTGGAGCGGGGGGAGCGCTGCTAGTTGCCAGCTTTCTGAAATGTTAAAGCATGCGTCATTTTTCACCAGGTCTCGTCTTGATATCCTCAAAAGACAAACTATGAAACCGGCCTCAGCCCTTTCTGGCATTAATTACGCTGCTGTCCAGCCGATCTGTTTTTCCTATTATATGCATTTCTCAGCAGGGATTTTTTTTTTTTTTTGCAAGACTAATGCAGCTGCAAGTCAAAGTATGAATACGTTGTATCGGTATAGAAAAAAAAAATAAGTGGAAAGGCTGAAAAAGATGTCAAAGTCAATGCTGATGTTTTTTCTTGCTTGCCCCACGTTTGAGACAGTGGCTTTGGAAAAGTTTTGGATCGCTCTCTTATGTTAACTGGTTATGCCTCGAATTATAAGCTTCTTAGAGGGGAAAAAATCTCAGCCGGAGGCTGCTGAAAGCAGGTTGCATGTTTATTGAATACCGATGTGCCCAACAAATCTTCTTTTTTTCACTGGAGAAACGCTTCAAAGTATTTGGGGAAATCGCTGAAAATTAGAAGCCCCGAGCTCAGGGCGATCCATTTCAAACCCATGGCGAGGTGGCGGCTGTTTGGGGAAATGACTCCAGCGGGATGACAGTAAGAAATAAACTCTATTTCAGCGGATGGCGCGTTTGTTTACGGGGTTGATTGGTTGACGGAAATGGCTGGCAGCCAGTTCTGGGAAAGATTCCAGACCTGACTCCGATTAACCCTCTCTGGTGAAACTCTGCTGGAAACCAACTCACCAGCAATTGCCATTAATCTACTTACTAATTAAGCCAATTCATTTCTAAAGGAGAAAAATTCCTTTCTTTGGCCAAACTGATGGGAGGAAATTTGAAAGAAGCGCCAAACTGTGTAACTGTAATTCAGCCAAGGACTGCTAAAACAAGGTGTTGATATATAGCTGGAGATTTAAAACAAGTTTCTAGGGCAACAATCCTTTGGAGACGGTGGTATATAGTGCATAGTAGATGAAGCTCGAATAATGGTGGACTGCAGTGTGCAATTGTACAGACATTGGTTGGAACCAGGACTGCTTTTCCCAATTAAGCCGCGCAAGGCTTTTACTCCTAATAATTTATCTGTCCCGTTTTAACATTCCAGCCTTGGGTGACAGCTACAAAGAGCATCTGTGCCGGACCCAGTGAACATGGTCACAGAATCATGGAAAATACTGTATTGGAAGAGACCTGCAAGGGTCATAGAAATCCAACTCCTGTCTCTGAAAAGGGCAACCCCAAAAATCACACCACGTGCCTGAGACCACTGTCCAAACGCTTCTTGAACTCTGGCAGGCTTGGTGCCCTGAGCACTTCCTTGGTTGTGGAACTTCACGTCCAATTTTTGCGTGGCGTTGGCGAGGACACTCCATCTCCCCTCGTCCCAGGGTCCGGATCAGCCCAAGAGGACACAGGGACACACTGTGTCCTCGCAGTGCCCTGTGCCTGCGAGGACCTGCCAGGGCTTCTCACGGCAGTGTGGCGTGCCGGCGCTGCGGCTGCCAAGGCTCTCAGTGGTGCTGAGGCATTACCTTTAGGCGAGCAACCTTTAGCTCGGCCTGGGCGAGGGCAGAGCACACCCAGGGTGCCCCGGCCGCTGGCCCGGAGCGCGGGGTGCTCATTTCAGAGCGAGCCGCCGCCCCTTGCGCTGCTGGCAGCAGGGCACCTGCGAGGTGAGGGGGAGAGGTCATGAGAGGGATCGTCACCCTTCGGCTCGGCACCTGCAGGAGAAAGAGCAGCTCCCGGCTCCCTGCCCTGTTTGTGGTTCCTGCCGCCCGCGTCCCTGCCCGCCCCCGTCCTCGGGGCCTGGCTCAGCACAGCCAAGGGCACCCCGTCCCGGGCAGACCCGGGGCCCCTTCACCCTTCCCTTTTGCCTCTCAAACAGCCGTGTCCTCCCACTGTTCTCTCCCCCGCACCTTTCTCGGTCCCGCAGCCCTCGCAGAGCAGCCCCGCCACTGTCCCCCGTCTGTCTGGTCCGTTCTGTGCCCCCGGTGACAGCAGCGCTGACATTCCCAAAGCGGTGCTGAGGGTGTGGGGCCTGTGGCAGGCACGGAGCGGGGAAGGGAAGGTGCCCAGCCCCAGCCCACGGCGCTCCCCCGCGCCCCCCGCGCCCCCAACCACCGGGCTGGGCGCATTAAAGGCACGGCCCCCGGGATGTGTGGCATGAGAGACGACACACTGAAGGAAGGATAGTTTAAAATCAGTGTAACCGATCCTTCGTTTTTCGTTGTTGTTGTTTTGCTTTGGTTTTGTTTCTTTTCAGGTGCGGGCAGTCGCAAGAGGAACAAATTAAGCGTTCGGCGGAGCTGTCTCCGGACAAGGCGGCGGTGGTCAAAGCGCTCGGCGGGAGGTGGGAGGATGCTGAGCCCTGGACATGAACAAACCACCCTCCCAGAAAGCAGCAGCCTCGTGTCATTGCGCTAAAATGACAAGATCTCATGAAATACACGGCACCACCAAGTGATGACAGCAGAACTATGGACTGAAGCTGGAGAGGAATGGGGAAACATTTCCTCCAGCAGCTGATGGCAAAACTTAGCAGGTGCTGTAGGTACTGCACTATACCTTCGTATCTCAAGCAAACACTCAACTTCTTCATTTAAATCTCTCTCCGAGATCATAAAAAATAGGATGCAATATCCTAAAAAGACTAATGACATTTCACAGGTAATGCAATTTAGAAAGAAACACTTCCATGTTTTCTTTTCCAACAATGTGCATTTTTGTAAACTGCTATAAATTGCAATTCAAAAGCCCTGATCTCGCCATCCCCAATCATTTTTTATACTGATCAAATGAATGCAGATACTCCCATTTGGGAGGGGCGACATGACATTTCACTTGGCAGTTCTAAACAGGTCACAGACCTTTCACAGACCCTAAGGCAGTGGGAGGGAGCTCTTTACGAAACCGTGTAACCAAATCAAACCAATGGTTACCCCTTTTCAATACCATTGGAATGGTTTGCACAATGCTATTCACATAGCAGCAGAGAAACTGAAAGGATGGTCATCCAATGGAAATTTCTTTTCTTTTGTTTAAACTTGTGGAGCTCCAAAAAAAGAAAAAAAATACTGGAAAACAATTACTTTTTGTATGACAAAAAGCTAAACACTTCTACGTACAGCCGTATGTGTACACCAGGGCCTTGAGTGCGCCTGGATGTTTATACAGATATAGTCACACATCTGTGTGTGGGGATGTACATTTATTGGAGATGTTGCTTTGTTTGAAGCCATAGGCACAAAGACACAACATGGCTGCCCTGGAGATGACCTATTGCTTTCAAGTTGCTTGAACACATCAGAATTTCTATTGTTGAGGTTGATTAATTGAAACTGATAAGTTACCATGAATAAAGATTGTTTTTCTGTTTAATGTGGTGGGCCTGATTTGGTAAATGCTTCATTCATGTAGCCTTGCAGTGCAGCATATGGGCAAGATTCATTCAGTATCGCAAACATATACAATTTATTATGCCTGTATGGTCACAACCAAAAGGCCTTTCTATTTTAATGACAAAGTTTGAATGAAAAATTCCATTTAAAGAGTCACTAACATTAAGTGCGGCTTTGTAATTTATTCCTGTTGCCGGCTGCCGGGGAATCGAGCCCTTGGAAAAGCCAAGGCGCAGCGGGCAGGGCCGGCTCCGGGGCCAAGCAGCCGCTCCTCGCAGGCCTGGGCCGCCCCACGCGTGCGGAGGACGCTGCTCGTGTCACACGCTGTGACAAACTCAGCTCATCGCCGCCGTGTCGCGGCTGGACGGGGCGGACGCGGGACCCGCCGCGGCCTCCGGCGCCTCCTCCCCGGGCGAAACCGCCCGCGGGCCCGCGAACGCCTCTGCCTGGAGCAGGAGGTGTCAGTGTCCACCTTCCCTGCGCCCCGCCTGGGCCCGGGCGCCCCGACCCACGGCACGGCACGGGTGGGCGGCCGGAGGCTCCCCGGGGGCTCTCCGCATCCCCACGGAGCGCAGCCCAGCCCCAGGGAGGGCGCGGGGTGCCCGAGGGTGTGAGTGTCTCCTGCCGGGTGTCCTCCCCGGCCGTGGGTGCCACCGGAAAGGGCGTGGGAGAAACAAAAGGCTCCGTCTCCAGTACCTTGGCTCGCCCAGGGCGTTGTGTTTCTACTCAAGAGTGAAGTTAAACCCCACTGTGGCCAAGGGGATCTTTGCTCCAACATTTTACACCCTAACCTTTCTCCTTCCCCACTTCTTGCTGGCTAATCACCGGTCTAAGAGCTTCCAACACAGACGACTCAGCCTTGACCTCAATTCTGCTTAAAAAGCCCGTATTTTTTTCTGCATCGTCTATTCCCAAGCGAAACAGGTCAAAACAACAAACCCTCACCCAAGAGGGAAAAAAAGATCAAATTTGAAATGAAGAGGTGGCGAAGACATGTCAGGAACTACTGTGTGGTGCAAATCACTACATTTCAGTCCACGTGTAGGGGATTTGGTCCTGTTCCTGTCTATTTGAGGGGATTTGTAAAGCAACATCTCACAAATCAGTGTCTTTGACAGACAAAGTAGAGCTTCTGTATCATCACAAATAAGCAATTAAATATGGGGGTGACATTTATGAAAAATCCCTTGAAAGAACCCTTTCAAGCATTTTTTTAAAAATATGACCTCTTAACCTCTTCCTGATCTATTGACAGAGTAATTTGAAACAGAAACAATGTAATCTATCAAAATAAGTTGTGTTACTTCTGTAAATCAGATATTTATGTTTGCGCTTTCTCCTACTGACAAGCTGTAAAGGCCCACTGTTATTCCAAGGCTTTATCTCTGAAATTCTTGTCTTTTCTGCTCATTAAGAGTCTGTCTATAGATTACAGAGTCAATAGATGCAAACACCAGACTGTGAGAAAACTCTCCCTGAGTACATAAAAATCAACAGCACTGGATACTATACAATGGAAAGCATAGATGTTTGTAGGTGTTCGGTTTTATCATCTTTAAACAAGGAAGAGAGTAAATACTGTGGCAAAACTTCACCTTCCAGTGTTGCACGCTTCCTTCTGCCATTCCTAAAGGTGGATCTCTCTGCAGCATCATTTCAAAATGGCAGATGTAAGTTTAAACGAAAGAGAGTTTACAACTGTTTTGAGTTTTCTACCCATAGCTACAGTGCTAACAATGAATCCAACTAGCAGGTGGCGGGCCTGGATGGGATGACTTTACAGATGCTTTTATGGGTTATCCTGTAAAGGCATGACTCAACCTAGTGGAGCTCTTTCACATCATTAAAAGACTGAAGGATCCTGGGCCGTGGACAGGCTCCTTCAGTTCTTGGGAGGTGCTTCGAGGTGCAGATTTTCAGTATTTCCTACAATATTGTGTCCAAGTTACGATATGCACATTTTTTTAAATGCAGCAACATGTGCATTGTCGATATTCCCTGTGTGCTCGTGTGTTAACATGAGACTAAAGCAAAAAATATCCACAGACAAAACTCTCAGTTTCAACCCAATCCACATGAAAGGGAAATTGTCTGTGAGGAAGCTGAAGCACACTGGCGGATGGATTTTGCCAAGCTTTTAATAATCTAATATTCGTATCAATAACGCACATTTAAATACCTACAAGTAGTGTTTGGGGCCAGCTTTAAAAGCTGGCACAAAAGAAAAGCGGTTTTCCAAGCTTCCTGTGGGTACCAGCGGGTCTGCGGTGGGCACAGCTCGGGAGGAGCCGGCCGCCCGCCCGGCGCTGTGGCTGCGGTGCCGCTCCGCGGGGCTCGGCCCGGAGCGCGGGGCCGGCGGCTGGGAGCGGGGTGGAAGGTGGGCGCCAGCCCACGGGTGTCTCCTTCGCCTGCTGCCAGGGGCTCCCATGGTACCCTTACGCCAACCCACTGTTTGAGAGAGCAGTGAAGTTTCAGACCCAGGTGGAATCGACACTTCCCGTTTTGCCCAGCAGAAGGGCAGACCTGGCGGCTTCCCTCACACGAAGTTAACTTCAGGACGGGAGGGAGGTAGGAAACTTTGAGACAGTTTGTGTAGCTGCCTAAGTCTGATGCTTTACAGATGGCATCTCATTTAATTCTGCTGAATTAACTTTGCCTGCCCATGCTATTGACATGCACTACCCACTCAGGTGTATGGTGCTTTTTCATTTTCACGTGCTGCTCCCCGGAGCCCTGAAAGAGCCTCCTCCACTGCAGAGCTTTGCACCTGGGTACATGTGGCCAGCAAGGCTGTGCTTACAGCTTATATCTGTAACTACTTTACAGAAGTAGCAAAGAACTGAGAAAGTTCTATTTGAAAAAAAGAGGAAAGTATATAGACAAGGTGGGGGCAGGTGTACAGCTGGAACCTGTCTAAGATAAAGGGGTTTAATATGTTTCCTAAGCCTTTATAAAATACTTTGTTTTGAAGGATGTTAACCTAGCATATGATTTTGTCCTTTACCTTTAAAAGGTTTAAGGTACTACATGCTACATTTTAAATAAAAATATATTTGTATGGAAATAAATAACTTATACTGAAGCTGATAAAGTCACAATTATCTTTATTATAAATCCTATTGTATTATTAAACTTGTACGTAGAGGTAGACAATTGGGGGAAGTGATGCACCACTCTAATCCTAAATTCAGGAACTTCAAGAATAGATAAAAGAAACAGTTCACTTCCTAAAATGTACTTGATTTATATTATCATACATTCCTAAGCCTCTGTTTTTTCATGTCTTTGCTTAAGTAATTATTTATTTCATTAAATATCAGCAAACGTATTCAGAGAAAAAAACCCCTATGCATCAAAACATTCTGTAATTTTCTTGTTTTAAGAATAATTTCCCCAGCTGAAAAAAATTCTAAGCAATGAACATACCTGAGATTTACTGCAATTAATTCTACCTAGGTATACAGAATTCTCTGGATTTGTCCACGGGATTTATCTGGATACAACCAAGAGATGATTCCACTGGTGCTTTGACACGGAGCACTGAAACTATTCTCACTTCCATACTGTGTGTGAGCATCACCAAAGTGATTCATTTCACCCTTTTAGAAAGGAAATTCACATTAATTTCACTAAATGAAAATTTCTGAACTGATGTCAATAATATTTCCATAATCTGACAGCTTGCAATAAAATCTGTCAAGGATATTTTAAATAGGAATCATTCACCTGAAGCATTTCTTTATGTTTGCATCAGCTATGAGGGCTTTGTATATTGAAAAGAAATTCTAGCTTGTCATTCTTGACATAAAACTGATAATTTTAAAATCTAGCACATTTGTACCATTCTTTTCTGAAAATGGGCTAGCAGTGTTCTAAGTATATTTCTTTGGAAAGCTTGACTGTGCCATTTTCAGTTTGGAACTTTTCAGAGTTTTCCTCCCTGAACATATCATCAGATGATTTGAAGCAAATTCCTTCAATTACTGGAAGAGTAAATCCTTGCCTGTTTTTGAACTATCTACTCTTCTTAGTAGTTTAAAAATCTTTTTAAAATAACCTTTGTTTTCTGTCTGGTACTTATTTATTACTGCTGGGTTTTTTTAGGGCAGGTTGTCTCTCTGTTACTATAGATACACAAACCCATGAATTTGAGACTGGAAATGTTGAGAAGCCTTTTCCTCATCCTCAGCTCATATTTATCACAAAGAATTTCTGGTAACTTGGGTTTTTTTGGTGTGTTCTTACGTATACATTGATCTGGCGTGTGATTCCTAACTCCATATACCCAGGGAAAGCTCCTGCAGTCAATATTGAAAAAGGACTCTGGGACTGTGCTCCCCTATGCAGCATCATGTGTCAAGACATCAGCATTGACAGAGGTTGAAATGAGAGAGTTTACATAGAAACCCCTCAGAGCACTTGAATTCTACCTGTACATACTATGATAGCTGAATGTTCAAAATCTTCACAGAAAGCCTGTGGCAATAATCCCATGAGAGAGGAAAGGTGAAGTATTTTTCAAGTGTATCTTGTGATTAATGCTAGGTAGGTCAATACTTAAACTGGGGAACAGGTGATAAAGAGGGCTGTTTCTTCTTTAAAAATTGTTCATTTTCTTAGTATTTTTTGTTCATTCCACCATTCATGACGAGAGGGTGTAGGGGTACAAAACAGGAAATCCATACATCCAAATGGATTGTATGCCTTCCAATAATTGACTTGGATATGGAAGCAGGGACGAGGTTGGTTACTACAGAATATTCAACACAGTTTATCAGCAGTTAAGAAGAGACTTTGCAGGGCAAAAGAGTCATTGAGAATATCAAGGTTTCTTTCAGAATATCCCATAAGCTCTTTGAGGGGAAAACGTAGCGCAGACATCAGCCAGTGGTACAGGTCTCTAACTGGAATGATGTTATAGAGCACTGGGAATTAGATCAATTATTTCTGTATAGCTTCAATTATGCAGGCAGACATTGCACTCTACAGCCTAATCAACTATTCATGAGAATGATATCAAGCCCTGTGCAGAAGCCAAAACATCACTGTATGTTGGAGGAGTCTTTTGCTGAGTCACAGTTTTCAATACACTCCTTCACATAGCTGAAATGATGAATTTATTGTAACTGCTTTTCAATAATATTAAAGTATCAAGGTTAGGCCTGCTTTAAAGGAAATTAATAATGAATTTATTTCTAAGAATCTTCTCTAGTTAAGGGAATATTTTCCTTTCAGTTAAACTGATAATGCAGTGAATATCCTTGTTTGGCTAAGTAACACTTCTTTTCTTTCTAAAGTCCTGAAAACAAAACCTATTACATCTATGTACCAGACAAGCTGATCTTGCTATGGAAACAACTGCTGAAGTATTTCAGAAATAGGAATATTCCCACATTATTTTCCTTTATGCTCCACATTGCCCCAGTGAAAGTAGCAACAATTATTTCAAATCATCAGAAAAACATAACACTCTTGTTGCTGAAAGTGTAGTTTCTTTTTATTTTAACACAATCTAGCTGGTAGTCTTTCAGTATCTAAATCCCACCAAAAAGCACAAACAAACAGAAAAACCCCAAATGCAAATATTTTTCTTAATTCAGCCAATATTCACTATTCAGTAAGAGTGATAGGTCTAAAGAAATAAAAAAAGCTTATACCACTATTTTCAAATCTGAAACATGCTTCTGGCTTGCTAAAAGAGAATGGAGAATGTTTTCCATGCATTTTTGATCATAGTGAAATGTAGTTGCATTTAAGTTTCTCTTATGCTTTATTTGGAGCCCTATAGCTTCCCTCTTCCCTTGAGACTTTAGTAAGCAAGACTCTGAAGAATGGTAAATGACATTTGGCACCTAGATATGGGATGGAATCACAGATTGCACTTGGAAAACCAAAGAGTCATAGGCTGCGTTATGCCTGGTTTTCTTCTGTTTGTCATCTGTGAAAAACTCAGGTGGAAATTACTGTAGACATGGTGGTAGAAAGAAGGCAAAGGCCAATCAAGAACTAGTCTAGACCAGTCTCAAAAGATGAGCAGCTTCCTGCATGTATTAAAGGTTGAAGAAGGGAGAAAAACAAGTAAGACAGTTCCGAATCCTTTCATATAGACGAGAGAAAAAATGATGCAACATTTGGCTCAAATTCCCAGAACCATTAACAATTACCAAGACACATTAGTAAAAGTGTCTAACTGGATGAGTTTGTGCTCAGTAGGTATTTGCATTTATTAGACCGTCTTTGTAGAGTGAAGGAAACCAGTGTGAAACCTCCAGTCACTGAAGCAATCAGACTTTTATTTGTGTACCATAAGCAGAACCCACCTCATTCACAATGAGTCATAAACACTCACACATCCCAAACATCCCTTCTCAGCTAGCCAAAATAAAATGTTCTCCTGGAGGCTACCTCCAAGCCTTCTGAAACCGTGTCTTGAAGAACAGAATTTTGCCTCTGAGACAACTATTCTTTAATTCAAAATGTGGGATCAAAGAACTCTTTTGCTTGCTCCCCGAAATCTCTCCTTCACTTGGATTTTGGGTCGGGTTGGATAAAATAGTCACTGAGAGCACAAATGCCACCAAATGTAGTAGATTCAAGTCCCTTTGAATGTAACCATCTCTGTTCTTTTTAAAAACCACCATATCTATGCTATTTTTGCACTACAAAATTGAATGATTGTAACATGCTAAGCAGTTAGAAATATTTAAACTTCAGCGTAAGTTACTATGCATCAAAAATGTCATATACACCATCTTCAAATACTGTCCACTTTTGTTGCATTTGGAAGTCTAAGAAATTGATCTTTGTCTTCTTTTTTCTGCTCTTCTGTAGTCTGCATATTCTGTGGTTCTATGGCTAGAGGAGAAATACTTTTTAACAAGGTTGATTAGAAACTATTGGTTGACTAAATAACAAAAAGAGACAAGTTATATAGTTCAGTTTATCTGAAACTCAGGAAAAAGACGTAAAATTAAAACTGCTCCTAAAGAAAGACTAAAACACTCTAAAATACAGAAATGAGACATATAAACAATTCTCCTGCTTAACTTAGTAATGTAACTTAGTAAGTTAGTTGAATGCGTGAAGAACACCTCCTGAGAAATATTTGAACTATAAGCATTTAAGTCAAACTTAGTTCTTGAGGGACTGTTCTAGGCCCTGACTCATTAAAATAAGCATAAATACTTTCACTGAGCTATGAGAACTGGAATTATTTAATACGTGCCTCTTTTCTAGGCTAGAACATGAAGAATTTAATATTTGCCTGCGTATTTACATATATATATATATATTTCAGATAAATATATACAGAAAAGTGCATTTCTGTATAAATATCTGAATCTATACATGTAGCCATGTAATGTCTATCTTTATCTGTGTCTAGAGCATCTGTATTTATACTCACATTTATTTCTGACTGACAATTTGTTGTTACATGAATAAGGCACATTTCTATCAGCTTGCTTGAGAACGCAGCTTTATTCAGTTCAATAATTTAAAGCAGGTCATGCACTCATGGACACAGTGAATCAGACTGCTGTTAGAAACAGACACACCAGTGTGCCATGTAGGCTGTTAGTAGCCATAATTTTAAGCACTTAAGCAACCAATATTCCTTTTAAATAATTTCACTTTTCTAAAAGATTTGCTAAGGTATTTTCAAGTTCTCTTCTGAGAGAAGCATCTGAAAGTCAATTAATCCATTGCTATTTTCAGAGACTCATTTAGAGAATTGAAAAGAGATACTTCAGGATTCTTTTCACTGAAAATTGTCCTTTTTTCACTTTATCTGAATTGATGGTTAAAATGGAAAGCTCATTATCTTTGTAACCTTGGTAGCTTTTCTGTAATTACCTATAGCATCCTGAACAATATCTTATTCTTCACTAGCCCTTACTTCAATGTAATTTTTTTCCACCTGAATATATTCTGGCTCTATATTGGCCCCTGGATCCCCACCATCTTCTGTCATGAATAAGGATATCATAAAGGCCTTTATGTTCACATTATATGTCAGAATTTCAAACAATAAGCTCAGTTGAGTGACATGCATTTCTCATAAAGATTCTACCTGTGTTCACAAACTGGGTATAGAATTCTCCATCCCCTAATAATCTACCCACTGAGATTGAGGTGTACGAGGTAGCAAGACGAATTAAATTCTCACTGGTTTGGCAACTGGTGGTGTTCATAACATCAAAAACTCACTCGTCTCTCATTGAACAATTTTGGTCTTCCCATTTATTTTACAACTGGACAAATCAGGGTCACCCTGCCCTTGCTGCCCACTCAGACAATACTACTTCAGTTCATATGCAGATGGTTACAATTGCAGCCACATTTATTTAAAACAGAAGCTGGCAACTAACTGTTATTGCATACATTTGAAAAAAACCCCAAACCCTTAGAAAGTTTGAATATGTTAAATATTTTAAAAATAAACAGTAACATAAAATACCTGCAAGTAATAATTCATATTGAAGTGGAAAGGGAAATTCCATTTATGTTCATTAATAAAAGATTAAAAAAAGGATGTAGCATTTTGTTGACTCTAACTGAATATGTATAATAATTCTTACATCAGGGGAATATGTTTTAACTTGACTATTAATTTGAATTATATATCTTTTCCATTAAGAGTTGAATGTATTTGCGAGCAAATTTTAAATATGACTCTAATCAGGAGAAAAGTTGATGGCAAATACTATTTAATGCAACTCTGTGCTTGAACGTTCATATGCTGGTGATGGTAAATGCAAAATGTTTTCAGTTTGACAAGCTCTATTCTTATAAATTTTCCCTGAAATTCTTACTGTGATGTTAGGACAGCACAAAGGGGGACAAAAGACATACAGCTCTGCATGAAGAACATGAAAGAAATTATTTTAAAACTGACTGCCATGCAATAAATGAATTTTAATCAATTTACACCTCCTGAATCTGTTTTGCTAAAATAATTTTCTTAAATCCCTTCAAGCCCAGTGTAGTGTATTTCAAACTGAACAGACAGGGACAATATGGACTTGTTCTAACCCATGGCCATCCAAAGGATTGACTGAAGAACCTTCTGAACTCTAGAGCATTTAATCAAATCCCAAAGAACTCAGTTATTACGGACTCCTCTGCCCTTTTCCTGAGAGTAAACAGACAGTGCTAATCCTGCATCTAGATGAGAACATATCATCCTATAGTTAACATCTCTGAAAAAAACACAGGTCCCCAGTTTCAGTCTGGTCTGCTATGCTGTACCCACTTGCAAAACACAAGGACTGATGGCTTTTTAGGGGTGGCTGTCCCTGCTGCATCAGGACTTGAAATGTGAGCAGCCAACCGAGAGAGTAACATGCCAAACCTCTTAATCCCAATCTCCCTGCCTTCTGTCAGGTGGCTACAAGGGTAATGTAAAGTCTGAGTCTGAGTTCAGAAAGTGGCTGGAAGAGTTTTCAGTATGGTTCACTGCGAAACCCCACCTGGGTGGGGTCTGGTCCTCAGCACAGGAGAACCATGGTCCTGTTTGGGTGGGTCCAGAGCAGCACTATGGAGCCGCTCAGAGGGCTGGAGCACCTCTCCCACAGAGGCAGGGTGAGAGATGGGGTTGTTCAGCCCGGAGAGGAGAAGGCTCCGGCCTTTTTCACTGCGGCCTTTCAAGTACATAGAAGGGCTTTTAAAAGAGAGGGAGATTTACACAGGCAGAAACAGGAAAAGAAAGGAATGTTTTTAAACTAAAAGAGGGGTGATTAAGATTAAGTATTAGGAAGAAATTCTTTACTCAGAAAGCAGTGAGGCACTGGAACAGGTTGCCCAGAGAAGCTGTGGCTGCCTTGTTCCTGGAAGTGTTCAAGGCCAGGTTGGATGGGGCTTTGGGCAACCTGGTCTAGCGGAAGGTGTCCCTGCCCATGACAGGGTGGTTGGAACTAGATGATCTTTAAAGTCCCTTCCAAGCCAAACCATTCCATGATTCTGTGATTCATTCATACACTGCAGAAGGATGTCATGTTTACCCAGCCAAGACAAAATTTCTGTGCACTTTGTACACACAAATTATATACACAATATTTTACTGCATGCAGCTGAGCATATCCAGTTTGACAATCTGCCTTTGCTGGACTTACTGCTCTATAATTTTCACTGTCATATGGCATGAGCAGGCTTCTGTATCTCCACCTATTAGAAAGATTTCTTTTGATGGAAATGAAGCATTAAATAAAATAAACCCGTTGTCTTGTCTTTACTTACTGTCTCACTGAGAGACACACATTTAAGTGCTTAGTAACTGGCATTGCAGGTTTTTTCCAAGAAACTTGTCACTCTTAACCACATGCAGATGGAGAAGAATTTAATATTAAAGTAACCTACATTAGCTTGTTTTCATTCTTAAGAATTACAATACATAATTATAGCCATACTGAAATAGAATTCCCAAAATATCAAAATAACTGGAATGGACATGACATGAAAATGTAATGAAATGGACATTTGATTGATATTTTCTTGAGAATTGTAAATATATGAGACTCTTAAATATAGATAGAGCATCTCAGTTCTGGGTAGCCTCAACCTGTCTCATATGAGAAGTGACTCTGGTAAAAAAAATTTGCAGCTGAGTTTCTCTTAATGAAAGAAATCATTCAGTGTATGAATTATTACTTACTGCTCTGCTGAATTAATATTTACATTCACTCAAATTTTGAAAACAAGAAACTTAGCTAATTTCACCATTAATGAGTGTGAGGTTTGACTTTTCCCCCTCCTCACTTAATTCACTATTCTTTGTCTCTTCCCTGACATATTTTCTAGACTCCTGCATATTTCCTGTACATATAATTTCTATAGGGTATCAGGTACCAGAAGTCTTATGTCTGTTCATTCTATAGTGGCTCTTGGCAAAGGGTTTCTTAAGAACTTATACTAAGGATGTAGTGATAATAACGTATTTTAACAATGAATACCAGGTATGTGTGTGAATATGGCATTTCTTTTGCTATGTGAATGTATGCCACTTTTCTTAGGAAAAAATAGATATAGAATAACAGAGCAAGACTTAAAAAACACACTCCAGTTTTAATCTGATTCCACACTACTAAAATGATTGTGATAGAAACAGATAAAAATATATGAACCCAAAAATAAAATACCAGAATAAACCAGAAAAATACAAACAGATGTGCTGTTTGAATTTCTTGAACATATATATAAATATATCTATGTAATAAATAAATAATTGTACCCAAACACCCTAAACACTGTGATACAGAAGAAGATTAAGGTATTCTAACCAATATTCTTCAGAACTTTAAAATAGCCAGTTACAACAAAAGGTATGTTTTTGGTCTCTTTTCAGGCCTCAGGGGAAATAACTAAGGAAATACTATTGATCAGCAGAATGAAAACAAATAATCAGTAAGTGTTCAGCAGTCCATGGATGTATATATATTAAAATGCCATTATTATATTGCATTAAATATCTGAGCATGGTAAAAGACCTTGTGCAGTGGAAAAATCTGTGAGGAGCAGAACATAGAGTTTGAATTTAAAATACCATCCCTTTTCTCTCTGTAAACTTACTATAACTGTAACCACAGAGTGCTGATATTTTATCTAATCAATGAAAATTACTAGCTAATTTCTCAAGGCCCAGCTCATGGGTTAATTTGAACAGCTGTAAAATTTTTCCTCTTTCTTTTCAAAGAAATGCATTACACTGCAGAAACAAGTCTTTTTAATGAAGGGAAGCAAAAAAACCCTTAAAATATGAAAAATGTTGTATCAGATGATAAGAATTTTTCTTTAAAAAGAATATGTAGCTTGGACAGTTTGTCATGTTTTCTCTTGAATTCATGAGGGAAGAATGATAAGTGGCAATGAAATAAAGTCTCTTCCACCTCAAAATCACCTCAGAGCAGCTCCAATTCAACAATAACTAAAAGACAGCTCTGACTGATGGTCATATTTGGTCCTATAGGATTGAAATAATTGATATATATGAAGACTTTAAAAACCCCTGTTACAAAACCAGAAGTTCATGGGCATTTTAGCTACAAATAGTAAATCAAGAAAGATATACAAGAAAAATTAAATTGATTTGTTATCAAAAATGAAAGAGAACTGACATTAGAATATTGACTAAACAAATTTACATTTGCTATTCTCTAGATATTTTTGGGCAGTTGCTTCACCAGGCCACATAGTTTTTGATGATTTCATAAGACACATAGAAGATATTCTGGCCACAAGAGGGCTCACATATTTTATAGTTATTTTTCTTAAAATTGAGTATAATAAAATTATAGCAATATACAGGCTAAATTCAAGGGGAATATCTGCTGCCCTGATAAGTCACACTGTCAGGAAAAAAAAAAATAATTTGCCTGTCTCTTTAACAAACTATTGGAAAAAAGTGAAGAAAAAATAAGGATGTTACTATAGTCTATTTATTAGTCTATTAATTGGATTTTCATCAAAATTATTCTATTTCTATTACCTTACACATTATCTATGTATAAAATGACACATTTATCTCTCAACTGAGCAAAAATTTTAATGGTCTGTGTTAAAAAACATCCTCCAGCACATACCTATTCAGCTAAGAGAGTGTACACTCATTAAAGTAGATCTGGCAAGAATAACAGAACTTTATTTTTCTAAAGACACTTGCATAGTTGCTAAAAACACCGATAACACTGTCATTATATAACCAACAGCATTGTGTATTCTCACCATTTTCAGATGAGAGGATCACTTGGGGCTGGTTTCAATGAATACTGAACTTACTGAGAAACTATCCATTGACCTTACAGATACTGAATCAAGTTAAATAAACATGAAACACAATACAGAGAGTTTGCTGTGCAATGGATGTGTCTTCATCGCAGTTCACCATTTGTAGGACAGGAATTGATGCACTTCCACGCCTTTGGTTTGTGTTGCGGAGATGAAAAAATAAAGGAAAATAATTGTCTGAAAGACAGCAGAATGTGCAGTTGGTGGGAAATATGGTTCAGTAAAGTTCAGTATCAGTTCAGTTAAATTTGAAATAAATGTAAATTTCTGAAAAAAAAATCTTGGAAAGACTGAAATGTGATGTTTATGTGATTAAATAGATTTTTCAGGACTCCATAAATCTGACGTTAACTTTTATCTGATTTATCCTTATGACAGTGGCAAAGACACCACCAAGAACATATTGAATTAACTAATTTGGTATTTACTCAGGCTCTC
Organism: Orthonyx spaldingii; assembly: GCA_013397795.1. Lineage (NCBI taxonomy): Eukaryota > Metazoa > Chordata > Aves > Passeriformes > Orthonychidae > Orthonyx > Orthonyx spaldingii. The sequence continues at coordinate 583,880 of VZTJ01006620.1, forward strand.
CTATTCTGCCATTCCAGACAACACTTACCTGTAAATTACCTCTGGTTGTAAATCCTACAACTTTCACATCTTGTCCCAGAGCATTCAGACTCTAGTTCCTAGGTTCATAGTAGGGACTTCGGAAGCTCTGACAACCCTTGTTAGAATAGAGGCTCCTGAGCCTTTCCACCCTATTTGTGTGCTGTGGAGTTCTGTCGTAGTAAATCCTGCACATTTCACAGACAATAGAGATGCTGCACGTACCACTAAAATGCTTTGCTGCAGGGAGGAAATCATAGCCCTAAGATATGCCACACAGCTTGTTGTCCACACTGATGAGTACCAGTGACCTCCAGAGTGGACTGGTTGCATTCATACTGGACAGGTTGGGTCCCATGGAGCACATGAGTGCATTTCAGATATTCTTAGTCTGTAGTTTTCCACCTAAGATAGCACTGGGCCCTGCAATGTCCTGTGAGAGAGGTGTTTCTATAGCATGGTGCCAAACACATTCTTTCCATGTTCTGAGATGTGGCCTGATGTTCCATGGGGGTGTGTCTCGTTTGTACTGACCACAGGGAGCAAACCAGCACTATGGTTTTGTCTTGAGAATCTGGCTGTTCTTTATAGACATAATATGAGTGAAGTCAGAGAGATACACTGAGGTTGGCTGAGAACAAAGATCCAAGGATGAATTCAAGCATCCAAACCATTAAAAATTGATGGTATAGATGTAGTCCTACTGTCCAAGTGCTACTTGCCTAAGGAATGGCATAAAGCTTTTTCAACAGGCAAGACTTGTACTGGGACCAGTTTTAGACCAAGGGAATTCATAACTGTCCAAGGTTTTCAGTCTTCACAGCAAATCAGAGAACTGTGTCCTCAGCAGTTGTGCTGGAGCTGTGTCACCTAGAAGCACTACATTTCTCATCCAGTCTCTACAATGATTAGGGAATTTGTGGGCTTTGACAACCAGCAATTTTCAGCCAAAATGTTTCAGAACACAGGGAGTGAAGATGAAGATTTTAGAGAGGCTGGATAAAGCAGAGAAGAAAAGCGGCTGAATAAAAAATATGGATATAGGAGAACAGTCCTCCCATGAAAAACAGAAGAAAGCACTAAGATTCTGGGATAGAGAAAGTGTAGTGACAGAAAATGGGGAAGTATGGAACAAGGGAGATGAAAAAGAATTCTATGAAAGAGAGACTTTAGAAGAGAAGACAAAGAGAAACAAATAGGGTAAAAAAGTATAATCAGATTAAAAGCTCATTCAAGACTGATATAAGAAAGACATAAAAAAGATGCAGTCTAACACCATACAAAACAAATTGTTTTTAAGAACTCTGAGTACTATTAGCACAGTCTACAAAATTACCTGGCTGAAGTGCTCATCATTGTTACAAGCAATTTAACAGTATACTATTGAGCCCATTAATATTTAATTCCAATCTTTTAAATCTAACTATTACATCCTCGAAAGCTAATGACTAGGTAGCTGAATAATGTATATAATGACCTTAATTTTCATAACTATATTTTGCACAGTGTATGGGCTTGAAGTACTTTATCAGCGCAATCATTCAATAATACTAAACCTGCTCTATAAAATCTGAAATTTCTTTTTAATATTGTATTATTTAGTTCAGATTCTTTTCTAAGATAGAAAAAAAAGGTGCAAAGAGAAGAAGTTAAATCATCACAGAGGCTTCTTAAATGTCTTTAAAGCACAGCTTAGAAGTTTTGGCCACTGCCTTTCTGTGGTTTGCCTTTCCTGACCTTTATGTTTCTTGAGTTTCTCAGTTTCAGCAGTCAGGCGTGTTTTACCAGCTTGCTGCTCAGAGATACCATGCATGTTATCTGACAGTAAATAAAACACTGGTTATTTTCTTTGCCAACTTCACAAAAACAAATAGGAAGTTTTGTTCATACATAGTACTATTCTTGGAAAAAGTATTCCCTTTTTGGAGTTGTTAGATTTTTCCAATATCCTGTTAAAAATTGAAAGGTTTTGTAACATAAGTCAATAGTTGGAAGTTGAATCTTTTGTTGTTTGTTTGTTTCTAAGGATTTCAACAGGCAGCATTTTGGCAACTATAAGAAAAACAGCATTGTGGATAATTAAATGCAATCTTGTTACTGCTATCAATGGTAAAACTGCCATTGCTTTAAATGGATGAGAACTGAAGAACTGTCGTGACAAATTTGCCCTGGCAAAACCAGTACTCTGCAGAAGGTGTATGGCCATGTGACCAGAACAAAGAAATTAACTCCTGACTCAGACCTAACTCTGATTTTCACAATTGTATCTATATTTGGAAGCCATGAATCCTTCCTAATCTTGGTTTCGTGTGGATGCTCAGACTCAGATCAGTCTCAGGTCAGAACTAGGAAAATCCAGGTACACAGACTGGAAAGAGCTGTGGAACATTTCCAGTCTGGGTGGTTCGGTGGAGGTGGGGTTGGGTGCCCACGGAGCACCCTGCCCTGTAGCTTACACACATCCTGTGTGACTTTGGATATTCACTCTCCTTTCCTGGAAGCTGATTCCCATTTCAGAGAAATGGCATGAGGATTTCTGAAAGGTCCTGGGATAAAGCTGCTACATAAATGATTGTTACTACTTTAGCAATAAAAATGTTAAAGATGCCGTAGTTCTGTGAGATCCCTAGACTTTAGAAAGGTCCATATGTAAATATAGATAAAAAATATATATAAACAGAATCACAGAAAGGTTGTGCTTGGAAGTGACCTCTGGAGCTACAGCAGGTTCACCTGGAACAGGTTGCACAGGATTGCATCCAGGTGGATTTTGAATATCTCCAGCAAGAGAGACTCAACAACCTCTGTGGGCAGCCTGTTGCAGTTCTCTGCCACCCTCACAGCACAGAAGTTTTTCCTCACGTTCGGATGGAACTTTCTGTGTTTCAATTTGTGCCCATCATCCCTTATCCTATTGCTGGGCACCACTGAGAAAAGCCTGGCTCCATCCTCTTAGCAACAGACCTTAGTTTGTAATAATTAGAAGATTACCTTGACACTAATTCTTCCATCTATTTTTAAGATATTTCTGTCTCATAAGATGTTTCTTTTCCAATTTTCTTTTCTCCTTGAGCATTATAGTTTCAGTTTCTGTTTGCATTGGCAGATTGGTCATTATAGCACACAGTGGTGAAAACTGACAAATAATGCCTAATGAGCAAAAAAACCTGTTTTAATTTCCTGTAATATTTTTATTATTTGGGGAAAGAGAGCACCATTGATGAGGCACACTGTATCAAAAATCTTTAAGTAATCAAACAACCTCAAAGTTTCCATTCTTTCTCTGCAATGTGTCATATATATTACTTTTCCAACTGAAAATTATATTCTATACAGAACAGATAAAATCTGAAAAAAACCAAAGATGAAATGCTTATTCTGTCCTCTCTCCAGCTATCTCCTTCACACCTTGCATAAACACACATTCCCTCTCCTCTTACATTTCCACATGAACATGGACATGAACCTGGTAAATCAAATACGCCATCCACCCACCTGTTAGAACAGAGCTTCCAAGTTTTCAGTCATGTTTTGTATGAAGCCCTAGCCCTATCCAGACCAGGTCGTCATTTTGTTTTTTCAGCTGCAGATGCATTCCACTTTCTCTCACATGCACGTGCTGGTAGCTATGTGGCTCATTCAGAGGTGTAAACACCCGAGTTAAAGAACAGATAATATTGCAGATACATTGCAGTATCAGGGCTTTTTAAATAAAGAAAAAAAATCTGCAAATGAAATTCACTGTAAATATTCATTATTATTAAATGACTGCAAAACCAATCACATGGTCAAATTCTCCTTACAACAGAGGGATTTCATGCTGATGTAGCACCCTGGATTTCAGTGTCAATATAGCTGGGTAAATGGAGAGTTTGCAAAAGCAGAATGAGGGCTATTGCAGCTGTACACAAAATGGACTAGAACTCAAGCCATGGGATAATGGTCCAAAGCAGCTCCAAAGTCACAAGATTAGATTCCCACCTGCTTGAAATAGAAGCATAACAGGGCTTCTGTAGACCTTACTGGTATCCTCACTGACTGTTACGACACATCAGAGTAGAAAAGACCACGTCTAAAGGCTTTCCACAGTTTGAAGACCCTCAGCTCTTGGGATGGTTCTGTGAGGAAGCAGTGGCACTTCTGAACTCCAGCTCAGTATGACAGTCAATAGGAGTGAAGGACAGCTGCACTTGTGCTTCCTATAACATTTATTCTGAAAAATGGTAAAAAGCGCCCCACTTTAAAACTAATTCTAAGGGCAGCTACATCAAATCTAAGCATATACATGTTTTAAACACACAAATTCCCTCCATTATGTTTTTCATCTCTTCGTTTCCTCATTGCAAATTGTTAGCATGTTTCTCATTAGATCACTTCAGTCACTTCTGTATTTTGATGTTCTGTCTACTCTGCTTTTGTTTACTCCTTTGAAGTTTCTGTTGTCACATCTATGACTCAAAACTGTGATCTTCCTGCCTGAAAAGAAGAGCAAATATCTTTGCAAATGTGGAAAGCAACCATAAACTGGATTAAAATTCAGCTTTTGAATACAAGTGAGACTCCTGCCCCTTTACAAGAGTGTCTCCAGTGTATTCTTAATACGGAAGGAGCCTTGATCAATCTCTTGACCCAAAAAGTTCTTGCTGTTTAAACTGTATCCTTCAGCTTTAAAACCTTAGTCAGGCCTAAATAAGGTTTTATTCAGATTTATATATAAAAGTGAAAAGAAACACTAAACATCAATGTAACAACCATTAGAGTATTCAAATTTTTGTTTCTCAAAAGTTTGGAATGTATCATCCTAAATGTATTTATTACTGTCACTCATTCTACTTACTGCAGAATTATGGACTAAATTTTAGGCCCTCTTGCAGCTGGCTGAAGCTAATGAAAGAGGTTTCTGCCTACTATTGACGTATCAACAAATCTGGGTGAAGGGCTGTGAAACTGTTGCCTTCATCCTTACATTTGATGTAAGCTCTGATGCCTTCATTTTTCTTACATAATGCTGTTCAGAGTAGGACACCCCACAAGCACAATCCTGTTGAATATTTTCCACTGTGAGCTTCAGCTCTCAGCAGCCACTCTTGGTACATGTGCATGGTCTTTGGGCTGCCCCAACACATGGCCATCTGTCAGGATTGCATGGTGCCTCCCCACAACTGGGTCGGATCCTTGCCCGAGGGCATTTGGTTCCTGACAATGCTGGTTTAGATGAACGCTTTGGTTGACACTACAAGTGCCATCTGTTCTACAGGAAATCCTTTCTCTGTGTCATTAGTGGAGAGTTCCCACACATAGCTATATCTTCTTCTCCTTATAGAAGGTTTCATGTAGCAGGGATTATGAGAGCATGTTATTTGCAAATGAATAATTTGCAAAAATACCAAATTTCATTACATAAAGCCGCTTGATACACTCAGTACAGAGGAGCCCTTCCCCCCTCTTTGGCAAAGGAATCAATTGGTTAGATGGTGGTTCAGCATGGTGACAGCACCTCAGTACCTCAGGCAATGTAAGAGAACTGAACCTTGATCTAAACTTTGCTTCCTGGGAATCAAGATAGGAATCCCATTGAACAGATTTCAAAACTTAAGTAAGAAAGTTGAGCACCTCTAGAATAAGTTAGGATGTTCTGTATTAGCATGGTGATTATAAGAGTTATATTTCAGGGAAGACATTTCATATATTTCAGATATATAATCAAACATGAAATTAATTTTTGGCAAAATAAGAATGGCCAGAATCTAATAACTGAAGTTTTCATGTTCACTAAGCTTTTCATCCATTCAGACACTGCAGCTGTAACTTTCTGGGTAGGAAAGGGCATTGGCAACCAGCCTTTTGGTAACATCTCCCTCTCCTTCCAAACTCACTGTCATCTTGAAAGGTGAAACTTTGAAAAACAACCTATCCTGCTTGACTCAGCACAAGAAGTTACAAGAAGTCATGTTACAGAAATATTATTACTGCATTTCAAAAATATTGGATTTCCTCCTCAATAAGAGTTCTAATTGCCTGAAGGGTTCTAAAATGAAACCCTTTTGGCTGAACAGTCACAAGGGCTGGAAAGGGATGAAGACACCACGGCTTTATAGGCAAGCTCAGAGATAGGTTTTCCCTTTACAGAAGGGTGCAGAAGAGTGTGATAAGTATCAGATGCAGTAACCTACTGGAAATCCTCTGTTTTGGGAAATTTCAGGAATATTCTTACCTCTTTCTAAAGTCCTGAAAGTACAACTACTAAAAAGCAAGCAACCAACCAACCCAACCTAACCCAACCCAACCCAACCCAAACCAACCCAGCTCAAACCAAACCAAACCAAGACAACCTTTAAAGGTTACTGTTCTCTTTTGTGGAAGTAGTTACAGTTTCCACTACTTGCAATTCAAATTCACTCCTTTTAGTGTACTTAAGTTCAGAAAGTTTTGGCAAAGTTGTGCCAAACTATGAGCCACAACAGTATTATGACAAGATTTCAATCATAAAAAATAATATTTTCCATTAGTTTTTGTATTATTACAAGGTTTTATGATAACAAGGAGGCAACCTTGAAGAATAGAAATACTAAGGAAGGAAACCATTCAGTATGCACTAAATGCTAGGAGCTGAGGGTCAGATTTAAGGAAGTTAGAAAATAAAATGAAACCAAGAGTTTGAACTACAAATACAACACACGAGGCTATGAAACAGATTTTGGGAGAAATGTGGCAATTTCATTGCTTGTGATACTATTTCTATTCTACACTTACACCCTTCCCATCATGACATTGCTTGGATATGAACTATTGCTCTAATGAAAACCACTCACTAAGAAAAGCCTCCCCTTTGATGGGACTAGCTAGAATCATCTAGTATATGTTTCCATCTCTAATCTCCTGGTTCTGTAATAAACACTATTTCTTATTGCTTATATCTCCCTTTTTATCAGCAGTGCATTATGCAGTCATCAGTTACCACTGAAACAGAGGATAAACAGATATCCTATTATTTTCAAAATCTTAATCTATACCAAAATGGATTTTCCAGTGTAAATATAATCCCTATCTAGATACATAAAAACATATAGAGGTGAATGCAGGTGTCTCCTGCTCTATCTACAAAAAAATTTACACAACCAAACCTGCAACAGTACAAACACAGTGTAAAAGATCAGCTAACACTGTATGTGTACTTAATAGCAATTGAATAGTAATTGAAAAGTAGTTGAACATTATTGAATGTGCTATTGTGTGCTCCTTCAAACCCACATTCAAAAATTAAAACCCGCAAGCTCTAGAGCAAACCCTCACCATATCATTTAGTGTTTTACCCATTAACAGCACATTGTATGTTGGAAGCCCTTCAGGCCATGCCAAAGTCTCCCCGGTGTCTGAGAAGCACCGTTCCCCAGGACTGCAGGGCTGTGGGCAGGGACCGGGGGAAGGACACCCCCACATCCCCTTGCAATGGCCACTGAGGAGTGGTCAGGTCTAGGCCTTTATCCTCTTGTTAAGAACCTGAAGAGAATAATTATGCTTTGTCCTTTTTTGAAGGGTGAATGGAGGACGAGGATTCATCTTCTCTCTTGCAGGATCACTGCAGTGTTGCTCAATATTGATACAAACCCATACAGCTATCAAAAGAGCATCTGCAGCCACAAAAATGATACCTAACAGAAAACTGGAAAAACCGTAATTCTTATTTTCTAGTGCAACTTATTTTTCAAGTTGAACTAAAATCAAAGTGGTTATCTGAAGATCAGTCCTTAAAAGGACTGAAAAAGATTTTAGAGGTGGTGTGGGGGCTGGTGTTTTGTAAAAATTTTGTGTTGTTTCTACTGAGATTGAAATTTTATGTTGTTTCTGCTGCGATTTTACTGTATGAATATAGTATTAGGGCAAGTAGAGATCTGAGTAAGTGTCAAAGCAGTACGTAATTGATACCGAATCCATTGAGTAAGAACATGAATTAATGTTTTCAATAATGGGTATTTCTCTGTGCCTATAATGTTTTGAGCCACAAGTCTAAGTAACAAGTAGATAATACTAAGAGTATACAAACTTTTTGTTTTAGTACAATCAAGTACCACTTTCCAAGATCACACACACTTCAACTAACCTAGATGTGCTCTAGTTCAGTTTATCTCAGCATATGGCTTGTTCTCACCACATGCCATAGATTTCCAAATCTAACTATAATTAATAGGATTTGTCAAATAACTATTGAAGGAAATCCAGCCTCAAAAAGTGAGACTGATTAACACATTGATTTAGATATCAACTTCTAAGCGTTGCCTTAGTTGGTTTTTTTCCTATTATTTGAAGTTTCAGGAAGATCGGGGATATTAATAACCCTTTACTCAACATAACTTCAAGAATAATACAAACAACTAAAAAATCTTCTGTTTTTATAATGGTTGACATAATAAAAATATTCTGAAACAGAAGAAGTCCACAAATATATCTGTACACACACACACACACATACACATATATGTATACATATATACACACATTTTCCAGGCAAATACTTTCCAGGATGATTAAAATATAATACATAGCAGAAGAGAAATGCAAACAGTTTCCATGTCCCCACACCTTTAGTAAATGACAGAATGTAGTAGCATGGACAGATGACAAATTATATTTTTATTTGATTATGATCACATTTAGAAACCTCAGAGTAGAGTGAGTTTTTAAATAGCTCAAATTATTAATGGAAATTGTTATAGATCCGTCGTTCTTGCAAAGAGAGAAAGAGCATTTTTTTAAAGGAAAACATTCAAATGCTATTTAAATGATAAAAGATTTTTCCTTATTACTCTCATATGTTTTTTACTTGAAGGATTCCAAAGTTGGGAAGTGTACAGAAGGACTTACATGAGAAAGGATTCAGAAAGGGAAGATGACTTATGTAAAGCAGACCATGCCTTCTCTCAATAAATCAAAGTGGTTTTGATTATTCAGCATGAAAAAAGGAAAGCATAAATGGAGATTTAATCCCTAAATGTCAAGAATAACTCAAAGACATATAATTTTATTATAAAACCAGTTAGACCACTGCTGTTGGGATACCCTCCCATGTCATTTTAAATGAAACTAGAATGTAATAGAGGACAAATGAATTTCCTGAATGAACTGCTTTGTGGGCATGTTTTGAAGCATTTCTGTGATAGATTATTTTAGGCTTCTGAAAATTACACTAAGCATTAAAACAACCTAAAAATTAATTATGTAGTCATGTACACTTTATTTGCAGACTCTTTTATATTCCAATTATTTTCAAAAGCATTCAATGATTTCCTAATATCCTGAATACTGACAGCCACAACACAACAAGATCACTTTATGTATATATTTATCTTTTTGTCAGATTTCCTTCAGCTGTATATATTCATTACATATGTATTATTGTGCCTTGAAGGCTGGAATGAGTGAAGTGCAAGAGTAAGGAACCATACCTCACATCAGGTATGAAAACACAGAGGAACTAGAGGACCTCCATGACAGGTATCAGTAATTCCTCAAGAGCCTCCTGGCACCACCTAGGGCCCACACAGGTTTTTTTTCTGGTAGTTACTCACTCAGATGCCAGCTGTACCCAAATGCCTCAGCAGCATTTTAAGTCCTGCTTCTTTCTCCACGGTCCCTACAGGATCACATCCTACTTAGTTAATCTCAATGAAGTAGAGGAAATATTTTTCACAGGAGGACAAATATGATTCTCAGTTTAAGCTTCAGAAAGAAAAACCTATTCAACACCTGGACTACCTTGTCTTAAAACTTGCTGTGTGAAGGCACTACCACAGCTCAGCAAGCCGCTGGTCTTCTGCAATGCTATGGCATCAAAGTAGGATTTGTGCTGCTTTTGGTTATGAAGTATGTAGGTGTTATGGCAAACAGCAACCATCTTGCCTTTCTGACCCTGTGATTCAATCAGTTGTGTATTTTTGGTAAAGCATTGTTGCCATGGAAAAACTAGCATTTGAGGACTGTTTAATATTTTCCAGTATTTTTAGCTATCTGTGAGGTACAGTGGTAATAAACGGATTTTTTCCATCAGACTCCTATCTTGTAAGCTGAACTTATTTCAGACAAACAGCCCCAGACTGACACCCAATAACTGTAGCTGTCAAACATGATGACCACCACCAGACCATCACCCTGTGGTCTGCCATGCTCTTCTCTTTAGATGGCAGGGCAAGGATCAGTGAGTACATGTTCAAAGAGGCAGAAGGTAAGGACCTAGTCTCGTAGTGATGTTACTCAACTCCATCTAGATTAAATGGGAAAAAAGGCTGTTTAAAAAAGTATAGTTGTAAAGAAAGCAGACTGCTTTTTTTTTGGTGCAAGGAAAGTATTTAATTACTTACATAACACTCATCCTCACATACTTATAGAACACAAACGTAGTCTTAAGAGAAATTGGTGGAAAAAGAGAAACTAGACTAAGACAAATTAAATACAGGTATAACACAGGCACAGCACTTTGCAATATTAAGTAATAAAATCTATATTTTCCTTATGAGTTAAAGTTAATGGCATTCTTCTTTCTGTGCCACATCCAGGACACATTGCACTTTTCCCTTGTTATCTTCTCTCTTCTTCTGCTGCTAAAAGAAACCACCAAGAAGTATGAACAAAACTATGGCCAGAAACCTTTGTAAAAAGTCTAGTATTAACTACCATTATGGTTTATTGAAAAATTATATTAAAATGAGTAACAAAGAAGTAATCTGTGAATCAGTGTATTCAAAAAGCGTAGGACTTTTTTTCAGCTATAAAGCTAATGGTATTAGCACTTTGATCTATGCCAGTGGAAAACTGTTTTTCAGTTCACCATCTGGGGACATAATAATAACTAGAGGGAAAATATGCACCCTTTTCTTTGAAAACGCTGTTGAATATGAGCTGGGACTGTCAACAACATTAGAAAGTGACAGCAGCTCCTGGCTTGTACTGAGCTGTAACAAAGCCAGCTACTTCTGTGTACTGCTCAGCATTGCTTGTAGATTTGTACTACTCAGATGATGGGAAACCAACAATATTGTTTATAGACAATTACATGAAACAGAATATTGATAGAATCATTAAAGGCAACAAAAGGAGAACATTTAATCAATTGATATGTTTCCACATAAGATTTTTCCAGGATTTTACTATTGATTGAATATTCAGTACTTCATTCCTCATTCTGTTTTGCAATTGTTAATGTTTTAATGTTAACCTAACATTGTTACTTTTTTCAGGATTTAAGCCATTAGGAAATGTCATTTTCTACCACTAATATTTTTATTTATTAAAATAAAGTAAAAAAATACGCAGAATTGTATGGTAATACAGAAACCATTACATTTAGGTAATAATCTTCATGAAATAGCTTTAAAAACTTGTTAAAACTTAGAAAAGATCTTTTGAGAGCACAAGTGCTTTATTCCAGTCACACATTCTAGGATCTATATTTTCAGATTCAACCTTACTGACATACTAATTTTTATGTTCCAACTTCATCCCTTAAGAGCACTATGTACACTGAGAGTGTTTTTATTCTCTTGCTTGCCAATCTTTCATTTCCACATTTGTATGCACTCAGAGTACCAACAAGAAGTCCCAGGGAGCAAAGTTTTTAAGTTCTCACCGAGTCTTCTCCTTCCTTGCTGTTTTCCAGAGGAGCAACATTCCACGTTCAATGTTATTTCCCATTCATTGTCACTTTACTGCTCTGACTCACTTGATTTAGCTGCATTACTGCTGTATTTCTTTGTTGCTTAATACTGACCTGTTTGATAATATGCAATGACACGATAAGGTCCGAAGAAGTCTCATGCTAAATAAGATTAGGGATTGCAATCAGTCAAAGTATCTTCATCACTTTTCACTATCAGTTGTGAACACTCTCCATGTGGTGGGGATCTCAGAAGCAGACTCCAAAATAAGTTCTAGATATTTGACAACTTTGCAAAGGCTGGGCCCCTGTGCACTCAGACTATTACTGTGCCTGCACAGAGAAAGGTTTGCCCAGTTCATCCAAGCACATCCCCTTAGAAGAAGCATTTTTAGATAAAATTTTTAACTAACTCTGTATTAATAATAAACTAGAAGTAGAGGTGTCTAATAATAAAGACATAGTTTAAAAGCCATTTTTAGTCTGAGAATTAATTTTTCTCCTGACTTAATACATGCTTCCTAATATCTAGATTATATCAAACCTGACTGCTTAAGCTTTGATGTTAAAGATCCCACTGGGGTTTCCAGAATTATCACAACTCAATTTGTGCCTTACAATTATTTTTCTAGGTGCCTCAGAGATGTCCCAGAAATGTGTCTCAGTTGTTTCGTGTTACATATCACTTCAGAAACAGATGAAGCCAAATCAACCCTCAGTTACAGCATCTTACAAAAACACCTTAAAATGTTTTTGGTAAATATACCAGTCAGACTGTAATTTTTAGCACTAACTAGGATTCTATGGTGGCAGATTCTTATCCCAAAAGATTTTCCCTGAAAGAGCAAAGTCTATACGCTAGCCTGACTTTAGACAAACAAATTTTAAAATATTTTATTTCTTATTTCCTATTTAATGCAGTCCTGCTTACACCTTCAAGTCCAAGAAATTTTCTTAAAATGTGATGAAAATTATAAACTATTTTCATATTTTCATTATGAAGGTGCTTACTAGAATTTATTTAATATGCAACTTACTTTGTAGGATTTTTTTAAGCTTCACAAACTGTTTTGAAAGACCTACTCTACAATGTTATACTTTGTTTCTTTCCCCTCTAACTAAAAAAAACCAAGAAAGCCCTGCAGTACTTACCCAGACTCACTGAAAGTAAAAATTGAGTAAGTACTGCAGGATTGGTCCTCTATTAAAAAAGACCAAGACACATGGTGCTGAGATTAACAAAACAAAGTCAAGCAGCTATGACTTGGCACAAAGTTTGACAAGCTGCAGAAAAGCAAATGTTTAAATAACTGAAGTGGTACTGTTTTTCTATTCACAACCTTTTCTCTTCTAAACAGTATCATATTCTTTTCCAGCACATTTAGATTGCAAGTCAAGCTGTGTTTTATTTTTTATTATAATAAACCCAGTCAGTTTACTGTAACAAAGACGTACTAGCAGTGATCAGTGTGAAAGCCAGTACGAAATCAGGCTGGGGAAAAAAAAGTCAAATGGCAAAATAAAGGACCAGCCGTCTGGAAAGTTCCTGGATCATGTAAAAAGAAAATAAAAGCCAGTGTTCTTATGAGACTAATGCAGAATACAAAAATATTTTAAGACAAAACTCTGTATCATTGCCTATGACATTTCTAAACAGCAGCAGCAGTCCTTTCAAATAATGTTACATTTATTAAATATTTTCCAAGTCCTCCTAAACCAAAATAGTAGAGTTAAAAAAAAAATTCTAGTAACAATGTCTACCTCTGTTCCTTTCAAAATATGTTAAGAACAAAATAAAACTGTAAGGTATTTTTGCTGTCTTTTTTCACATGTAAAATAACTTTCCTACTTTTAAAATAAATTTATTCAACCTACGGGATATCAAAAGACTTGCATATTTTATTAGACTTGCAATAATAAATGATAGTTACAAATAACAATGTATACACCAGTATCTTATCAGAGTTTTAGCTGATGGTCTTTAATTTCCTGTCTTGAATTTCAATCAACTAAAATACATATATGCGAGAAATAGTTTTGGATTTCTTACTACAAACAGGCATAAATTTCTAAAAATCCTTTCAAATGCCAGTCTCCCTGATAAAGAGACTACAGGTACTTAGTTTCTGGCTGGGTTTAAACCTTGACACACACACATACATTTGTATGATACCTGCGAACAGAGAGATGTCTTCACTTAGAGCTACATACTTTAATGTGGAGTTTAATAATGCCACAAGAGTAACACATAAAAAGCAGAGTAGAGTGTGATGCCACAGAAAGCAGGAAAATGATGAAATCATAAGAAACAGAGATTTCAGTGACCTAAACCCTCAGAAAAGTGGGTATTTGTGGAAACCTGTTACAGCAAGGCAGCAGTGGCAGTTTGGAGTTGCAGGAGCCATTCCACTGTTGTGTTGTACATGCACAGAAAGATCAGCAGATGTCTGTATCATCTGCAGCAAGTTCTAACATGTCCCCATGAGACAAACATTGTCAGGCAAATTGCACATCTCTTCTCACCCAGGACAAAGGATTGTGCCTAAAGAGCAATTTAGGCAAAATTCTTTACAAATTCTTTAGAAGTTCCAGAATCAAACGCCTTTAAACAGTTACACTGCATGGCAAAGCTTCCTTGGTTCTGCTGGGCTGGAGCTGTCTGTCAAAGCTACTGTCACTTGGGACTCGCAATTTAAACATCTATATTTGCCAGTGTCACCAGGAGCGGAGTTTGTTACTTACTGAATTTGCATTTTGAACATATTTAAAACCAGACAATGTTGAGTACAACACTGACATTCATTTTCTTTCATAAAAATGGAGAAATGCTCCCCTTCAGAATAATACCCTAGAAGCTAGAATGCTCGGCCACAAATCAGGGCAGCCAACATTGTATGCCGCTGGGAGTTTTATGGGGCTTGATTACAATATCCCAAGTCATGGAAAAGTAGCCTAACTACCCCTCTATGATGAGAATAAGCCACCAGTTCTGTTCAAGCTGTGCCATTGGACACAAAGAATATGAAATTCATGAGACTAGATATAGAATAGTCATGCATGAGCTTGACGACATACCAAAGCTGTGACTGCATGAGAAAGGGAAACCCTGTGTTTTGGCTTGATAGATTATTTATGCATTTTACGTTAGACTACGAATTACAAGTAAACAATATACAAAACATGCCCCCTTCCCCCACTCTGCAGCCCAACCAAGCAAAAATACTCAGCAAAAATACAAAGAAAGAAAAAACAGATCTATAGAAAAGTCTCCTTCTCTGTGCTGAGTATCCTAACATGCATCCTAGAGATTATGGCTCTTCTGTGCTTGCTCTCTCTGCATCCAGCTTTAAAGAGGAACATGGTGTAAATTAGAGTTAATTCATTGGTATATGGAACTACGGGTTCAAAGATCCTCAAGTTCAATGATCACAGCCCTGGGCAAATGCTCCAGTCCTTGTGAGAAACTCAGTCCTTGCTGTCTCTTCTGATGAGAGAAATGAGAGAGGA
The DNA here is from genome assembly GCA_013397795.1 of Orthonyx spaldingii. NCBI lineage: Eukaryota > Metazoa > Chordata > Aves > Passeriformes > Orthonychidae > Orthonyx > Orthonyx spaldingii. The sequence continues at coordinate 599,052 of VZTJ01006620.1, forward strand.
AATGCTCTAAGAGTGCACAGCTTGGCTGCCTGGGCACAGGAGGAAGATCAAGACTTCAAGTCCCACCTACAAGAAATCAATCAGTAATTTCTAGTTAGTCCAAGTGCTTTCAACAAGTTTCATTGTCACTTATGACTGGCTGTGTCTGCTTTGAATCTCATTTTTAAGTGTTATCTTTTCCTTGTACTGTGTATATTGGATACTGATGCCTGTATCAGCTTGTGAATTCCCTTTCTGGAGTAAAATGTCCAACTGCTAGGCAGTACAGCAGTGTATGCCTTCATACCCAGCTCCTCTTTTATAAGATCAAAGTTTTTCAACCAAAGAAGAATTTATGCACATTCTGGCTGTCCAGAGGACATCTTTAGAATAGATATGCAAAGGAGGTGAGGGAAAAAAAGTCAGAAATTTTCATCAGTGTGGTTAATCTTTAATAACTAGTTTTTCTTTTGATAATTGAAATATAACTAGATTCATAATTAGAATTATAATGAGGACTGCCCCAAAGATTTCTCCCAGCACTTCACCTACCCTGGCACCTGACAGACTGCCGTGACTCTGAAGGGCCTCCTGTACAGGCAGCTGTTGCTGGAGGCAGTTGGGAGGAAGGTGTGTGGTCCAGGTTTACAGAGATATGCGCTTGCAGATCATATGAGTGGCACACAGAAAAGGGTACCTATGCTGCTGCTCAGAAACACAGACTGAGGTGGCATCTATGGGAAGATACTAAATACTAGACAATGCCCTCCATTGTATGGACATGAAGGGAAGGGAAGGAAAACAGAGAGTAAGTTCCAGAAAAAATTTTCTGTGAGAGAAAGGGTGAAAAAACATACCTTAAAAATACTCTTTGAACTTTGCAAATGAACCAAGAAGGAACATTTGGTACAAGAACAGATGAGTGGCCTTGTCTTTTCAGGATGAATCTTCAAACCTAAGCAGGATTCCTGAGCACTGCCACAACTAGAAAGAAGATAAAAGCTAACAGAAGACACATTCTTCCTTTGACAGATTAGTGCATTAGATAGACCAATTAACATTCCAATTTTGATTTTGGATTTAATGTATGAAATCCTAATGAATTTACCCTTTCAATGCTCCTGTAAAGATAAATAGGTATCACCATTTTAGGAGTGGGAAACGGGGTCACAGAAGGGATATTCATCCAAAGTACAATAAAAGGCAACAAAAGGGACGATTTTAGAAATCCAGTGCCTCAGTCACCACAAAAATATATCTATAGTTTTAAAATATGAATTTGTGTGAGAATTTAGTAATAGTGGGATTCAAATATAGAAGTACCACTATTTCCCTTACGTTTCATCACAGAGAAGTAAGTAATCTACAAAATATCTTGGAAATGTGTCACAGAAGAAATGTTTGTTATAGGAAGAAGTTCTGTGTCTATTTCTTAATTTGCAGAATGAGAACTATACTCCGTAGAAAAAGTCATTTGAGAACTATCACAAATAAGAAGTCCACTGGGCAGATATCTAGATGTTAAATCAGGAAAACGTTGAGTGCAGTCAACTTTCTATTGTGATAAATTGTTAATTAATAAACACTGGCATTGGAAAATTTTCTTTAAAAGTTGGCTTTTACATCTTGTTCAGATAGTGTTTTGCTCAGATAGCATATAAATAATAATTCACATATACTAACAGCTCTGTTCAGGAATAGTGGAATATTTAACAAGTCACAGATTACAAAAAGTATTCATTTCCTTTTTTGAAGTTTCTAGCTATTCACCTATACAAATCTTCTTTGCCAGCCTTCAAAAACTTACAGAATTTAAGTGTTTTTTAAATTAAAGTGTTCAATCCTTTCATTGTAGCTTATTGAGGTTTAGAATTTTCATAGTTTTTTCAAGTAATTTTCATTCAAGGAATACCAATTCATTATTACTCCAAAATGAGTTATACTTCCATAACCCAAAATGTTATGTAAGTCAAGTTAAAGTCAGCTTTCTAACATTATTTGGATTATACACTGCCTACACTCCAAGCTCATTACTATTCTGCCAAGAGTGGAACTTACAGAAGTTAAATTTACTTTGAACCTTTTGAAGCGCTCATTCATCTCTTTCCATTTTTTAATTGCATTGTTTGAACTTGCTTATCTGAAAACAAGAGGGGAAAGAGAAAACCTATGAAATCAAATGCCTACATTAATGTATTCAAAATATTTGCTTCAGGTCCGTGTCCAAAGCCAGCGGAATGCACCGGGATGAGTGTCCTGGCAGAACTGTGACCTTCACTCCTGCCCTTGACATTCACAGCCTCCTCCCTGCTGTTCTGCTGGCTGGGCAGTGAGATATGAAGAAGTAAGTTCAAGTGTGACTGAGTGCCCACAGCTTTCCATTAATACTGGATCTGGACATCCTTGCTGCTCGTCACACCCAATACAAAGTGTTTTAGCAGGTGGTTCTTTATGTCTCACATAAAACCACCAAAAGATAAGAGGCTCCATAGGATCAGATGATAAACAGAAATGAGAAATATTGTCTGTATCAAATAAATCTCACCACTATTAAACGTGATACTGGATCTAACCTTTATGGACCTAACAAAGCTAAACAGCCAAATTCGATTCTGTTGCCATAGTCCTCCATGAAACGTTTCACTCTGGCAATATATGTGAAGCACCTTGCAGGTAAGGACTGTACATTGTATCTGGAAAAACACCTTCTTTTAAGAACTATAATAAAGCACAGGTATCAAAAGTAGTGACAGCTTATTTGAGAGAAACTGATTCTGTTATAAACTTTTCCAGAAACACAAAACTAATTATATCAAGAGATGTACATTATGCAGAAGCTCAAAAACTACTCTAGGGAGAGAGTAGATTTTAATATTTTTAAGATAAAATAATAGACCATCATTTAAAAACATAACTGTCTACATATGACACTTTATCAGTAATTTTATGGTATATATCTGTCACAAAATAAGAAGTCTGGTCACATTGCTAGGCAATATTAGAAGTCTCAAAAGTCACAGCAAATATTCCTTTGTCATAAACTAAAAATATGTAAATATATGCATTAGAATTAGAATAAGTATGTATGAATTTTGCTACAAATACATATGAAATTAGCATTTGATACCAGAAAAAGACAACAGTCCAGAAATAAGTTCTGAAGCACAAACAATTCCGACTTTAATGATATTTGTTACACGCTTTTAAACTAATCATCTTAATCTGATATCAGTTTAAAGTTTCACCTAATAAATATTTTTTTTTTCAGCATGTTTCAGAGCATTTTCAAGATGAGAAGTCTCATTGTGCAATTTAAAAGCCTCATTCTCTTTTTCAAGCATTTTCTTTCATGGTCATCATCTTCAAAGACAATCTGAAAGATTGTGATGTCTTGAATTTATAAGGAAGGAATCAGGGATTTAAATATGCTGCACTGGTGTAATATTATACAACACAGTATCATATAATTTCTGAATTCTATTACAGAGTCATAATATGAATAGAAAAAAGTCGAGACTCTAAATAGGTCCCCGCTAGAAGAAAGGCTGCAGTACATTATATACAAAGCCCATAACACATGGGGACATTTTATTGACAGGAATAATGCATATCATACTGTTTGTGTGCCCTCATCATTCAGGTCAATTTATTATGGAGGCTGTGTCCAGGAAGGCAGCTGGGGCCTATCCACCCACACTTCCCCCCGTGTTTATGAAGTGCTGTCCGTAACTAGGCAGGCAGGAGGGACTGTGGACAGGCAACACCAGGGGGTTGCAAAGTGCATGGCTAAGGAGGGGGGCTTGTTGCCTTTGTGTCATTTCTCAGTGACAGTGCTGCCAGTGTCATGAGGAGCACATCACATGTCAAAGCGGTGAAGTTTTCAGGCTGGGAGCCGCATGGAGTCCATCAGGCCTTCTGATATCAACACAGTTGGTTTTCTACTTGGTGTCGGAGCCACCCAGAGGCAATTCATATTCTCAACATTAACATGGCTTTGCATGCCTGTCACACATAGACCGTGCAGGGGTTTAATGCTATTGAAGACTACGGTTTAAATCTCTATGCAAACAGTGATTACCTTGTAAGAAGGTTCCAGGATAACATGCAACAAAAGACTTTAAAGTTATAGTTTTAGTAAAGCAAACTCATTTACATTTTTATTATGCGTGTCCTTTGTTTAAATCTTGCCACGTCCATTATGGAAAAGACTTCTTATGCAACTGAAGCTTATTGGGACAGCTACTCTTTTTTTCTTGTTGGTTTCAAAGCTATTGAAAACATTTGAATATATTGTCTTATGGCTGTCTAGATTTTACTGCCACATATTTCTTTTAAAATTATAGAAAAGCTTTCAGAGCTGGCACAGATCTTTATAGTAATACCAGAATATTAACTAACTCCAGAAACCATTTAAAATATTAACACAAAAGAGGACTCACACAACAGTTGCTTTGCTAGCTAAGGAAAATTCAAGATATTATTTGCATTGCTTAGAAAAAATATGAAGTTTAAAAAAATTACTCCAAACAAAAAATCTTAAAGCCCTTAAAAAATTAATTTCAAGGTTTTGAAATGGCATGTAAACTTAAACTATAGTGTAATGATGGATAAAATATAGTTCATAACTATTTGTTTTCCTTTGAAAGAGACATTTTTTGTCTCTAATTTACCAGAAGAAATTACCAATGTACATAAAGTTTTAGCTGCGAAGTTTTCATTGATTTTATAAGAAATTGTGTAAATAAAATGTCAAGTGCTTTGCAAATTAATTCATATTAGTTTGTGGTTTCCCTTCCTGTACTGAAGAAACTGTAGTAGCTTACATAAAGACCAAGTGTGAGTAACAAGAATGTTATTTTTAATAATGTAATATTTTAAATAAATTTTAGTGAAATACTTCATCAATATTTCATTTTGAACAGTGTTTATGCACTATTGGATTTAAAATGATTTCTCTGAGATAACTGTGAGAATGCATGCTTTTACTGAAAACTTTTACCAGATCCTGTAGCCAGACGAACACCCTGCAGGGAAAGCAGTAGTGCTAAGAAAACAGCACATGTGATATTTAGGTAATTAGCTGACAATCTTACTCTGGCAGTGGTCAGCTCCAAACCACCGCAAAACAACCTTGGAATTTCAAAAGACCTCGTAAGTAACTGTTACAGCTCTTAATAGGCTTAAGTATTTGTTCCTCTGCTCTGGCTGTGTTTGAGCATCAACAGCAGACGCTCGAAGGAGAGCGTTTACATAAAGTAAACACAAAAAGATTTAAATTAGCCCTGTGGGTGAGTTTGGAACGGCAGCTCAGTGCAGTCCCGATCTGGCAGAGTTTTAGGGCGAGGCCGTGGAAGCACAAAAGGCTCTCCCGAGAGGCCGAGCCGCCCGCGGCCAGCCCGGACAGCCTCAGCTCGAGCGCCGCCGCCTGCCGCGGCCCGGAACTGCAGCTCATTAACCATGCAGTCCCCTGCTGCAATGAGGACACTCATTAGCAAAATGAACAAAGGGACAATTTTCTGCAGCTACAGTCATCTGTTACACTTTGAGTGGCAGGTTTTGTAGCAATGTTCTCCCTACCATCTGCCCACAGCGGTAGCGTTTGGCTTGCTTAAACTGGGGAACTTGTAAGAAAAAAGGGCTAGAGGTTGGACTGCTTATACAACGTCTTAGACAGGAGACTTCTAGATTTCTCACCTTTCTGATGTATTGCCTTCATTCTAGCACTTTTGTTACTTTAATTAAAAAAAAAAAAATAAAGGAAAGCAGCATATTTCAGCCTTAATAATTCTATATTTGCTAAGGTTTTGTACTGTAATCTTACAATAGCTTTTCTAATAACAAGACAGATATGCACACATAGTTTTGGAGCACAACAAGCCTCAACTAGATGCATTCACCTATACTCATAGTCTTCTAGGTAAAGGTGAGAGAACATAGCTATGCACTATGCAATTGAGAAATACTCACTTTAGTCTTGGTGCATTACATTTAACGTACACTCAAAATAGTAATTCGGCCTTTTGAACAACCACTATGACTTTTGCACTCTTATTGCAAAGAAATATGATGCAAATTACTGGTGCTATCCTGTGACATGAAAGAAGAATGTATTTGAGTATATTCCAGTTAAAATTATAAATGAAAGTTGTTACTGTTGTAGATATATTGGTAATTTTCCTTGAAAACAAATTAATTCTCAAGAATCTGTCACCCAAATGACCATGTATCTCTGTTTCAAGCTCGACTTTAGATATTTACAGACCATGCTGTGTGCACACCAGAGGGTGCAATTGCCCAGGCTGTCATTAAAAACCCTCCTTTACAAATATACCCAGTTCTAAGTCGCAAGGGAAATGATAATTTCAATGTTTATTTCTATTTGCTGTTATTAGCCATAACATCTTACATTCCCATGTTTATAATTTTAAACCTGTCACTGTTTATAACTGTATATTTCAAAGAAATGCAGTTTAACATGGGAACCTCCACTATGGGCACTGGTTGGATACAAGCCTTTACTTTAGTAAGTCGACCATCCTATTATTAAACCCATATGTTCAATTCAGCTAATGGATATATTTTATTAGGGCCTTCAATGTCTTGAAGGAGATAAAGATGTCATCATTCCTTTGACCACATGCTCTAATCAGCAACCATTCTTATAGTGGTTTCATCTCATAGCCACTGTCCTCTGTCATCTATGGAGGTCTTTTAAATGGAACAAAACAGACATTGCTCAGTGAGGGACTAACAAGTGGCTACTGGCCCAGATAGCTCCATTTACCTTCTAATGTCATGTCAGAGCTGGAAAGATTAAAGACAGCATAGCTTTGGAGGGAAAATAGGCTTTTCATTGCAAATTCTTTGACAGAAGAAAACAGTGAACTTTTCTTGTTCCTGTTTTGTATGAGAATGCAGAATTCTCAGAGAAGCTGGTGATCACAGACTTTTGATGTATGGATTAGTTAAAGACTCTATAGATCCTGAAGTAATCCTGGCAGCGCAGCCGAAGGATGAAGGGTTGGCCAGCCAATTTGACACTAAATGTCTATTGCAACCAGCTGTTTTCATCCATTCAGAAGCTTGCCTGGGATGAAAATCAATTAGTGAAATTTTGTAAACTGTTTTTAGAATACTTCTTGTGACCTGGAGAGAGACTAAGCATTCTCTTCAGAGAGAGATTCCAAACACTATGCAAATATATCCAAGTCTCCTCTTTGGCAAGGTATTCAGATTCTATAATCATGTAATCTCAAACTATATGATAAACAGGTTTAAGATGAGTTTTTCTACTTAGGGCACTTTGTCCAGCTCTTAAAAATGTTTTGACTTGTTCGCTTCCCTATCTATGCAGGCTAGAACTAGTACTAGTACTCAAGGACTTCAGAGATTTAGTACCTCTTCACATTTATCTGGAGCCTGTTCCAGTACTCAACCAGAGTGAAGAAACTTTTTCTAATATCCAACCAAAACCTCTCCTGACATAGCTTATGCCATTCCCTGTCACTGGTCACCAGAGAGAAGAGATCAGTGCCTGCCACTCCACTTTCCCTCACAAGCAAGCTGCAGACTTCCCCTCAGTCTCCTCTTCCCCAGGCTGAGCAGACCAAGTGACCTCAGTTGTTCCTCACACGGCTCCCCTCCAGCTCCTTCACCACCCTCGTAGCCCTCCTTTGAACACTCTCCAATAGCTTTATGTCTTTCTTATATTTTGACACCCAAAACTGCACACAGGACTCGAGGTGAGGCTGCACCAGCACAGAATAGAGCAGTCCAATCTCCCCTCTGGCCAGCTAGCTGTGCTATGCTTGTCCCAAGGATTTTCACTTTATTCATGTTTCTACAAGAGTAAAGTCATACAATTGCATTCACTTCCCTTGCTTCCAATAAATTGATTATTTTGTCCTTAATGGTGTCACTTATAGTTCTTGCATTGACACATTGTCCATTTTATGGACAGGTCTTTAGTAATAGCTGTTCTCTTCTTTATTTATGAGACTATGCCTTTTTAGCCACATAATACTTCTTTTCTTAGCAATGTCAGCTTTTATATTCATATTATCGTGCTCAGATTTAAACTGTTGATCAGTTTTTCTCAATGTATACCAAGCTTTGGAAATATTGCATGTATGTGCACCAAAACCCACCTGCATGCACAAATGTGTTCATATATTTATGGCGTAACTTGTTAACTTCTCATTAACCTTGGCCTCCCCTTGAGTCTTGTGTGCAGTTCTGGGCCCCACAATTTCAGAAGGATGTGAAAGTCCTCGGACATGTCCAGAGGAGGGCAACAAAGCTGGTGAAAGGGCTGGGAGGAATGTGCTATGAGGAGCAGTGAGGACTTTGGGCTTGGCTGGTTTGGGGAAAAGGAGTATGAGGGGTGACCCCATTGCTCTCTGCAGCTTCCCAAGGAGGGGAACCAGAGAGGCAGGTGCTGATCTCTTCTCCCTGGTGTCCAGTGATAGGACACATGGGAATGGTTCAAGCTTGTGCCAGGGAGGTTTAGACTGGACATTAGGGGTGCATTTCTTTACCGAGAGTGCAGTCATACACCTGAAGAGGTTTTCTAGAGAGGTGGTTGATGTCCCCAGCCTGTATCTTTACAGTGGATTCACAGGCATGACAGGGGTAACACAAGCACCCTTGGGTTAAGAGGCAGAGTTCAAAAACTGTATCAAAATCCCTGAAGATCCACTAAACAATTCAGCAGTACAGCACTAAAATCTACAACTAACTGACCTTGTACCACTAAAAGCTGCAAGACAGTTTAAGTATTGCTGCCAAACTATTTTGAACCCTAACAGAAATGAAAAGCTTAACATCTGAATTCCAATGAAGCTACAGATGTCTCTACAGGCTTTCTGATCCAGCTGGGTATTCTAAAAGTACTCCCACCAACTCAGAACTTTTAAAAGATAGTGAGAAGATGATTTTGTGCCTCTAGAATTTCACGTACCCTCTACCTTAGATGGCTGTCAGCACAGTTAGATGGCATTTTCAGATCTCATTAGTACTACACATCTCAATGATACATAGAGAGCAGGGATGAAAAAGCAATAGAGAGCCAGGCTTAGCTGGCACTCTGGAACCTCTTTAGAACCTGAGACTGCTTTTGCCAGCCTAAAGCATATGTAAAGTTTTGAAAAAGTGTTACATATTTGTCACATTTCAGTGAACTCCAGATGAGTACAGTTAATTTGGGTAGAAGGACTTTATGTTGCAGAAGGGATACAAAGGAGATGCATGAACAAATGAGACTGAATCATGTCTCCTGTTTGAAGACTACAGACTGAATAAGCAGGAGAGTTCTTTGCCGTTATAACTAGCTATTTATGTCTGCATTTGCACGGGGAAGAAGATTCATAATTGAAAAGAGCTTCTCATATCTATTAATGGTTGTACCCAAGTAGCTGTTATACTCCTTGAACTTCTACTGCAGGTGTTAAGAAAACTCAAATGAGAGATTTTGCATTACATTTTTATATTTCAAATGAAGTTCTATCTTGACTGCATATTTGTAATGCTGATTTAAATGAGTAACAACCCAATTCTGAATATATTATATTATTTATTTTAGAATTCCCAGAAGTAGTGTTTCACTATTTAATTGTAAAAGGGAACATAGACTATTCTTCAAATAGTCTGTATAGTCTACAGTGCTCTTTTAAATTATCCCTGCCTAAAACATTAAAAATAATTGCTAGAAGAGCCCTCAATGCTCACAAAATCCCCTATCTTAAACCTGATTTTGGAGCAGAATTTATTTCTTCAACTGATGGTGCTACAGACCATTATCCAGGAATGAAGAAGAAAAGTAGAAATGAATATCTTTAGTCTCTGTGAAGTTTTAAAAAATCTTGCAGTTTCTTTCTTTACACAAGCTACCATTTCCTTCACTGCTAAAGCCTTGTTTTTGCTTTCTAATCACCCACTTTAAGCAATGCAACATTCTTGAACTGCATATCATCTTCTGTCACTTGGTCAGTGTTTTCTGCATTCTGTTTTCCTCTCACATCTTTTTAAAATTCCACAGCCTCACAGCTCCTTGTATCTTTTCTGTGAACTTTTCTCCTTTGCTTCACATTTCTCTATCCTATTCTGTGAAACATCCACATGATTAATGCTGGCTTAAACCCATTCAGAAGTGCACCTGTTCTCCTGTCCCTGCACATGTCTAGGAGATCATTCATGCTGTAAAAACACATTCTTTTCTCCTTCCAGGATTCTCTATGATTTTTTTATATACTGTATTACACAGTAGATGCTGTTAATATACTGGACACACTTCCCACTACACATCTCCACTTGACTGTGCTACGTATAAACAGAAGAATAATTTTAGCTAAATATTTTACCCACCACCTTTCTCAACTACCCACAGAAATAAAGAATTTAATAATCAGGTTTTTTAATACTGGTTTTTTTTGTTAAGAAGTACAACTGTGCATGCTCTGTTTGCATGTAATGGAAGAACGATGAAATTTAGATTCCACACTTCCTAATGTGGATTCTTTTTGCTGTTCCAGTTATATGCTGAAATTAATTCCCATGAAGGTTTGTGGCCCTAGAGGGCACTAGGAAGCCACCTGGAGTGCCCACGATTGGACATCATTGGCTACTTGGGAGCCTAAGAGTTCAACTACCAAATTCACCAAAACATTTGGGTTTTAAAAATTGAACCAGTCTCCATTTTATGTGATTATTATGTTTCTGTCTCCTAACAGACCCAATCACAGACTGACAATAAAGCAGGTTCCCTTCATTTGCTGTGAATTAAAGTATGCTCATCCCTTCATGATTTGACTCTTCTGAGTAACATGGAAAAGTAAGCACTGACACATATTTGGGTCTAATCCTACTGCTTGAGCATTTTGTGGTCAATTTTCACCAGTTAAGATATTTAAAACCACACTTTTTGTATTCTTCCACTGGTATCTACTAACATACCTCATTCATATTGTATTAACTATGATGTTACTCACCAAAAACTATATTCAAGAATGCTAAACTGCCTAAGGAAAAAACAATACTTGTAAAAAAATTTTTTTGGTGTTGATTTCTTTTCTATTAAATATAGTTTAAATGCCTAGTCCTCACAAAAAATTCAAATACCCTGTCTAGGTTTTGAAGTGCAAAGCTATACTCTGTAACTAGTTTATGACACATTAATACTCAGACCAGCAGTCTACTAACACACTAATGACTAAAACCCACCTCAAAATTGGCCCTGAGAACAGCCAGTATATCACATAGCTGCTGTTGTCATTTTGTTGAATTTGGACCTCTTTCTGTAATTCAGTTTGTAATACATTACTGAGAATTTTGATGCACAATAAAAGGACAGGAACAATTACAAAACTAACCAAACTACTTTTATTTGTTCTTTTTTTTGTTGTTGTTTAAGAAAATTAAATCCAAGCTCTTCTACTTAAATAATAAACTCATGTTCCTTTTCTGTAATTTTTTCTGCATTGATTATTAAAATATTTTTTATTAATGTTCATATGAGAGACTTGAATTTGAGGTTTTATCTTTATTTCTCTCTTGTAGTGAGGCCTCACTGATTGCAACATTATTGCCAAGGAGTGTTAATCCTGGCATGGGCTATGATTTACTACCTAACAGTCAGTGACTGTGTATTATCAAAGAAATACATGGGAAAAGAACTGTAAATAAATTATACACACGGAGAGCGTGCTAGTTTTCTTGCCCATTAAAATATTTTATACAGTATTTTACCAGAAATACCCCATGACAATTTAAGAATATTTTTCTAGATATGGTTGTTAATACGCCAAACACACTGCAATTCACATCCTGTTCATTGCAAATTTGCAGAAGACACCTTACATAGTAACTTTTGAATCTATACTAGTACTCTTCTTTACTTCCTTATTTCCAATACTTGCATGGATTACTTCTCATTATGCAAAATATTGTTTTAATCTTCACAAAAAGGCTATATGAATGAAAACCCGCATCTAGTAAAGATTAACATATAAGTGAAAAAGAATTTTTTCTTTACCCATATATGTAAAAAGCCAATGTCTCTCTATGGGTCATTTATATATTTACAAATGTTTGGAGCCTGCTCTTCAAACTTTTCTTCATATTGTGCTTGACTGATGCTTTTGCAGATGAACAAATCTGGCTAGAGGGAGCAAATGAACTAAAAATCAAAATCTTAGAATTATTTATTTTTATATAGAAAGCAAGCTGGTAAAAATAAAAGTATGGCTATTCCATTACCCTGTTCAACATGCTGATGACTTGATTCAGTCACCTAAACACATTTCCATGCCCTGAGGTTCACTTGGGCAGGCTCTCTACACCTGTCAGAGCCCACAGCTTCATACCCACGCTTTGGACATCTCAGGCTGCCAGCAGGAGTGTCATCTGCAGAGCAGAAGTCCTAAATTTAAGCGTCTACCTAAGAACGTGGGGAGTAGTTTTCAGCCACAGGCAATAAGGCAAATGAAACCGGACTCAGTTGCTCATGAACACATGGTTTAGTGTCAGAAGAAGTGAGGTATGAAAGACATCTCACATGGGGCTGGCTGACAAAGCATGCGGCTGAAGGAAACCCTTTCTCAAACCAGTGGCAGAGGCCAGGTCGAATATCTTTAGACATCTCCACTGAACAGAAAGACAGAGCTGTACTAACTATTTGGGAGGACACTCCCATGAGACACCTAAATGTATGTTTCTTCATCTGTGAGCTGGTTCTCAACCCAAAATAACAAATTTGACTGTTAAATAAAGAATCAGGGAGCCTACTGTAAAGAAAAGAAGAAATATGGCACTGCAATGTTGTTTGATAAAATTAAAAAGTAATTATACGAAGAGAACTGTAAATTGCTTTTGCAGAATAAACTACAAAAATGTGCCCAAATAAGCATACATTGTCGAGTCAGAAGTATCAATGACATCTTTTTAATGCCTGTTGTAAGCATTGCTCCATAGCATCACTCCTGTGGATGATAAAAATTTAAAACTAACATTAAGAAAACTGTAACTCATGAAATGAAAGAGCTGAATATATAAAACTGAACACATATCTCATTAGTCCCATGCAAGGAAAGCACAATGAGACCTGAGCCTCAATATAAATATGCTTTGTATACTGGTGTACAAAGTGTTCTCTGCTAAACTAAAGACTCCCCCTCCAAACCTTCAGTACTGCATATTTGGAAGATTTTTGTACTCATTATTTGACAGGCAGAGAATATTTATGCAGGAAGGATATTCAGCTTTCTCAAAAAATAACTAACTTAGGAATGCTCAAGTATCTGCCAGATGGTAACTAGTCAGATTCTGCAAATGAGACCCACACATATGCATTAATACAGACATCAAAATGTAAGCCCAGTAAGTGGCCAAAGCTTGTTTATAAATCTTAATTCAACACCCTGCTAAGTACTTTTTTGATAAAAAGAATTGGAATATCAACATTTTAGCAAGTAACAGGCAAAGGGTTAAAGGAAATACATTCTACTTGCCCCTGGCTCGGATAAGAAAATACGCTGGAGTCTTTCAGGGATTAGAGGTAGGATGAGATACTGCTTCTAAAAATAGTACCCAAAGCATTTAATTTTAGTTCTTATCTCTGTATATCACTGAGAACTAAAAACGAAAGCTTACTCTTTCTAGGAATTTTGTGCGCATAATTATTTTATAATCCCAAGTGCCTTCCTATGAAATTTCTTACACAGCAGAGGGACAGCTAGAAACTCCTTATTTTGGAGGAACACATCTCCCTCTGCAGGTCTCTAGGGGTAGCGCCTTCCTGCACAAATTGCTGAGGAACTTACGTGAGGCAGACTGCACTGTGCCTCCTTTACGACTGCACCCTCCCTCCCAAGTCTAAGCATTACATTATACACTGCTTAGGAAACACATAACTGCACAAGACATGAGTAGATCATATTATTTGGATCTTCTTTCTAATTTGCTTTTGCATGTGATTTGCCAAAGCACTGCACTATTTCATTTAATCTCCTTAGATGTGTGAGCTCAGCTAAGCCAAACTTGTAACTCACACTGTGTGTCAGTGAAATTGCCAGGCCTGCAGTTATTTCCATGCTCTTAGCCACTAGTCTAAACTTTCAGAATTTTCACTTACCTTTTTTGTACCTAAAGCCTTGTTAACTCCCATGTAATGTTCTCTGATTCAGATAGCCAAGCAATCCAGTCTCTAATTAAGCTATTAATACTTGCATATTAATCTATTTTGAAAACAGAAATCTATATAATTTAGTTGAAATAGGTATATGAAAACAGGAGAAAAGCCAAAACAAATTCCTTAAGGATTACCCAACACAGAGATGACAGTGATAGAAGTATTTTTTGTAGCATGAGAAAAACTCTTGTTATGATACTTTCCTAATTTACCTGGACTAAAGCTTGCATAGCAATAGGTAGATCCTTTATTCTGGTATTGTAGCATGATTAGTGCTGTAATACCCTATTTTTATGTCACCTGAAATGCAAGGGATATAAAACCTGAAAGATTTGAAAAAACCCGCTTGCAATATTACAATACTTGTATTATTAATCGATCTTCTGTTAGTAATGGAAATTCAGAGTCAGTGCCTGCATTCATTCTATCATTTCACTTGAATCACTTTTTCAAGATAGACGGGGGATATTGGGTTTGCATGGCCAGGTTATGGTAGCGGGGGGGGCTCCAGGGGGCTGCTGCGGGAAGTTGCCAGAGGCTTTCTCCATGCCCAGCAGAGCCAATTCCAGCCGGCTCTAGCACCGACCCAACGTTGGCCAGGGCTGAGCCCATCAGAAACGGTGGCAGCACCTCTCCGGTAGGAGATTTAAGAAGGAAAAAAAAAGTTGTTGTGCAAATGTGATTGTGCTCCGAGTGAGAATACGTGAGAGCAACAACTCTGCCGACACCAAGGTCAGTGATGAAGGCGAGGCAGGAGGTGCTGCAGGTGCCAGAGCTGAGATTCCCCCGCAGCCCCATGGAGGCACACAGGCACGCAGAGCTGCACCTGCAGCCCCTGCAGGACCCCCACGCCGGAGCAGGTGGATGCCTGAGAGAAGGCTGTAACCAGAGTCAGGAAAAAGAAGGCCGAGCCCCGTTCACAGCGTCACGGGTGTCACGGCAGAGAGGCCGGGAGCCGCGCTCGGCCCTGCAGCCGTAGAGCCGGGCACGACGGCCCCGGAGCGCAGCCCAGGGCGTTACTGTCCCGGAACGCAGCCGAACCCACGCAGGCCCGGCTCGGCAGCGCAGGAAGTGACGCGTGCCCGGTGCCGGGGCGGTGCCGGGCTCGGGGCGGTGCCGGGCTCGGGCGGGGCCCGCTCCGCTTCCCCGGGGCCGCCGCCGAGACCCCGCCCCGCCGGGCCCGGCCCCGCGGCCTCCGCGCTGACTCTGGGCACCGCTGCCCCGGGCGGCCGCCGAACAGAGCCCGCCCCGGGTCTGCTTCACCCTGCGAAGCCTCCGCGAGCGGGGAAGATTGGTGCAGCCCAGCCGCCCCGTCTTCCGAGAGGCAGAACGCGCTTCACGGGTTTCTCCTGTTTGCTGCCAGTCGGCTGTTGCTCCGCGAATACCCGCACTCCTTTCGAGACGTTTTCTCATCTGACACGTGTTAATCTCATTCCGTAGCCTCTTCCCCGCCTGAAGCCAACCTCCTTGCTGTTGGAGCATCTGTCCACACTGGACATTTCCTATTTAAGCTAAAAGTGCGGTTAAGTTGTGAATATCAGTGGTTAGATCCTCGCTGGAGAGCGCCTGATGAGAGTTCATGCACTCCAGGTAACTGAGGTCAAGAAAAATCCTCCCCACATGATGGCATGTTTCAGACAATACTGCACATGGCGTGGCACCAATGCAATGACTCCCACCGCACATAGACCATCCTGAACTTCTCACCTCTGTTTATAACAGACTGGAAGAGAGGAAGGTGGATGAAGTTTTGATGGATTTTTTAAGCTTTGTAAGACTGCAAAGAAAATGTGAAAAAATTATGGAATAGTGGCTTAGGCGCTGAAGACAGAAGAAGAAAAAGTCTGGGCAGTTTATGGCTGCAGGCTAGAGGAAGGCGGTGTCAAACATTAGTATAAACCATTATGAATGGGCAGTTTTCATTCATTGTAATAACAAACTTTGACATTCTAGTTTTTGTGTAGTTAGGAGACAATAGTGTGATGGCCCAGAGCTACGCATAATTTTCTCATAATTCTCCCTTGACAGAAGTCAGTCGGAAAGTATGGACTAGCTGAAAAATCTATAAAGGTATTGAGTTTGAATACACTGTTTGATCTATAGTGCTCTGTGACCTCAACAGCTGTTAGCATCTGCATTAAAAATTCCTTAAACTTTGTTTGAACTCAAATTACACCTAAAGAGATACCAAATATTTAATATCAAATATCACATCAACATGCCACGACTCTATAAATATAGAAGAAAAGAATGACTTACAGATGATGTAAGGAGTTTTAAACAGGATGATTTCTTCTAATGGAGTTGAATTTTGCTAGTTCAATGCCTGTTCAGTGTGACACATAATCTTTATGGCTCCTAACTCAGCATGATTAGATGAATAAAACCCTTTCAAGTTCTGTGAGTCCACTGAAGTGCCAGGGATTCATATGGCTTTTAGAAAAGAAAGTGTCTTTATTTTCAAGAAGGAAAATAATTTTACTAATTGTACCTTTTCTGCAAGCTCCGGGCATTATCTCATTTCATTTACAGAAGAAAGATGGAAAGTGATACAAATTGCAAACATGCAATTAAATGCTAGATTTTTTCTCTTCTTTGAGCTCAGGCTGAAAAAGGGATAAACAAGTGATCTCTGTTACAATAGTAAAAAAAGAGAAATTTAAGAAGTTACATATAGTACAGGAGGTAAGTAATGAGTACATTGACAAACGTTACTTAAATGAATATAAAAGAGGGAGATTTCATTATTAAGTCAGGTGTACTGAGTAATAGTTTAAATTGATACTTGTAACTCAACTATTCTTCTCAGAGGTTTCCTTTTGGTTAGAAAAATACAGGTAATCGAGTGAATGGCAGAAATTATTACTTGGCTTCAGAAGACCATTTGTAAAGCCTGTCTTTTAGGTTACCTTTCAACACTAATAATATAGGGAAGAGTGCATTTTGGTTTGGGAAAAAGTCTAATTAGCCATTTGAAACAGATCAAAAATTTATTAAGAAAAAGCTGCCAAAAATTACATAAAAGTTTTTATGACATAGGAATCAGATCCTAGATTAGCAAACTTATTTCTTTATCCCATATATTGCTTTGATACATATGAAAGGAGCAAGTTTTATCCATTAGAACTTCTGATCAGAAGATTCAAGTGTATTTATAAACTGAAAAACTCAACACTTTGTTTATGATATATTTCATCCTCTGTTGGTTCTTTTCTTATTTTTGATTACTGTTGGTCTTAACTATGCTAACAAATGTCTTTATGTTAAGTAACTCAGTGCTGCACACCCTAATTACCTACTGCACTCATAATAATCTTGTTTATTTAGAAATGTCTTTGCTCTCTGGCCTGGGCAAGGACAGCTATTGATTCTCTTAGATAATAATCAAAAGCTGTTTGTTTATAATCTTCATTCTCCAAATTCTCTGATATTAATTTTATGATAATTTTAATCCAGTTGGAAGCTGCTGAAAGTAGATTTGGAATGTACTGATGCCAAATCTAAAAGAATAACATGTATGGCATAAGAAAACACTGCTTTTAACTTTGCAAAATGAGTTCAGTTGTAATCTTTGAAAATGAGGTCCTATTTGCCTCTGGTTTGTGTCCCATCTCTCCAGGAGCATTACTGTTTCATTGGCTGGGGATTCTGCTCTCTGTGCAGGGAATACTGTGGCACCACCAATAACCCAGGAAAAGAAAAGCAAACCAGGAAACAGAGGTAAATGGAACAAAGAAGTGGCATAAGATTTGATTGCAGATTAAGATCAAAGTCTTTACCAAGCTATAGTCCTCTGTTATAATTAAACTATAATGGTTCTCACATTCATAGGAAAAAGAAGCTTTCACCATGCTGCTGAAAGTATTTTGTTACCAGGATCCTTTCAGAAAACTATTTGCAGTTATGTCATATCTGAAAGCCAAGGCTGAGTGTCAGGACTAAATTTATTAATTGCTAGTTTGTATCCATTTCTTTTTGGCCAATGTTACATTTACCCTAAGGAGCTCTTCTTGCTTGCTAGTATTTAATCTGTGATATATTTATAGGGATCCCTTCTCAACCTTCCTTAGGTAATGCAAGCCAAGAACAGTTGTCTCCTCTTGTTAGACACCCACCAGTGCCCTGATCATTCTGATTCCCCCTTGCTGTCCTTCCAGTTAACACCCTCAAGCAACAGTGAACAGAAATGTATACAGTATTCCAGATTAAGTCTCACAACTCCTTTCTAAAAGAAATACTTATTTATTTTGGGTACGTACTCACCTGCTGTGTTCTAGGATCCTATCTGTCCTTTTGAAAGTTACATGACATCAGAACCTACAGTGATTCTGCCTCTGAATATTTGTGGGTCTTCTGTCCTAATGGTTTCCCACCATGGGATTCTGCTAATAACAGAAATACTGACCTGCCACCAGGTAGATGCCCTTTCACTTTGCACTGTTGAATTTCACATCATCACATAAGCAATTCTGTCTCTAGTCTTCAGATGTTTCCCATACGACATTAAAAAAATCTTCTTTAAATGCTGCTCAAGTCTGAATCTTCAAGTCAGTAGCACACCTAGTGCTGATGTAATTAATGAAAATATTAGTCAGTCTGAAGATGGATCTTTGAAGAACTCCACTAGCAGGTTTCTATCAGTGTAACAGTTTCTTTAAATCATTTTCAGTTGTCTCTCCCCATCACCACCTTTTATTTCTTGTTCTAATCCCTGTCTTCATTGGATTGGTAATGACTCATACCATGCAGTATCAGAAACTTTATTTAGATACCACAAGATTAGATATACTAAATTTCCTATAGTGACTTTATATCAAATTCAGATAGACATGCACAAAACCCTCTATATCTAGGTCTCATATAGTAAGCTGACTGTATTTGGGATTCTGTCTCTGAATTACTAATTGATTAATGCTTAATTTTCATAAAATTGTGCTTACCTATAAATCACAAGTTGAAGAATGTTTATTTTCCTGTATGGATAATGTAGCTTTTACAACTAGTGCTTCTTTGTAACAATGTTAATGTTTCTATTACACTTGAATAAATACTGAAACTCTCAAATTGCTAAAATCTTATTTTAAAATTTCTGTAGATACTCACTTGAAGCCTCAGGAACACTAATTTATATTTCAGGCTAAATGAAGATTCCATTCTGATTGGAGTTACCAGTATAAATCTACTAACTGGAGAGTATCTGTCCCTGATTTCTTCCAGTGAAAAATATTTCAGATTCAGGCTCATTGTTATAAATGCTTCTAAAAATCATTTCTTGTTATATTAGAACTTCTAAAATTCAGATCAGAAAAAAATAATTCCATATTGTACACTTAGGTATGGTAAAGTGTGTTAAGGAAAAGTTTAATTATTTACGCAGACTAGGACATCAGTTAGGATGAATTGATGTCATCCCTCCTCTCTAATGGCTCTACCTGTGTTATTTTTCATGTTAAGACAGTGGAGTTAAATAGCTGTGATCCAGCCTTGCCATAACAGTTAGCTCTGTGCTACATAAATGGAAACAGAGCAGGTTTTTAATTGTGATGAGGTAAGCTCTCTCCCTACATTTCATCAGGGATCTGACATGACTTGCTGAGCTGGTTATGTAGCACATAACCACAGCCCTTTCCCACAGGAAGGACTTGGCAGTGGAACAACAAAGCTGGTTAATGTAATTACGTGCTATTTCGTGACTCTTAAAGCATGAATGATGAAATGTGGTTTTCTGTGACACTTGCTTCTCGCTGCAAAGTGATGATTCCTCCTTTTGCTGCTTATTGATGGCAGAAAGGCAGGGAAAGGTGTGCGTTGCAAGGTTGTGGAGGATGGAGGGGATGACACTTTCCATGGAATCAGCCTGTTTCCAAAGTCTTTCGGTTGTGAGGCCACACATGGTCGTGCTGGCTGCTTGCTACGCCACTGGAGTATTTTTTCACTTCAAGAGCAGGCAGTATTGCACCTTCTTTTCTAGCACAGTTATTTTATCCTTCCAGTTTTTATCAAGATTAATCTATTAATAATATTTCCTGTAATTGTGAGTGGTGATTTCCTGCTTCTGGTATTTCTGTATTGCCCATTTCCCCTACCTCCTTCACAGTCTGTCCTTGTCAGAACTGTGTTCTGCTCTTAGTCCTAGTCAAAGTATCTACTTTCCTCGACCCTAAATTGCCATTAACCACCATGAAAGGGAAAGAAGGTGACTGATTACCTGTAACTGACAAAAAATAGACATTGTGAACACTTTTATATCTCATAAGGTTTATAAAAATAGAGAAGATAACCTTTCTAAACATCATACATATTATAAAGTTTGTCTATGTAACATTATTACCACATTATTACCTTTTTTTTCCCCAGAGGAAACAGCATTGCAGATCCCTCCCCCCTTTTTTTTCCTTAGGTATCATCTGAATACCCTGTGTATAATGATCACTACAAATGCCATCTACATTTCTGAGCAGAAATGTGAGGCTTGACCTGCGTCATCGCTCACATTTAGAGACTCACTTATCAAGAGGGATACCAACTGAGCCCTTGAGACGTGAGCAAATGTCTATATTTATCACCAACAGCCCTTTTTCCACAAACTCTTGCCATATGATGTCATAGCACTGGTTACATCTCTAATGCCTGGTGCACCCATAGAGTGAATAAAATTTTAATATATACAGGAGCTGAACAAAAAATTGTGAGGCAAAGCTCACTGAGATACAGCCCTTGCTTTATGCAACTTTTTCACAGCTCAGTGTAAATGTGGTACACTTTTTCTCCTTTTTATGTTAGCATTTAGGATGAAATGCAGTAGTACTCTAGTTAATACTAACATTTAGGCCATCACAAAGCAGCTGGCATCAGGAGTAGAAAAAAGGGACTGGGAATGGGAAAGAGAAAATTGGTTCTTTTGGCAGTGCTGTTGCCTTGTGACAGCTTTATAGATTCACCAACTATACCCTGAATAAGTTTCCTGTAACTGGTAATTTTATGAAAGGAATGCTATGATATATGATATGATATGATATGATATGATATGATATGATATGATATGATATGATATGATATGATATGATTGATATGATATTATATGATATGATATGATAATCTGCCAGCAACAGAGGATAAAATTGATGTTTTGTCAGTATGTTCCTTCTAGTTGAAGTGTATACGCATTTCTTCCCTGTATTGGAAGATCCTTGATATATTTTTCTATTTTCTAATAATTTCCAAATTTTGTCCTTGGTATACCACTTCAGATTATTAGCATAAATGCAACATTTAATTTTCCAGTTACATACAAAAAGTTATTAATTCATTAAATACTTCAATCAGAAACATCTTTGTCTGAACGGCTGTTATGTCAGCACAAACAGAAACAAAACAAAAAAAACAAGCAATGGAAATGCTGATTGAGTGTCATTCAATACATCATTGTAGCAAACTTCTCCTTCTTTCTTCACTAGCAAATGTTCCTGGTGATGTAATTAATTTGTTTCTTCTATGTCAATCATGTATCTACTACATATTAAAGTCAAAAATAGTTCTACTCTCATGCATTTCGTTTTACGTCAGTGAATACCACTGTTGTTCCACAGCTGTTTTTGTGATTGTGGTTTGCCTTCTAAACAATCTAAACAATTCCTGGAATGTGCAGGGTAACCAGTGATAACAGTAATGTCAAGAGAAACTTTAACCATGGGAGATGTTTATGCTTTATTACTACAGAGTTTGTTTTGAGATCTATTCTGTAATAGCAAAGGACTGTACATTACCCTATAATGAGTGAACCAGAAGCTCAGGAATATTACTCTGTAGAAAACAGTGAAGACCATATCCATACTGTGTTCTCCTCACTTTCCAAACCCCTCTAGTGCTTGTGAGGCCACAACATGCAGGCAAAAGTGGACAGAAGTTGGAAATACAGGAGTATTCTGGAAGCAATTGATACATGGGTTGTGTTTTAGCCAGGTCATAATAAACCAAAATTTAGTTTTCTCTTGGAAATTTTAAAGTTAATTAACAGTAGTTCTATATGTACCTGAAAGAAATGTTAAAGACCAATATTCTGGTAGTAAAAGGCACTAATGGCAGAAATACTTGCCCCTGGCTTTTACAGGTACCATTGCATTTAAGACATTCAAATATTTCTTTGAAACTTTTATTTCACCAGAATTGTACTCATAGCACTTGATCATTCCAGATCCTGCACCTGGTGGTGGTGGATGTCCCATCCATGGAAGTGTTCAAGGCCAGGTTGGATGGAGTTTTGAACAACCTGGTCTAGCAGAAGGTGACCAGGAGCTAGAGGTTTTTTAAGGTTTCTTCCAATCCAGGCCATTCTATGATTACTTCCTGGTGCAGATGACAGTTTAGGATGTTATTGTTAAAATCTGTCAGATATCTAAGAAAATTACCTTTAGGAAGTGCTGATTCCTGGTAACTCCTAGTATGAGAGTTGAAAGCTAACTATGAGATGCTTGTGTGGCACAAGCTCAATGGGATTTTTGTCATTGGTCATCCAGAGAGACTGGATTCCCCCTCAGGCCAAGTACGTGTGACTGACTCTGGCTGCTCAGTTATGAAAAATGTTGGTTGCATTACATTGTCAGTATTTAATAACAACACAGGTAAAACACATCACGGTGAGCTTCTCTTTC
Organism: Orthonyx spaldingii; assembly: GCA_013397795.1. Taxonomy (NCBI): domain Eukaryota; kingdom Metazoa; phylum Chordata; class Aves; order Passeriformes; family Orthonychidae; genus Orthonyx; species Orthonyx spaldingii. The sequence goes on from VZTJ01006620.1 coordinate 621,864, forward strand.
CATTTACTTCATGCAGGACATAATAAAGATATCAAAACTAGTATACTATTAACATCAAGACAGTGGTTACAATGTTTGTTTTGTCTCTCAGTTACCTAGCAACAGATTTTGATTGTATTTTAACCTTATTAGCGAGCTTATTATGTGCATTTTAACTGAAAATATAGGAAAGACATTATATCTGCTTATAAACAAAAAGAGAAAAAAAGAACAATCTATCTGCTACCATTGCAAAAACCTGCTGGCATATTTAGCATGTATTTCAGGATATTCCTTGGATTTCTGTTCAGATAAACAAGTTTTCTTGTCCAGAATGTGCTACATTAGAGCATCAGAATACTAGCACGAGGGTAATTTGGGCATACAAAAATCTGTTTCTCTCCTCAAATGAAGCACCACAAACTGCAAGTTGTACCTCATTGTAACTAACACTCAGAATTAAACAGCTGTCCATCCATTAATGTACTACTGTTCCAAATAACCTATGGCTTTGGAGAGGCAGAACAGTCATTAGCAGGAGTTTCTGTAATATCCTAGAAGAAAGAAATTTGCACTACTGACTGTTCAAAATGCAGCACTTACTCCTGCCAGAAGTGCTCTTATCCTGCTACATCCATTTACTGTTCTCTAACAGAAAGAGCTGCCTCTCTGCTTCCCCTCTCTCTGTCACCAGACTATTGAAGACTTTAAACCACCACCCTGTATTCAGCTCTGGCATTTACTAGCAGACAGAACATTCACTAAACCAAAGTACAGATACCTTTTCTGAACAAAACAAAAAAAAAAGGAAAAAAGAAAAAAAAAAAAGTAGGAGAAGAACTGGTGAGCATTAAGTACTATATATCTTTATAAATGACCAAACCTACAATGAAGAGCAACTGGCATACTTTAAATCCACTTGGAAGGGGCAATTTCCAGTAGTTTTATATTAAATCTCCTATCAGTATATATATATATATATATAAACATACACATGTTAACTTTGAAATAGACATTGTCAAGTTTTGACTAAGAAATAAAACTAGACTGGGATCTTTCCTTTGCTCCAAGCCTCCATTTCAAGGAGGGAAGATTTCAATTTACTACTATTTGATCAATATATATTCCTCTCTAAGTAATAATTACTCCAGAAATAAAGACTCACTGACAGGGCTCACAAGCTATATTTAAAACAAAGTTCTGAACATTCTGAAATACAAGAGTCACTCTGTAATTTCAGAGCAGTTGTAATATCTTATCCCCCTGTAACAGGCTGCCAGAAATGCTCCTGGATAAGGCCTATCACCATTTGTTCTAAAGATATCAACTTTTTGGCTGACTCTAGCAGGTAAGTGAGGACATTTTGGCTTTGATTCATATCTAATATACTTCCTACATTTCAGCTTCGAAGGAAAAAAATTTGGATATATATTTAGTCTGTAAATTTTTATTAAAAGGTTCCTAATATTGCATACAATAAACTGCTGTGTTTTATGCAGAATAAAAAAGATGTATGTGAAAACTTTTCCCATAAATATTCACATTACTTTGCATGAAGGATTTCAGCATTTTTTCTTCAACATGCAATTTAGCCAAGTGAATCATAAAATGTTTTCCATGTAAAGAGAATGTAATTCCATATTGAGTTGCTGGTAGCCCTGGAATCAGCTACAGAGGCTGAAGATAGGAAGTATATCCCTAAACATGGATACAAAATACAACCGAGGCCCCACAGAAACAATTATTTTTGATATTGCAGTATATTGCAAGTGATCCTCTTATTCTGTCTTTAATGTAAGTGGAATGAGGAAAAGAAATTTTTCAGAATATCCAAATAAAGGGTTTTCTGTTTGTTTGTTTGTCTGTTTGTTTTTCAAATTTTACATTCTGCTTGGATTACTAACACTTTCCTGAAGATATTTGAGGCTGTGGGATAGAATCCAGAATTGTTTTGAAGTATCACTCTGAACTTGCACATGTCAATACCTTTTCCCCCATTTTGTTAGGAATGACTGTCTGTGTAAACATTTGATCATAGTATAAACTGGTGTTTCTTGGTCAGCATGCCTGTCAGAACCTAATCAAATCAAGTGTGCACAGATGACATAATCGTCCAAATGCTTAGGTATGACTTTATTTATACCACAGCTGAGGTTAGAAGACATGGCTTAATTTTAAGGTGCTATAGGCATTAATATTCCAATTATCAATNCTGGTGAGCATTAAGTACTATATATCTTTATAAATGACCAAACCTACAATGAAGAGCAACTGGCATACTTTAAATCCACTTGGAAGGGGCAATTTCCAGTAGTTTTATATTAAATCTCCTATCAGTATATATATATATATATATAAACATACACATGTTAACTTTGAAATAGACATTGTCAAGTTTTGACTAAGAAATAAAACTAGACTGGGATCTTTCCTTTGCTCCAAGCCTCCATTTCAAGGAGGGAAGATTTCAATTTACTACTATTTGATCAATATATATTCCTCTCTAAGTAATAATTACTCCAGAAATAAAGACTCACTGACAGGGCTCACAAGCTATATTTAAAACAAAGTTCTGAACATTCTGAAATACAAGAGTCACTCTGTAATTTCAGAGCAGTTGTAATATCTTATCCCCCTGTAACAGGCTGCCAGAAATGCTCCTGGATAAGGCCTATCACCATTTGTTCTAAAGATATCAACTTTTTGGCTGACTCTAGCAGGTAAGTGAGGACATTTTGGCTTTGATTCATATCTAATATACTTCCTACATTTCAGCTTCGAAGGAAAAAAATTTGGATATATATTTAGTCTGTAAATTTTTATTAAAAGGTTCCTAATATTGCATACAATAAACTGCTGTGTTTTATGCAGAATAAAAAAGATGTATGTGAAAACTTTTCCCATAAATATTCACATTACTTTGCATGAAGGATTTCAGCATTTTTTCTTCAACATGCAATTTAGCCAAGTGAATCATAAAATGTTTTCCATGTAAAGAGAATGTAATTCCATATTGAGTTGCTGGTAGCCCTGGAATCAGCTACAGAGGCTGAAGATAGGAAGTATATCCCTAAACATGGATACAAAATACAACCGAGGCCCCACAGAAACAATTATTTTTGATATTGCAGTATATTGCAAGTGATCCTCTTATTCTGTCTTTAATGTAAGTGGAATGAGGAAAAGAAATTTTTCAGAATATCCAAATAAAGGGTTTTCTGTTTGTTTGTTTGTCTGTTTGTTTTTCAAATTTTACATTCTGCTTGGATTACTAACACTTTCCTGAAGATATTTGAGGCTGTGGGATAGAATCCAGAATTGTTTTGAAGTATCACTCTGAACTTGCACATGTCAATACCTTTTCCCCCATTTTGTTAGGAATGACTGTCTGTGTAAACATTTGATCATAGTATAAACTGGTGTTTCTTGGTCAGCATGCCTGTCAGAACCTAATCAAATCAAGTGTGCACAGATGACATAATCGTCCAAATGCTTAGGTATGACTTTATTTATACCACAGCTGAGGTTAGAAGACATGGCTTAATTTTAAGGTGCTATAGGCATTAATATTCCAATTATCAATGATCTCGATGAGACCCGTATTTCAGACCACGTCTCTCCTGTTACTGTGTGCTGGCTTATATCACACATTTTTGTTTTCATGCACTGCATTTCCCAGAGTGGGACTGCAGGTGGACAAACAGCACGTTGTGCCTGGGACTGTCCAGACCCGAACGGATATAATGAATATTATTCCTGCCCGAGCTGCAGACTGGGACCCGTGACAGCGATCACACGTAGGCAGGAGCAGGGCGGTGCTCGCTGACGCGCGGACAGCCCCGCCCCCCTCCCGCGCTCCCGCAGCTTCCAGAAGGGCCGGAGCCCGCGGGGGGGCCGGGCCGGTGGCGCAGTCGGAATTGCGGCGGTCGCGGGCCCGGGCGGGGCGGGGCGGGCGGTGATGCCCTTGTTTATTTTTACTCGGGCGGTTCATCCTCCTCGGCAGCCCCAGCGCGGCCCCCGCTGCCGCTCCCCGCCCCAGCTCCGACGGCGGCGCCGCCTATAAAGCGCCGCCCGCGGGGAGCCGAGGATGCAGCTCTACAGCTCCGTGATCACCCACTACCCGGCGGGCGCCACCGCAGCAGCCGCCGCGGCCTCGCCGAGCTCCGCCGCCGTCTTCAAGGTCTCCTTATCGCCGGGACCCTCCGGCGCGGAGCCACCGAGCGCCGCCGACGCCGCGGGCCCGAACGCGGCCGCCGAGAGCTCCGGCAAGGACAGCTTCGTTCCCGCGGGGGGCAGCAGCAGCGCCGGCGCCATGCCCGCCTTCTCGTCCTGCCTGGAGGTGATGCCGAGCGGCCCCGCGGCGGGCCCGGCCGGGCGGCCGGCGGGCGGCCCGCAGTTCAGCTCCTGCGCGCAGGTCACCGTCAGCCGCCGGCGGCCGCTGGAGCGGATCGTGCCCATCCGCATCGTGCAGCGCGCCGAGGCCGCCGCCGAGCTGGTGCCGGGCT
>VZTJ01006620.1:626361-704129 GCA_013397795.1 Orthonyx spaldingii
CGCCGCGCAGCCGCGCCTGGCTGGAGGGCATCCTGGAGAGCGTGCGGCAGGCCGGGGGAGACGGCGAGGCCGCCGCCGAGGAGCCCAGCAACCGCAGCCTGCGGCTCAGCGAGCACTGCCAGGCGCTGCAGGCGGCGGCCGCGGGCGCCCAGCCCGGGCTGGCCCCCGGCTGCGGCCCCGCGGAGCGCAGCGCGGGNACGAGGAGGAGGAGGCGGCGGCGGGGCCCGACGTGCGGCGGGGGCCCGGCGGCAGAGCGGAGCGCAGCGAGAAGCTGGCGCTGTACCTGGCCGAGGTGGAGAAGCAGGACAAGTACCTGCGGCAGAAGGGCCGGTTCCGCTTCCACATCATCCCCGACGGGAACTGCCTGTACCGCGCCGTCTGCAAGGCGGTGTACGGGGACCAGCGGCTGCACGGCGAGCTCCGCGAGCAGACCGTGCACTACATCGCCGACCACCTGGACCACTTCAACCCCATCATCGAGGGCGACGTGGGAGAGTTCCTCATCGGCGCCGCCCAGGACGGGGCCTGGGCCGGCTACCCGGAGCTGCTGGCCATGGGGCAGATGCTGAACGTGAACATCCACCTGACCACGGGCGGCCGGCCCGAGAGCCCCACCGTTTCCACCATGGTTCACTACCTGGGGCCCGAGGACCCGACGCGGCCCAGTATCTGGCTGAGCTGGCTTAGCAATGGGCACTACGATGCTGTGCTGGACCGCGTGTGCCCCAACCCGGAGTACGAGGCGTGGTGCAGACAGACTCAGGTACAGCGCAGACGGGATGAGGAGCTGGCCAAGTCCATGGCGGTGTCCTTGTCCAAGATGTACATTGAGCAGAATGCCTGCTCATGAGAGCGCCGGGGCCGCAGGCTGGGAGCTTTGCTGCAGGGACTGACAGAGAGAAAGTGTGCTGGCTGTGATGGTGATGCCTTAATCCTTAATGAAGCAGCAGCACCCTAGACTGAGGAGGACTGTAGATCGTGGGGGATAAATACGGACGTATTTGTAATATTCTGTTGTAAAAACTTAGCCTCGGGTTATTTGCAAGCAGATTTCTCTGTGTATGTTTGTGTCTCCCTTCCCCACTGTCTATTTTCTATAAGAATGTATTTTTTGCACACTATTTTTAAACTGTTACCTCCATCTTCGACATCTTACATTAGTATCTGGCTTTCAGCTGTACAGCCAAAAATGTTTGTAAACAGTTTTTGTAAATAAGGCTTATGATGTAACAGCTATTTTTTGCTGTGTTTTTTACCCATAAACCTTATATTTTTACCAAATGAAGTTGATGTCAAACTGACCCCCCTAGTTGATGAAAATATTGTGGGTATTTTCTTGCAAAATTAAAAGAATGGCTTTTGTAAAAGTGCAGCAAAGTGAGAACAGACTGCTTTTAGGAACAGTTGCTTTCTCTGCCTGTAGCACAGAAGAGGTCCTTTGAGCCAGTTGGAATGCAACTACACGTGAACAGCACAGGGAGCAATTGACTCTTCTGTATTTAATTACTGTTTTGAGTAAACTGGCCTCTTGTTGCCTAGTTGGCTCACCCTCTGCTCCATTTATATTATTTATCTATAATAACAGAACATTAACTTGCAATAGAATGTTGTGACTAGATAATAGTCTCCTGCGTTGGCAGCAATTGCCTTGGCTGCACCTCAGTGTTTGTGTTCTTGTTTCTGGGGTTATGGTGTCTTTTGTATAAGCCCTGCTTCTTTTTTGGCACTGGTGTTTCTCCAACAAATCATTATCTGATCACAACATTTTATTCACTTTATTTTCTAATCAAGAAATCAGGAATGGTATTCTACATTATGGTTTAAAAGAAAAAAATGCTTAAATTGAGGTTTGTATGGTTTGCTGGGTCAAACATTTAAATGTTTCCAATCTGAATTCTGTCTCTTCTACTTTCTGATTAACTTGTTAGATATATTTATTAAGTAATGCAGTTTGTACTTTTTTATTTTGTAATATATTGTGATTTTGGAATTTATACTGTATTTGTATAATAGGAATATTCACAGCTAAAATGGAATGAATAAAGAATATAATTTTACTTGTGCTCTTCTTTCTACCCTGTGCGTTCCTGGTGTGAGGAAGAATTGCGGGTGAGTTCACAGGACCTTTTATGTAGCTTCAGTCTCTTTAGCTTTATTTAGCTTTAGTTTCCCCTACTAAGAGGTGGGAAGAAGGTGCACAGCACTTTCCAGATATGAACCAGTGATAATTTGGGTGTCTGTTAATGTGTGAGAGAAAGAAATGCAAGTATTTAAAGACAATTGAATACCTGTAATTTTTTTCTTACTGCAAGAGATCTTAGTATATCTGTTTGCCAATGAGAAACAATTTTATATATTAATATGCCTTAGAAGAGGAGTTCTCAAGCATAGTTCATGAGCTGGTGACACATGGGTTGGTGGTGAGCCAGCTCTCTGCTGGACTGTGCACACTTGGGCTTGGACATTGGTCCTTGGGAACCTCCATTCTGCAGTTAGCCCCAAACTTGCTTGAGATGTGTCCTGTCACTAGTGATACCTTGGCACCTTCTTGTTACTTGAGTAGAAGCAATGTCATCAGGAGATACGGCTTTTTACTCCCCTCACAAGATGGAAATGCCTTGCAAGTTGTTAAAACATGTTTACAAAGGTGCATGTGTGTTTACAAATCTGTCCCTGATCTCAAAATAGTAGAAGGCCCCATTCTTAGGAAGAGTACTGGGTTAAAGTTAGGATTAAAATGTAACTAAATAGCTGGAATGCATCAGTCTTAATTGAGCACATGTGATAAAAGAGCTTCAGGACTGATTTTGTATGTATTTGTTGCTGGTTTATGTGGTACAAAAAGTAGATTTAAATATTGTGTTATTTTCAGAATATTCGTAAATACAATATTTTTGCCCATTTTCTTTATACACAGTTGTGCTTTTCCTCTAAAGTGGTGGAAAAACCCCAGTCTTTGTAGTCCACTAATGCTTAACCACTGAATCTTTGGAAAGCTGAGTTTGGAGGTGAGAGCAAGGCAAAGATGCGGTCATGGATGTGTTCATAAGGAACAGAGGTAGTTTATGGGGAAAATGGCTACTCACATGACTCTAAACTTGAAAATATTAATACAGCATCAGTAAATATCAGTGATGTGTTGACTGATTAAAAGCATCGTGTCCATGCTGTTTAAGTTTTGGGTTGGATATGATTAATACATTCAAAGTTGTGAATATCCCAAACTTTCAAAAAAACCCCAAACACATTTATTTTAGGTCTTCTAAAATTACTGTTTTCAACTGTATCATAAGTTGTGATCACAAATTTTGTTTGTGTTTTGCAGCACAAACCTTAGAGATGCTCGGTAAGCTAAGTGAAAAGGGTTGGTACCGCATAGTGCTCACTCTGTGTGATAAAAATGATATTAAAATATTGCAAATAAAGCAGTGCTAAAAACTGTACGAGATCCTGGGATGGGTTCCCACAGAGTTCCTCAGCAATTTGTCTACTGCATGGGTCACAGGGGCATACAGATAACTTTAAGGAATTTGAAAAAGCTAGATTGCTTGTGGAACTAGTTTGCAAAGACATTGAGGGTGTATTGCTGAAGCGTGTAACATGGCACTTGTTTTTGCAGCTTGCATTACATACTGTGTCTAAAAGGAAATTACAAAAGTGGCATTTCAGGTGTTTTGGGCACATGGAAAGTGATATTTTTCTTTAATAGCTATGGTGTTTAAAGTTCAGCTGAGACACTGGGTTCAGATGCAAGCTAGTGGTGACTTGCCTCAACAAGAGTAGAGGCAGTTTCATGGAATAATTTTATGGAAGCAGTGATCCTAATGTGAACAGAACTTAACAAAACTGCTTGTAACATTGTCAGTTGCCCCCAACAAAAGCAGACGTAGATGTGAGTTTTCCCTTACTGTCCTCTGTTCAACAATTCCAGTAACAAGGGAAGGACAAATATTGTCCTGGATCATAATTTCAGTGCCCGATTATTTTAACCTTGGCTGATCACTTGCATAACCCAGCTAATCCATAGACCTGTCTGGGGACTTTGGTCAACAGACCTTTTATTATTGACAATAAGTCAGAAGAAGAGCTTGATTTTCAATATGCCACTTGTATGGTTCTATAAGTCAGGTAGAAAATGCTTTAATTCTAAACCGAGCAAATGCGAACTTCAGTCTGCAGGAGCATAAGCTTTGAGATGCCATCTTTGCTTGTGTTTCATAACACAATTGCAAGTTAGTGGATATGTTGGATGCTTCATTTCAGGAGTTCTTAGGTTGTCAAGACTATGACATTCTGTCACTAAATGTGCAAGGGATATGTTAAAATTCTCTTGTGTGTTGAACAGATTTTGTTACATGAAGCAAAGTTTGCAAGAACCAAATTTGCAATGAATGAATCCCACAAGGGTGGTGGGCAAGTAGGAAAGGGAAGATTTATGTAAGTAATGCTGTTTTCCATCTCAGTCAAAGGCTTGCTCTTCAGAAAGTTCAGTGGGTGACATTTTGTGCTTAGCAACCTAGGACACATGGAAATTGTCTAATGCCAGCTACTGGGTTTTATCTGTCCTGTTGTATTTGGCTGGTACCTTACATGTGTGCAAGATAAATCTGTTACATTAATGCCACTTGTAAATAAAGGTGTGTTTCAGTACTCCTTATACATGTACAAAATCACCTGAAAATGAATATTTCTTCTGTCTGCCTTTGCTTTTATTTTGGAATTAGTTAATAGGATTTTTGAGGATAAAATTTCAATTTTGTTTTAGTGATTTTTCAGTGTGCTCCTGCATAGCTGCTGAATCCCAGCAGAAAATGATGACAGATATCTCACAACAGAGACAAGTACCCGAAATTAACTCATTTTTGCTTATAATTTGCTTATACTCTTTTATATTTATTCAACAGTTGATTGATATGCAGTGATAAGTGTTCCTGGAATGTTGGTACAAAATGGTGTGCACTGAAAAAATTTCTCAGCCTCAGTGTTAAAAAGATTGTCCCTTTTCAGAATTGCATGATTGTGTGAAAATATGCAGCATACAGTGAGATAGTAACTGTTTAAAGGATATCAGCTCTGCCAAATGCAATTGTGTAGTCATCAGAACTTTTTAAAGAAGCAGAAAATTTAAACTTTGAATTTTTACCAACATACAGGCTGATTTGTAACATGTACATGTGTGTTTCAGTTGGAAAAAAAGTGGCTTTCATATTTCCTGTTCTGTTTTAATTTATAATCTGTCTTTTTTTTATAGCATTAATGGATAAAAAGATTCAGCAATGCAGTAATATATTGTATTTCAGCCATTTTTTTCTGGAGTTAGTATTTACAATCTGTTTATACAAGTAATCTCATACACGGTATTCAGACTGCAAATCAATGGAAATAAACCACTGTCAAGTTCCAGGTTTCTGTAGCATGAATGGTTATTATTCCATCTTCTCATAAATTTATCCTAATTCCTGAGTGAGATCAGGCTTGTCTGGAGAAAAGGTGAGTGTACAGTTGTAATAGCATGTTACATGTACACACGGATGAGTAGAACTCATCATTCTTGTGTGATCTTTAAAAATGGCATTTCCTGCATTTTTAGTGTGTATTTTTAAACCATTATGCTTTTAATCCTTATTTTATTTCATAGAGTTTTTACTGGAAGTTGTAGAAAAACTACTGAGTTCTTCTTAGGAGGCATGGTTAATAGTGTTTGAACCTTCAGCACTGTAGCACAGTTCAGTAGCACAGTTAAACTGTGAACAGAGTGGCATCTGCAGGGAAGATGACAATTGTAGGGGGAAAGATGGAGCTGGGATCTGGCTGTGAAGGGGCCCAGGTCACCTTCTATCCTTTCATCTCCCTTGTTCACCACATCCCCAGCGGGAAGATCCTGTCTTGGTCTGCTGACAGCTTCAGGATCTCTGCTGCTGCTCCTTGGGGTCTAGTTATGGAGTTCTTGTACTGCCAAGCTTTTGGGGACTGCAAATGAAGGAAGGGATGCAACACATTAAAAAATGGAAAGGATTTCACAGACAAAGACATGGCATTTTCTTGCCTGTGAATTTCTATTACTGAATTTCAAAGACTTAAAGCATGGTTGAACATCAAAATGGTTTGCAAAGATCATTGTAATTTTAAAAATCACATAAAGCATGTTAACAGATTTTTGAGACTCAAATAATGCTGAAATACCTTTTAAAAAAAACAAATCCATAATTACATTAGCAAAACCATATTGTTTTCACAGGTGCAAGGACCCAGCATTTTTCCTGCACAAAACTTCTATTTTTACTGACCATAAAAATTCATTTTCCAGCTGTTTAACTAACCAACATTTCTGGACAAGACAATAATTTCAGATCTCTGTGTGGGATTTGGAATTTGGTAAACTCTGTAAATTTAACCCAGTAGCACTAAGTGCAATATTTCTTCACATTGCTGATGCTGTGCTCAAGTTTAGATGTCTGCTTTTAGAAATAACATCATCTTTGGAACTCCAACTGAGCTTCTTTTGATATTATTTAGGGAGAGCCTGTGGTGAAAATGTACTCCCTTTGTAAATAAACAAACCAGTATGTTTTATAGCTAAATTGCCTGTCTTCCATATGAGTTAAAGACTGAGATATGACCAAGCAATTAAGCCGTTAACTAACATGTTCATGTGATTTGTTTGCTTTCCTGACAAATTTCAGCTTCACTGGATTAGGTTACTCACAGGGACTGACCTTGCCTTTTGTGGTTTAAGGTAGGAGCAATGATATAATTATTGTCTCAATAATTGCTAACACAATTCCTATTACTTCTGCAACTCTATCTGCAATTTTAAAATTTCTTTTCATGGTTATTTTTGTTGATTGTCGATCATATGCCTATTCAGGATTAACTCTAGAAAGTAGTTATACTGTAACCCAAAACCTAATTAAATAGGACATTTGAGTGAGTTTAGGAGTTGACAGCTGTTTTGCTGTTTATGTATAATCAAGGAAAAGGTGGTGCCCAAAATCAATTGGTTGTGAAAGGGCTTGTTTTGCTCTGAAAGATGGTTATGTCAGCTTATAGATCAGCATTGTGACTGCTGATGTGAAAGCTTTAATGTACTTGTATTTTTTATTTCTTAATAAAGTAATAATGTTGTCTCACAACAAGTTACATTTTTGCTACACTCAGGATGGAGACACAAGAGACTAATACCGTTAATGTTTTGCTTTTAGAAGTAATTGCCTTTTTTTTTTTTTTCATTTATCTCCCACCATTCTAATATCCAGTGAAAGAGAGCTTTGGCTTTAGTTAAGGAATGTTTGTGCATGTGTCCTGTGCTCTTCCTGAACTGATAAGCTGAATACATGTAGATTAAGTTTTTTTACTTCAGATTTATACCCATAGAAGTGGTGAATAAACAGTTGCCTAAAAGACTACCTGTTATACTGTAGAGGATTTGGCTCAGCAAAGCTGCAGTCCTGCTGGGACTTGGATGGGGAGCAGCATTATAACAGCACACACTTTATGGGTGTGTGAAAACCTAATCTCCATGTATTTATTTTGCTTTTCGTTTTTAAATTTTTTTGCATGCACGTTATCCTACTTATCAGGAAGTAAATATTTATGGGTGTTTTGTTAATTAGGTAGCTGTCCTTTTGGATATACTCACAATAATTCATATGAACTATTCACGTGAATGCAGTTCCTGGTAGATTTCCATTTTCAGTTAATATTTTACAGCAGTTGCCCTGAAGAGGCTATGTAACATCTGAAATTGCTAGATACCAAACAGTAAAAAATTCAGTTATTCAATAGCATTTATGTAATCAGATTCTTTTTCTTGTGTAGCTCTGGCCAGAGACAAACATGTTCCAAAATGGATAAATAAGACAACCCTGGGCTCTGTTAGGTAAATTAAAGAAGCTTTTGCAGAGAAAATAACTGTGGAAAGCTTCACCAAGTATGTTATTGCAAAGGGGGCTGTTGGGATACCATAGTACATATGCTCTTCATAACACTTTATTATCACACTGAAATTGTGACAATTTCAAATAAACGAAACCTAAAAAAAAAAACCCTAACAAAAATGGCAGACAAAGTCCCAAAAGAATGTAAACTTTTACAACCAAAAAATGAAAGGAAGCTGCTCTGGATAGGCTGTATTTGCGAGGAACCATTGTCACAGGGAAAGGTTATATAACGTGAACCTTGGCAGTGGCCTCAGCTCTAACATGTACAGGAAATCATTCTGCCAACTAGGCTTCTACCCTGGGAGACCAAATAGGTAATAGTAGATGCTCTACTTCAGGCAAGGGATTGAGTTAATCTCTGCTAAGACTTTTGGTGCTTCCTCAAGCCTTTGAGCTTTATCTCAGTGCTCTCTGGATTAAGCTCTTGCCAGCCAGCAGCTGTATAGTTTCTCTTCGGGTCGCTTGATATTGATAGAGGAGGTAGACAAGAGGCAGGTGCTGTCTCTGTGTAGAGAAATCTGTGCTCCAGCATAACCCATTGGTGTCTCACATCACTCCTGTCTAGTATGAAGTGTGAGGAAAGAGAAATTGTACACCACTGGAACATGGAATCAATTCTATCTCTCTGTTCACTCAAAAGTTCTCAGAGAAAAAAATGCAAATCTATGCCAAGTTAGTTGTATTTACTCTTTTTATTCATTTATTTTTCTATGAACTATAAATATATCACAAGGAGTTCATAAGTAGTCACTGAGGCATTTTACAGCTCTAAAAATGCTACAGACATTTGGTCACATGGAAATCTTCAGTGGGATGCCACACGTTTTCTACAAAATTCAATTCTGGATTCATATTTATCTTCTGCTCGAATATTTATTTCAGTCTGATTACTATCACCATTATGTATTTAATCCCCTCGTAAGCCTTGAGTGTTTATTCCCATAGCATAGGGAGGAAATACTGGGAATTGTTTCCAGTGTTAGTGAATACTATCAAAGCTAGAAAGGAAAGGAGGGTAGCACCTTACAGTAGGGAATGTTCTATGACTGCTTAAAACCAAGAAAAAAACCACCTGAAATTTGGTCTTGGCATGGACATTTTAACTTCCTTTTTTTTTTTTTTAAGGGAAGCTGTGACATAAGTCCAGGTCTCGTGTATAGATTTCTTTTTTTTGCATACAAATATCTGTAGGGATTGTGGATGAGAAAGAAAAAAAATCCAATAAAATGAAAAAAATATTTGTATATATACCAAAAAGGTGAGGAATGGATGAATGGATTTCTGGTCACTAACTACTAAAAGGACTAACACTTGGAAAAAGTCGTTTCAGACTGAAAACCTTCTTTAGAGAGCCTTTTTCTTGTTAAATATTTCTTGTATTGAGTACATGCTGATGTGTTTGCTAACCATGATGAAGAGAGGGTCAATAAAAATGTGCCAGCAAAAGTGGAAGCGATATATCTGTCTCTGAGATGAAAGTGCAGCATGTGAGGCAGCTTTGCGTGTTGTTGGCCTGGCCTGTGGGTTTTATGTCTCACTTTACCTTTGTTTCATTGGCCTAAAAAATTGCATTTTATCTGTTTTTGCAAAACATTTCCTTTTCTCACCTACAGATTAAATATGAACAGAGATCTTGTTTCTTGGGAGTCAAGTCCAAAACATATTTTAGAAATTTTCATTTGATAAAATATGATGTTTTATGTGGTTTTAATGTGTTGTTTTCAATTTCACAACCTTTATGGTGTAATTCAAGCACAGAGCTGTGAAAAGTATGTTTGTAAAGGAGTATTAATTTCACCTTTATAGGCTTTCAAAGTAAGTGTTTACAGCTGGGTTAAGTTTGATAAATAGTAAGGGAATTCTGAATGGGAAATATGTGAATAGGATGTTATAAAAATATGACATTTTTTGTTCTTATGTGCTTTATTATAAATTTCCAGATTTAATTTCTTTGGGGGAAAAAGTAGTTGAGAATGGAGCTTATTTGAGCTCATTGCTGCTGCACGGCTGGGCAAGCTCATCCCTGCAAAACCCTGAACCTTGTCACCTTCCTGAAAGATCAGCCCTTGCCTCTAGTTATTGCAGATGAGGAATTAAATGCAGAGTCTGTTTACACAGATTCTTGAAAGAAAGACTTTGAAAGGGAGAATGTTATAGGTACAGCTGTAAGGAAGGTCAATCATCACCTGTATGATGTTTGAAATGCCATTTTTGCCTTGTCTTCCTTCTATGCTGCCCAGTGAGATGAAAAAAGAAAATGACTGTGCTGGTCCTTTGGGGAATGTTTGCTCTGCAGAACACAGTGCTGTGTAGAGATGCCGTCGAGCTCAGCAGGGGCAGCAGCATCACAGAATGGTGCTTGTTAGGCAGAAGGAAAAAGCAGAAGGAAAAAGCAGGTCTCTGAAGAAGGTGAGAAGGATCCAGAGTCCAGGGTGGTTTTGCTCTCTCCCCAGTGCATGCACAGGGGCCTGGGCACTCTGACAAGGTTCATCAACACTCGGGAGCATAGATCAGTTTTTAGGGGTTTAACTCTGTGAACTTGGTTTGAAGATATTAATTTGTGTGTAGATGCCGTGCAACAATCTTGCAATATCAAGCAGCAATAATTGTATGAGGAGTGTGTAGCCCCGGGAGGGAGTTAGAGAGACTATATTACATATAAAACTTCCATATATAACCAAATTGCTTTTTAATAGGAAGCCATGGTGACTTCAGGCAGGAAAATGTTATAGCAGTTGTAAATAACATAAACCACTTCTCAGCAGTTCTGGTGGAGATGAGAGGGAATTACATAACAGCTGCTTTGCAGCCCCAAGCTAATATGACTTGCCCGCTTTGCCAGTTCTTGGGACTCAAAGATCTTAATCGTCACCTCCCACCTACACTACAGCTGCTGAGCTCAGAAGGGTGGTTTAAAATAATGGATGTTCTACAGTCATATTTCTGTGAAACACGCAAACTTGGTTCTGTTGGGGTTTTTTTGGGGTGTTTTCCCCCCCTTCTCCCTCTCCAAAGGTTTAGGAGGAATCGGACTGTTCTCAAAATCATGTGTAAATTCTAAAGGTCAAAATGCAGCCCCAATGCACATGCAAAAAATGGTTTTTTGCTCTGGTTATTTGAAAAATGTGTTTTTCTCTCCCCATCGTCCCAGGCAAGGCTGTCACTGTTAACACCAGTTTGTATTCCCACCTCCCTCTGCTGCATTGCCTTTAACTTTGCTCTTACTGTCTGTGCTGGTTTTGGCTGGGGTAGAGTTAATTTTTTTCACAGTGACTAATATGGGGCTGTGTTTTAGGTTTGTACTGAAAACAGTGTTGATAATATAGAGATATTTGTTATTGGAGAGCAGTGGTTGCACAGTGTCAAGGCCTTTTGTACTTGTACTGCCATGCTAGGGAGGGGGCCGGAGGTGCTTGGGAAGCTGGGAGGAGACACAGCCAGGACAGGTGATCCCAACTGACCAAAGGGATATCCCATACTATAGAACATCATGCTCTGTATATAAAGTGTGGGGAAGAAGGACGAAGGGGTGGATGTTTGGAGTGATGGTGTTTGTCTTCCCAAGTCACCATTACATATGATGGGGCCCTGCTCTCCTAGAGATGGCTGAGCACCATCCTGCCCATGGGAAGCAGTGAATTTATTCCCTGTTTTGCTTTGCTTGCATGCACGGCTTCTGCTTTTCCTATAAAACTGTCTTAATCTCAACCCACGAGTTTTCTCACTTTTACTCTTCCGATTCTCTCCCACATCCTGCTGGTGGGGGAGTGAGCGAATGACTGCGTGGTACTTAGTTGCTGGCTGGTGTTAAAGCACAACACCCTCTCAGCCCCTTCTGCCTGTCCTTCTGCTAACTTGTCATTGTCCTCTGATCCCAATGCCTCTTCCCTCTCCCTTGCAGCACACATCGCTCCCAGTGGTGATTAGCACTTTTCACAGCATGTGTCCTAGTAATGTTGGCTCTAAAGCCCCTGAGTCACAGAGTGACAGCTGTTTTTCAAGAGGACATAGCAACACTTCTTATTAACAGCAAGCCTTATTTTCGCTGGTGATATCCTAGTAGGAACTAGATTCCTTATTAGTGATGGGATCTAGCAATCATTTGGAACAAAGTTGTCTTCCTCTTGTTTTCACGAGCAGGTTAAACAAATTACAAGTTTGAATGCAACCACAAACCTTCACAGCACCAGAAATCACAGTGCTGTTGGCAGAAAGGCTGTAGTGGAAGGCAGGGAGTAGGCAGAGCAGAGGAACTGCTGTGGGCTGGTTCTGCACAGGCCTGGCAAAGCTCAGCTCTGTCCTGATTCCGGGCCAAGGAGGCTTAAGCAGCAGCAGAAAGGTCTGATGACTTTTTTATTATGTTAAGACCTGCTTTTTCTAAAACTCTACAGTTCTAAATTACTTCAGTTCATTGCATAGTCACCGGTAACTCCCAAAAGCTGTAACAAAGGTGATTTTAGTATCATGTTCTGCTTTGCTTGCATTGCCAGAGAGATCAGAGCTATGGACACTGCAGACAAATCAGCCCACCAGCTATCCTGATGGTCCAGAGGCTGCAGCTTGATCTGAAAGGAGGTGAGGGAGACACCTTAGTAAACTGAGCAGTTGGTGAGCTTACTTGTGTCTTAGTTATCGCTCCCTGGAAATCTGAGGTCTGACAGGCCATGATGCCTCTCCACCCTTTGGAAATGTGGCATTTTGTGAGGTGCATATTATTTTATGGTTTTGAAAAGCTGTCTTACACTGAAAATTCTTCTTCATTTGAATAATTTTGTAGTCTACATGGCACCCTATAAAATTTTGATTCTGACTGGGAAAACAGTAGCGTAAGATTCCTGCAGTATCACAGCTTTATCCACAGCTTCATCAGTGGCTTATGGCTCTGATAGTCATGCAACTGCTCTTGCTCAATTAATGCTTATCAGAGAAGCAAGGAACAACATTTTCACAGAATTACCTTGACATGAGGTGAGAACCTCATGAAGTGCAGCAAGGCCACATGAAAGGTCCTGCACCTGGGTCGGAACAATCCCAAGCACAAACACAAGTTGGACAAAGCAGCCCTGGGAAGGGCTTGGGGGTGCTGGTGGATGAGAGGCTGGACACGAGCCAGCAATAGGCATTAGCAGCCCAGAAAGCCAAATGAGTCCTGGGCTGCATCAAAAGGACCATGGCCAGCAGGTTGAGGGAGGTGATTCTGCCCCTCTCCTCCGCCCTCATGAGATCCCATCTTCTGCTTCCAGCTCTGAGGGTTCCCAACATAAGAAGGATGTGGGCCTGCAGGAATGAATCTGGAAGAGGGTCACAAAGGCGATGAGGGGGCTAGAATAGCTCCCATATGAGGGCAGGCTGAGAGAGTTGGGGCTGTTCAGTTTGGAGAAGAGAAGGCTCCTGGGAGATTATATAGCAACCTCCGAGTACCTAAAGGGGGCCCGCATGAAAGATGAAGAGGAACTTTTTACAAAGGCATGTAGTGACAGGGCACGGGGCAATGGCTTGAAACTGAGAATAGGTTTAGATTAAATATTAGAAATAAATTCATGAGGGTCGTGAGACACTGGAACTGGGTGCCCACAGAAGTTGTGGACACCCCATCCTTGGAAGGCCAGGCTGGATAAGTCTTTGAGAAACCTGGTCAAGTGGAAGGTGTCCCTGCCCTTGGGGACGGGAGGTTTGGGACTAGGTGATCTTTGAGGTTCCTTCCAACCCAAATCATTCTATGAGTTTATGATTTTATGATTCTATGAGTTAGAACTAACAGGCTTTATAAACAGCTGAAAGTACAATAGAGTTGCTATGAGTCATGGTAGATATGATACATGCACTTTACTTTTCCTTGTTTTTTGTGCTTGTAAATTGCTAACTCATGATAGATACGAATGAAACATTTGGCATTTCTAGTTTTTCATTCTGTTAGATTTCTTTTGCTGTTTTCCTCTAGGCTGTAACCCTTTTCTGTCAAACTTGCTTTGCATTTGTTTTTGAGTAGATACTTATGCATTTGTCTATTTATATACTAAAATATAGAATTCATTTTCAACAATTTAGTAACAGAGAAATATAGCATTTACTCATGGATCTTTGCAGATTAAAGAGAGAACATACAGAATAGATCCAGTTGCTAAGTGGGTGCTGAAAACACTTTTTAAAAGCCAAAAGAAGTATATTATGTTCAAATATGTAACAAATAAAATGCCTTAATGAACATAATACTTTAACAATAGTCTTGCATTTGAACAGAACGGTGTCTTTAACTCAATTTACATTAAAATTAATTAATATAATTATAATTAAACCCACATTTGTTTCAGTGAAGTTCTCAACTTTCAAAAAGACAGAGACTCACCATCCATTTCTGGTAGGGCCAGTAATGCTGTTTGTACTTTGGCCAAGACAGAAAAATGTGCCAGCTCTTTGATTAATAATAATTTGCAAAATAAATTCCCTTCTCTCAGGCTATTTCATATCACTAATTTGTTTTACTTTGCTGTATGAAAGAGTTTATCTCCCAAATATTATTAGAGATAGAAACATGTTTACAAAGCTTATGGTCCCTAAACTTGTGTGTTGTTTATTGTAGCATCTCTTTAATGCCACTGAAAAATACAAGATTAAACCCTCTCAACATGTTAGATTCCACTGACAGATGAGATTGAGTCTTTTATGTCACGTAACGGGTAAACAATTTTGTAGGAAAACAGCAGTACCATCATATGTTGTCCTCTCAAGCAGTAGGTGTATAATCTTCAACACAAATACCTTTAAAAATAGGAAGGGAAAAGTGTGGTGTACTGTGTACCTTTGACTTTTAGTTCTACCAGTACCAATGTATCTCGAAATACGGTGCTGCTGTGCTATTTCAACCCTGTGGAAAAATTAGTCCCCTGTAAATAAGTGTCACGCATAGGACTGCATATCATTGTAATAACAATTCCTGCTTACTTCTGTGATGTTCAGAGCTCCTGCTCCTTACAGTGCTGAACCTGTAAATAAATGAATCAGACACCTAAATAGTGGGAAGGAGAATAATAGTTATGTTGTTTGTGATGTGTCTTGCGTTTCATTACTCTTTGGAGCTTCTCACAGGTTTTTTAGTCAAGCAGAACTGCAGCTCAATCCTAACAGTCAGTGTGAGCTAAGTGTGCTTATGGCTTAACTTGCTTACCTTCCATTTTCGTGGCCTGCAGTTAGTATGCCACAGAAGTCCACAATCTTGAAAACAGACACCATCTTCCTTTGTTACATATGTCACTACAAACAGATGCTTATGATAGAAGAATTCAGTAGCTTCTTTAAGTGATTAAGAGATTACATTACAGTTTGAGGGGAGCGTTATTAAAGGATTAGAAACCTCTCTTAACAACTAAAAAGCACAAGCAGTCTAAGGTGTTACACTGCTTGATTTGCAAAGATATAGGTATGTGGGTGTGCACTTTCTAACCTTGTGAATAGCTGTGGTTTTGGCTGATGTGGAAAGCATTACTGGTGCCAGAATTCCTAAACACACCCAGAACATGTATTATAAACACCCTCAGAGCACCTACTGTTGCTGCTGGAGAGGGGGAGAATCAAAGTTTAGATTTACAACACACTGAAAAACACCGCTGATGTGGTGAACTGTTTTTAAGTACAATGTTAATTTCAACAAAAATTGGAATTTACATGGAAAACATTTTTGAAGTTATTTTCAATCATACCTTAATTAAAGAAGGCAATAGACTTACTGAGCAGTGTGATTTTAATGCCATATATATGGTATGGCTCTTAAAGGTCATGGATTTGCTGAAAGCTATATGGAAGTGTGCTTCTTGTAGTGTTTGTGTTGTAAAAATGACATTGTAATGTAAAACTTGTAATGTTTTTAAACTTCTCATTCATATAGTTAAAACCAAGCAAGTCCATTCCTCTCGTGATGGATAAATGTGTTTGGATAATGGAGTCAATGTGGCAGTGCCTGCAAAAATAGTTACTGCACCAGCAATCACTTGAAGGAAACATAACAGGTTTGCAGCAAACAGTTGAGCCCTTGGACCCAAGTGAGTGGTATCTGAGCTTAACTTTTTCAATATTCAGTTCTACAATCTAAAAAAAGCTTTTTCCCAGTAACAACTCCCCTTTGAAAAGATTGTATTTTTCAGAGCTATGAATTCAGTATCAAACTATACCCCTAATAATTATACACTCTTGGTAGCTTGGAGCTTGTTCAGAAAGTAATTTTAGTTTTTTAACCTATGTTAGAAAAAAAATCCATTCCAGGATTTTTTCCGGTCGTTCCAAGAATTGCCCTTCCAGCTTCAAATACCCCTGTGTCACTTAACTTGCCATTAGGGAAAAAAGAAATATCTGCAGGGAATGGATCCAATTGTGCCTCAGCAGCAAAGAAAATAGCACACAGCTGTGACAGTCAGGGTGCTACACTCACATTCTGCAGGGGAACATAGGAGTAGCTTTATTGATTCAGAGGGGTCAGCAGCACCTGGTCTTCTCTTTCCTGTAGTAACTATAAGTAGACACCTGGATGAAGGACTAAGGACAGGCCAAGCATATGTGATATTTCCCCCTAAAATTTTCCCCACACATGATTGCTCACAGCTACAAGTTGGTCTATTGGGTTGGTCTGTTTTGTAACCTTTTCTCTTGCAAGGTGTCCCAAGCAATGGGCAGTCTCCCGTGAGTTCCCTTGTATCTACAGCTTTCTTTGGCTGTGCAGGGCACCCTTCCTTGTCTTGCATCTCACCCCACACCCCACATCCTCAGGGAAACTGCATAGATTAAGCAGAATCACTCCTACACTCAGGCAGGAATTCCTGGCTGCCTGCTACCAGCATTTCTTGCCATCAGCCACTGCCCTCTCAGACCTCTCAGTCCTGAGCAAGAAAACCTGTTAAAAGGATGAAGCTGAACCTTCAGAAGAACTACAACTGTCAGTGTAAATAGAGAAAAAGGCTTTCCATCAAGTCCGACAGGTGGTAATGACCTGGAGCTCCTGTTTCCCTGTAGGAGATAAACATCTCGCCTTCTGGCCTCATTAGCACTGTCCTGGAGACTCCAGTTACCTTTTCTCTCAGATGATTAGCATACCAGACTAAAATCACAGGAGTTTCTCCAGCTTGCATTTAGCTTTGAATATCACTGCCCTATTTGAAGAAAGGATTAATTGTCTGCAAGCTTTTTTTTTCCCTCTCTACCAACCAGTTGGTCTATCAAAGATCTTCCTCTTCCCACAAACTCTCCCTTTCTTGTGCCATTGAATGTTCATGGTGGCCACAGTCACTGTGAGAAAATGGCTATGGAAGGAATGGTACTGTTTGAATTACTGCTGCCTGTGTTCCATTTTCAGGTTGTATTTAGTGTCAGTAACAAAGACTTAAGCTTTCCTAGCACCGAATCTTTAGGATAGCGGAAGTCAGGGCCGCAAGGTTAGGATAACTGGGTAAGTAGGCCAATAAGTAATTATGATAAGAAGGTTAGGATAATTAGTAGCAGCAATAAATGGCCAAAGTTATCCTGCTTGAGTTCTCTGTTCTATATTTTGTCGGTGATCATTTTCTTAGGACAAATTATGAGAAGCAGCAATTCCTTGTTAAATACTTTGCAGTCATAGAAGTTACAACTAAATGATAGCAATGGGGAGGGATCACTGTTTTTTGATGTAAAAAGGATGAAGTAACTGGTGTTAGTAAAGTGGAATATTATACAGTGAGTGATACTGAATGAGCACTGAAAGCCCGAAACTGAAATGAATCAAATGGAATATATGAAAAGCTTAACCAGCAATACATTCAAGGTGAAACATCCTGCAGCTGACTTGACTAAAAAGGGATTTTAAAGAAAAAGACATGGTTAGCAGTTTAGTGCATATATGATTTATATTTGCACACAGACTGTGCTCAGCACTGGAGAAATTCCAGGTGAAATGCAGTTCTTGGCTTTCTTTCAATGTCTTTTCTGCTTCTATTTTTAGGATTTATGTCTCTTGTGCTTGAGCTTTTCACTCCATCTCCTCCTAGTATTGAAGTCTGGGTGACTTTGTGTCTAGGCCAGCCTACGTAGAATAGACTATCTGCTTTCAAGTAGGATGCAAGTCAGATCGTCCATAGGCTAATAATTCTCCTGAATCTTTCCTGTACTTTGTCTCAAAGTGGAAGATGTTCTTCTGTCAGTGTTGTTGTTGCCCGGTGGAGCATGCAAATGCAAAGAACCACAGACGTGGGTTGAAAGTGTACTGGCAATTACAAAAAAGGGCACAGCTTTACCATGAAGGAAACCTTCCAAGAACACATCACAGCTACATATTCGGCATTCTTGCTGTTGCTGATATTTTCTTTTTCTGACCACATTGTACTAGAAATTAAAGTCAGAAGTGTCAGTAACAAAGGCTGTATCCTTGTCCCTGAGATTCCTGCCTGAAGAAATTACAGCTTTAATATTAGTCTCAGAGTTGGCTGATCTATGCCAGCTTTTGTGTTCATCTATGTTCCTCATGTATCCACTTCTCTTCCTGCTGCCATAATTGGATTGTGAGGGGGAGACCTTTGATTTTAAACTATTGAGCTATGGAATGCTGCATATCTACATCTGCTCTTAGTAACAGCCTCTGAGGTTTCCTAGAACCGTAAAAGGTGTTGGTCTTCAACCTGAAAACCAAAATTGCATATGCTGGTTTGATTTAATTGGAATTCTTCTTCTTTTTTTTTTTTCCCCCTCCTTTTCATAAACCAGAAACTGTGGGGTTCATCCAACTCTCAAAGGGATAATATTTCCAAGAAAAAAAGTATTCAAGCCACCGATCTTCCTTTTATTTTGCAAGTGTATCTTTCTCTTTGAGAAGATAAATAAAAACTCTGCAGGGTAGATGTATGCCTCAACATGACCTCAAATAAATTGGTGGTTTACATGTCTATACATACTATGTGTAGGAGTAACATATAGGAGCCCTGACAAAGGTTGTTGTAAGCACTCCATAAGCAGATAAACAAATCCATTCTGTCTGTCAGAAAGCTTGCAAAAATGCAAAATAAGGTGTTGCAGATGAATAAAGCAAGCTAGACGGTTTTTCCATATTCTGAGAAGATCAGAATAATGATGTGAGTAGTTTAGTCAAGGTACCAGCTCGCTGCTTGGGGGTACACTTTATAGTTAATGTTGTGGCATCCATCCCTTTGAAAACAAAGCCTTTAAGTAATACACACACACATATATACACAAGTGCACAAACAGTTTATTATCCTAGGTCAAAATATGTTTGTGTCAGTTCAGTAATTACAGGTTCAGAAATAACATTAGTAGAGCCATGAACAAAATGAAATACAAGCTTTATATGATATTTCTTTTCAGTAAAGCTGACATTTTCCTAAAATTTCATCTTAAAAATTCTTCATGTCTGCTACTTTTTCATGAATCAAAATGTGTCCTGCATGACTAGTAAGGCATGTTTCACCTGAATTTTTCATACCCTATGGAGTATAAAGGATTCAGCAACGAAAAGTATTTTACCCAGCCAACCATTGCCTCTGAAGTAATGCAAGAGGCTGATATCTTTCCAGCCAGACTTTTAAGTTTGCAACATGAACTCCAAATCTGCAATGAATTGGGGCTTGGAGCTTCCGTCTCCTTTGTGCTGTCTTCGCTTCAAAAGTTGGGGTTGGGGCCTTTTGCTTCTCTGTTGAAAGCTTCTCTTATGCTTCCATTTAGAACTTTTTGTAGAAAAAATGTTTTGAAGGAAATTTTTTCTTCCTTTAAAAGAAAAACAGTAAGGAAGTTATATGTGTTAAATGCGATCACTCCTTTACGTGAAAAATAAGAAGCATAGATCATTCTGAAATGACTAGATGAGATTTCCAAGAGGATTTGAGCCAGATAGGAAGGTAAGGTAAAGTTCTTGGAGAGACTCTGCTTCTTACTAGGTGGCTCTGCATATCACTACAGAAATAAAGTGTTATCATGGTAGTCTTATTTACTCTTTGGATGACTCTTCTTTCTCTGGCTTGTAACCTCTAAATAGTGCAGTGCTTCACTCTAACAGAAGAGGAGCACACAGGGAAAGCAGTGTGTGATTTTCTTCCATCACACAGTAAGGAAATCCAGACTCATTTAGATTGTCATACTTTTCTCTTGAAAAATACATTTTTTAGATTTTCAGCTCTCTGAATGGAGAAATGACACCTATCAGCTCTAATTCTTCCTTAACATAATGTCAGCTTTCTACTTTTCAAGCAGGGTGTTGCAAACAGTAAAAGGGTGGTGCCTGGAACAGCTGCAGAAATGCAACCACAGTGGCTCTGGGCAGGGCAGCGGGAAAGTGAAAGGGATTCTCCAGGTCCAGTGCCCAGTAGTATCCTATTCCAAATCCTATTGAACACCAACCTGGGTGACTGTGGACAGTGCAAAGTATTTGGGAGGAGTAGCTGGGCATGGCATCCCCCTATTTGGCCACTCCTTGCATAGCAGGCAGACAGTCAATACAAGCACTGTCGCTGAGGTGAAGGAAAGGAAAGATAAAAAGAAGAGCAGCAGCAAAGTCAGGGAAAATGATACAGCCTCTTCTCTCCTTTTGCTGCTCTCTTCTGCCTCTGTGATTGATGCTGCCCCTGGGAAACCCTTGACTGACTGAAGCCATATGTTGGACTGAGCAGATCAGCCACATCCAGCAGCTGGCCACTATGCAATGAGAGTGCAATAGTAACTGATTTATGAATTAAACTTACTTCTTCTCAAGTTTTTTCTTAATGTTGCCAGAAGGCAATGAATCATATTTACCATCCAAAATGAGTTGGACATAAGCTAACCATAAAAAAAATAATAATTTCATTATTTTCTTTATTGCATTTACATATCGAGGGAGGCTAATCCTGATGGGATAAGTGAGTTTGTGGCATGTCTGTTCAATTTAGCGGACTCTGAATTGAAGCCTGCACATATTTGCAGACTGAACAAGGATGAAATACTAATCTGGTAATAAAGCCTCTTATTTCTAAGGTGCACAAAAGAGTCGTAGTAAAGGTCTGGTTACAGAAAGGAACAACGTTAAGGTAATGTATGATTTAAAATAAAGAAGAAGGTTGTTGTATTTACTGAATTTTGAGCAGGAAACAGAAAATACACAAAGCATATTGTATTTGAAACTTAAGTGGACAGAGAATGGTTTCAGGTTGTTCTGTTCAGTGTGGTCAAATGTATTTCAGCATTTTGGCATCACTAACTAGCAAAGTTATGATTTGAAGTTTAAAGTTGATAAGTATATGAGGAAATTGAAAAAGTGAATCATAAAAGATTATATTCTTGCAAAATATATGAATATTCAACTATATTGTGAGGGGAAATAATATGTATAACAGTTTAATGTGATTTTTGGTAACCAAATTACATTTTCAAAGTTTGCATAATGCTGTGAGAGCTCTGCAATTGGCCTCTGCTCAAAAGGTTGCTCAACTCATTATCATAACCATTTTTTTGGGTAATAGCAATAAAACATTTGTCTGCTACATACAAAGTGGTGGTGAAAATTGTTGTTACCAAGTGTGTATGGAAATGAGATTCATTTGGTTTTATGTGGTTATGGGTATAAACAAAAATCTTGAACCATAAATGTCAGCATTAACCTTTAGCTTGAAGGTCTCTCTCAGCCTGGAGGCAATGCTGGATAAAACAGAAATAAAACTGAAATAGAATAGACATTCTTTATAAAATGTCATTTTGAATGCAATAGCATTATAATTTAAGATACTACCAAAACAACACAAATAAATTCATATTAACATTAAAGGTCTCTCTAACTTAGCTGTTTAAATAAAAGGCCACCACAGACACACAGAAGTGCTGCATAATGAATTAGTATTAAGAAACTAAGGTCAGTCAGATTCAGGTACTTTCTTCCCCCTTTAAACAAAAATATACATCAAGAACAAGAATCAAAGTAAATCAGTAAATAGAGAGCTCAAATTGAGGAAGATATAAGAGACTTTTTTTCCTCCAAAGAAACATTTCCATCTGCAAAGAAGGTAAATTGTAACATTCCCACCCTTACTAGCTGTTCATCACTGCATTATCATAATTTTTAAGAATCCTGCTCCTAGAATTATTCAAATGCCACAGGAACTTTATTTATGGACATTCTTAAGCTGAATAAATCATTAAGCATTGTATATAAAATCCACAGGACAAAAAAAAAAAAGACTATTTGAGTTAATTTTTTAATGGAACATTCAAGTTCTATTAGAGTTACGAGCTTTTAGAGTAACGTAAAGAAGCTGCTGCACATTGTGACTCCTGCTTTCATCTCTAACACTTAATGGTCTTAGGTCTTGCTACCATTAGGCTAAATTGAACAAATGATTGGAAATGTTAATTGGGAGAAAAGGGGGAAATGCCAATCATGAGTCATTAATCATTTTACTTTTCGTATCTGCCTTTACAAAAGCATAGGCAGAGTGTACTGGGCATTAAGTGTACTTTAATTAGACCAGAGAAATAAAGGCATAGCTTCATGTTGAAAGAGAGGTGTTTTACCTGGACTCTGGTGAACTTAGAGTAACAGGGCATTAAGACAATTTGTTTTAGAAAGACCCTTCTAGAGCTAATACTCTTAAAGCTTCCAGATGATCAATTCTCCTCCCCACTGGGTGGTACTTATTTGCCGGCTGGGGTTAAACTTGCACAATATTTAAAGAAAACCTGCTTAAAACAAAGAAGTTAGCATTGAAAGCAAAAATACTACAAGGTTTAAAAACCTAAACCAAGCAGCTGCAGTAATTTTCCTCAACTGCTAAAGTACCTGAGGCTTCCCAAGCTAATATAGTGGCTTCTGCTCATTGCAGATGGTAGAAAACATGAAGGTTTTCACACAGACAGGTTCAGGACGGTGAGATTTTGCAGCACAACCCCTGATACTTCAAGGATTGCTGTGTGTAGCATGGTACCACAGTGTTATCAGGATCTGATCACAGGGATTAAAATCCCATCCCTAGTCCTGTCCTTTCATGCCTGGCTTTTAATGCCTCTCCCAGAAGTGGAGCTGTGCTTTACCAGTTTATGTACAGAGAATGACTGCTATAGAAAGCAGAGCAAAGTTTTTGGTAGGAAATGAATGATGGGAAACAAATCTCTTCTTGCTCTTAATGACTATTTGTTCTTTAGAGTACCTTGTTTTGGCAGCCTGCCTACTCATTGATATTCCCCAAGAATGCAGTGGGCTCTGTTTGGTGGGATGGTACAGAGTGAGTTGGGATCAGGTGGGATGGGATATGATGGGCTGAGTGGACTTTCCCATCCAGGAGTACTGGATGCTCTTTGCCCTGCTCTTCTGATGGCTACTGCTTGCTACTGCCTGCCAATGTGAGAGGGCAGCTTGTGATGTCCAGGGGTATTCTGTCATATTACTTGTTAGAGCAGCCATTTATTTTGCCTTGTTTCATATTTCAGCAAAGAGTAAATACTAGAAAACTTGTGCAATAATCTCTGCCTGAGTATTTGGGCAGTGGTTTGAATACCATTCTACTGTGGGAGATGGATCCTCAAATGACAAATGTTAAAATACATGTTTTTATTTGTGGCCACTTCCCTGAGAAATGTGCAGTTTGCATTTCTTTCTCAAGGAGTACTGAGCCTGAGAAATCAGTTTAATGTTGTTTTTAATAGAAAGGTCAGCGATGGCTGGCTGTATTTCAGAAATTCCTATGAGAAAGGACTCAGTTTGTCTCTTGACAGAGCTGCAGATGAGCAATGATCCCACCACAAGAGAGGTCAGTTCAGCTGCCCAGGGGATCAAGATGGCTCAGATTGTAACAGGGATTTCTGAAAACTGAGCTGTGGCTTTCTACAAACCAGTCAGCCAGGCCTGCTGTCTGTGAAGAAAAGAAGAAAGCTTTACTTGGAGTCTGAGATTCAGCACAGGGTTTTCTCTAATGATCATTATTCTTCAGCTACTCCTGAGCACCAGCCACTGCTCTGGTCCTTCATCCCCACCTCTGTCTCTGCAAACACTGCTTCAGTCCAGGTCTGCTTCACCCGTTGGCCACCAGCAAACTGAGTGCTCTCCACTTTGAGTTGGCTACAATTCACTCTGAGTTTCCTCTGATGCTGTTAAATTTTCTCTTCCAAACAAACACCCTCATCTCAATCCATGTTTTCAACTTTTAGGGACTTTGTTTCACTGGAATATGGAAATCTCCATGCAGTCATCTTTGATACCGAAGCTCATGGTACCAGCCATAAAGACTGCTGCAGCCATCCTTGCTGACACTGACCTTTTTTCACCATCTAGAATCAGGATCTCACTTGAGAAATGTCTCCTGTTGAGGAGTATTTTTATTCCACTGTTTGATTGCCTCCACTTAATAGAAGTCTTTTCTCATCATTTCCTAGTTTTTCATTTGGGGAACAAGCATCATATTGCCTCCCTCCAGAAGGCAGGTAACAGATAGGTAGGAATCTCCTCCTGGGAGAAAGTCTTTGATTTACTGTGTTCAAATTAATCCTACCAACCTCCTACCTTCCCTGCTGTTGCAATATCCTGTTTTGGATCCTAGGCAATAAAGGAACAACATTAGTTTCAAATGTTTTATTCCCAGAAAGGTTTAGATGAACACTAGGGCATGCAAAGTGATGACCTTTCATATGGTCCTGACAGAAACTGCTAGTTAAAGATGCCAAACTTCTGTGAGGAGAGCAGAAACCCAGTGGGTGTTTAGAGAAAATCTTTCTAGGGGAAAATTGGTTCTTGGTGGGTAAGCAAGTGTTAATAAACCCATCTTTTTTGTTGATTACTTTCTTTCCTCCCTTCTCATTTCCCCAACTCTAAAGAGATTTTCTTTCTCTGATTCAGTGGTCATGGAATGCTGTAGGGCAATGGAAGATAAATATATTGTGCATTGAAAAGTAGCTAATATTGTTTGCCAGCCAAGGAGATGTTCTGTGGCATTGGTTTGTCCTATTTGATTTGACCCAGGGACACTTCAGTCAATCAAGCAGTGCATTATCATTTCAAGCTCAAGGAGAGATACACTATTAATCTAAGTGAGCTGCAGTCAGACTTGACAGGCAGGGGACAAATCCCTAATCAATCTTTTAATCACCCACCTGGGGTGATTTGAATGAAGTCAATTAAGGGATCTTTCATCAGCAGAAAAATCTGTACTCATCTAGTTGAAGAAACATATATAAGATCTCCTTTGTAAAGATATCTTTGGAATAAAACTTGCATCTTTCTTTTCCCTCATTCATTTAGTGGGGAGTAAGCTGGATGAGAAAGGAAAGATGTATGTAGGAGAACTGTATAAAACTTCAAAATAATATGATCACAGACATGTATTTGGAATAAATGTCCTTATTCTCCAAAAGTGCTGCAAATATTTCAGAAAATGTCAGATTGGAAAGAAACACAGATACTGAGTAATTATTTTCATAAACCAGCTCTATAAACTATCATGGTCAAATAATTGGATGAGGTGTTAAAGGATTGCTTTTCCTATTGTAGATAGTGAAGAAACATATTGTAGAGACTTTCACAAATTCCTTTTCTTCTGTTGACTTTTCTGATACAATGTGTTACTAATATTTTGTATTCAAAATTCCTGCCAGAGCTAGTAAAGCACAGGATGGCCATAGAAAGCAAAACTTGGTTGTAATTTCTGAGCAGAGATATTTTAACTCATTGGAATATGCCTGTAAGTTTTGAGTACAAGGTGGTTCGTTTCCACTGAAATTTGAATTGTGTGATTTGCTTATTGAGAGTTAATATTTACAGATCTTTTAACATATTACCTGTAGTACAATTTTATTTTGTTCTAGAAGAGGTAGAGCCAAAGTGGTGTAACCTGTAGCTTTTGTCATTCCGGTAAGTCACATAGATTTGGTGTCAAAAGCAGTTTATCTTAAACCCACCTGACAATCTACCTGCAGCATGATCATGAAAATGTGACTGAAAACTAAAAGCATATTCTCAGGGCATCTCTAATGGAGCTTCTCATAGTGGGGGAATAAAATTACTGAAGAAATTTTCAGGATAAATAGTAAGTAATCTGTTGTGGTTATTACACTTCTTGCTCAGCCTTGTTTTAAGAGCTTTGTTGGGCTATTCGTGTTTCTCATCCTTGTTTGAAATGTGTCCAGGTATAAACTTCTGTTGCATCTGCATTGGGAGAGATCAAACCTTCAATTCTGTGATAATGTTTTTTTTCCTCCCCTAATAGAGTCATTTTAGTGCTGTATTAGGAACTTTAGCACTAAAGCTGACAAATAATCAACTTTTATTTTCCTCTCTACTTAGATCTTAAATTGAACAAAATCACCAACTCCTGGTAATGCTGTCTCCCATTCTTATCTCTGTAGAAGACTGAGATAAATTTCAAAAGAAACAAACAAAACCTACTTGAGAGGGGCCTGAGGGATGAGCAGGATTGCAGGGACATTTTCTGTAATCCTCTTTGGCACACTTTTGGTATTGCCTGGTGTGAGCAGCTGAAACCACTTCCTTTTTGAATAGCAGTTGTCATTGCAAGCTGAGGCCCAGCTTCGTGGGGGCTCTTGGGAACCTGATCATACACCTGAAAATCTATTGTGTCACAGTTGGTGGGAGTCACACACCTGGTTGGCATGAGCCGCCTTTACACAACTGTGAAAAAAGAAGCAAACCTCTCCTATGCAGTTGGACCTACATGCCTGCTCTTGAGGTGGTTGTTCTGGTTTCAATGTTAATTTTGAAAAAGGATTTGAAATTTGCTGGTTGCTACACGTGGTTATTGGGACATTGTCTGCTATTTCAGATTTTATTTTCCAAAGAAAGGCAGGAACCAGCACACAGGATTTGACTCTGCATCTGTTGAAACAATAGGAGAAGACAGAGACCACCATGAAGGACAGCTCACAGAAAAATGACAACCAATGACACACTACAAAGCCTATTGGAGCCATTAGCTGCATGGAGAAAAGGTCAATTAAGGCTTATGAAGGAAAAGTCACTTTTCAGTTTTTCTGGTTTATCTGTTTCAGCTTTCACTGATTTCAGACAAATCACTTCATGGTTACACCAGTGTGGTAAGAAAACCAGGAGAGTGGGTCATGCATGTAGGATTTATTGATCTGGAGGACCCACAAAACCAGTGTGTCTTCTTACTCAGGACCACTTTCAGCACAAGCTCCCTGTGTGTCCTTGAGCTGCTCGGGTGACTCTGCTCTCCCTGCAAGGACAGGTACCTCCTGCCTGGGGGCAGGATGGTGGATTGGATTTGGGCTCCTTTTCCTGTGTGCTGGGTGGGTGATGTTCCAGGCTGTGCTGTAGCAGTGTGATGTGAAGTAGAGCAGCCCCAACCTGTCTTCAATCCTCTGCTCAGGTTAGATCACAAGCACAGTACCTGAGAGTGTCTTGCAGAATCTGGGACTACCTATATGCCCTTGTGTGTCCCAACATTCTGCTGAATGAAGATCCAGCAGTGCACTCTCCCTCTCCAGGGTCTGGATTTCTGCAGGAAGGTGATTGGAGCCTGTGAACTAAAGGGGGTCTGAGCTACAACTCACCTTCTTCCCACTGGAGTCACCTGGGACATGAGGGCATGGGAGTTCAGATACAGCCTCAGTCCCGCACTCCCTCCAGACCTGGGAGATTAAAATTGCCTCTTAAGAACCACAGGCATGGTTCTTAAAGTCAGAACCCCAAGAGGCAAAACTGAACACCTCAACAGTTCACATTCTGCTGTAGGATGTTGCTACCCTCTATTTCTACAACAGTTCAGGTGGCCATTGCCTTCATGCACATTAGAAAGTGAGTCATGGGAGTGAAAGGCAGGCCTCATTAAATCTTTTTTCTCTCCCAGTCCATAGCAAGCTTTTGTATCCTGAGGAGATGACAAGGAACTCTTGAAATAGCTATTTGAGAGAAGCAATTCAGGTTGTGTGTAGTAGACACAACTTTCAGTAGTTAATGGAAAACAGATTTACTCTTTAGAAAGAGATTAAATTTCCTTCTTAATGACATGTCTTTCTTTTATATAACAATTTTTATTAAAATTCCTTAAGAATAAATGTTCTATAAGTTTTAATAAAAAGGCTGTGCCTAATTTATGCCATTTAAATTCAAATTATTATTATGGTGTGCAAATATCCAAAAGCAAGTGGAAGGTAGGCAGACAATGAAGGCACAAAAGACAACATGATAAAAGTCTTACATTTTTTGGGGAAAAAGTGTGCAGGGTTCTGCTCCTCAAAGCCCCATGTCATGCTAGTCCATTGACTTCACTAGGATCTTCTGATAAGAGTCCATGCTGATGGGGCCATTCCCATAAGAAGACAGTGTTTCAAATCAGTGTAGCTTTTCTGTTCTTAAACAACAAAAATCTGAGATGATATGTGCAACTGACTTGGGATTTTTAGAAAGCAGAACTGCTATAAATCAGTAAGATAGTACTTAGGAAACCAGGAGATTAAATAAACCAGGAAAATGTGTGTGGAGACTGCTCCAAAACACCATTTTAGAAGCATGGAGTACTAGGGAAGAGTTTTTAAAGGACTGAAAGGCAAAAATGTTGTCATGATCAAACATCAAGGCAGTGGAAACTGCTAAATTAAATCAAAGGTCTTTTTTTAAAAGGTGGAAGCCTTATCTGAACAAGGAAAATGGACAAGATCATAAACTATAGCAAGTTGAGTGTCCCACTGCAGTAAAGCAGACCAGAGAGAGTTTACAGGGGGAGCTACTATAAAGGTGTGAAAGCTGCTATAAAATCTGCTTCAAAAACATCAAAGGAGATAGTTGACCAGAAAGTCAGTTGGATCAATACATGGTGAAGGTGTAGCAAAGGCACCTTATGAAGACAGGACATTGCAGCAGAGCTAAATGATGTGTTTCTCTTAGGGCTGGTTATAGGAGAGGTCAGCAAGGCTCCTGCTGGAGTCATCCTTTGCAGGAGATGAGTATGAGGAACTGATTGGAATAAACCAGCAAAGTGAATCTAACCTCTTCCCAGGACCAGAAAAAATTCCTGCAGGAGCTTTAGGTAACTGCAATTGTCCTGTTTTGAGGTACAGCTTAAAGCACTTAAAGACAAAATAATGGAAGGCTGCAAATGGGACACCAATCTTCAAAAGAGGAATTGAGGAATAATTTAAAAGTCTATGGATTAAGAAGTCTGACATCCATACCAAGAAAGTCGGTAGAATTGAAAAAACAGTGGGAGATGCAAGGAGCAACTTTCTAACTCATAAGGAGGCTTTTTTTCTTGGATCCTTGTCTTCATACATGGCCCAAGACAAAAAACTAAGAACCTGTTACCAAAGATATCCCTAAGGACAGAGACATAGGGACAGTCAGAGTGAAGTGCTCCTCTCTCTTTCACAGATGTTGTGTGGCTGGCCTGGCCAGCTTTCCTGCTGTCACCTCATGCTGCTGGTTGGAAATGTCATGGGTGAAGTTTTAATGTGTGTTGATGAGGGCTCTGGGCCTCAGCTCACCCTGCTGTGTCCCT
Source organism: Orthonyx spaldingii (assembly GCA_013397795.1). Lineage (NCBI taxonomy): Eukaryota > Metazoa > Chordata > Aves > Passeriformes > Orthonychidae > Orthonyx > Orthonyx spaldingii. Next base: position 655,757 of record VZTJ01006620.1, read on the forward strand.
CCTTGGTTTACACCCCATGGCACCCAGGAGAAAGGAGGGTCTCAGCCTGTGGGAGGGCACATTGCAAAGGGCAGGGACACTGCACAGTGGGGACGAGTGTGTAGGGCATAGGCTTTTGGAGGAGTACTCTGACTAAGCCTGCTTCATGTTCAGGTGTTCCATGGCTATGTGTTGGAGAAAATAGGAGGTTATTTATGGGTTATCACCTGATTTGGGCTTATGACTATGCCATTTAAGACATAAAGGATATGGTAAGATTTGAAAAATGAAATGGGCAACAGCAATGCAGATGTTAGAATATTTTCTCACAGCAGTCTGACCTAAAGTTATCTGAGCAGATTTGCAGAGGTGACTGATTAATTAAATGGCACATGAAATTAAATGTCAATAATTATGAGGTAATGCATACAAGAAAAAATAAGTATAAACATAGTCAATCCCTGGTACCACGCAGAAAGGAGGCATAAGCGTTAATGTGGACAGTTTTCCAAAGGCATCAATCAATTCAATCGTTCAGAGTCAAAGGCAGATTGAATCAGACAAGCTTTTAGGAAAGGAACTCACAACAAACCAGAGCATATGATTGTGCTCCAGTGCAAAACTGCGATGAATTGGCACTGGAGTGCTGTGGATGAGGCCTCAGGAGTGGCAGTCCTGGTCTGCCAAACCTGGGGGAGACTTAAGCCAAATCAGGAGGAGGGTGCCTGGCTGCCTGTAGGGAAAGACTTGCAGGTTTGGTTTTAAATGTATGCCTTTGGTCTCTTGTATCAAACCCTGCATATATGGCTGATTTCTGAAATTGTTCAAATTTGTGGAGTGGATATTTCTGAGGCTCTGTCTTAGGAGAAACACTGTATGCAAAGTCCTGTGACCAGTTTAACTGCAGGTGTTGTTACAGGAGGGAACACAGAGATAGCTCCCGTTCTGAATCGACAGCTCAGTCACTCAAACCACAATCAAGCGTTTTATGTGCAATTGCTGCTGAGACCAAAAAAAGTGGCTTTCTGGTGAAACTTTCTCTCCTTCGAATGTGGTCTTCTGAGCTCATGACAGGATGAAACTTTTTTTGATGTTTATCTTGCCTTGAGGAGGGAGAGAAGGAGGACAAAGCAATCTGTTCAATGTATACTCATTTCCTCCTCCCATCAGGGTCACAGTCCTGAGCCGTTTGACCTATGTCAAGAGGGATGAGCTGGGCTTCCAAATGCAAGTAAGCAATGATATTCAAGCACTTCCCTCACAGACTTCCTGCAGCAAAATTATTTGTTCAATTTATTCTGCTGCCCAGTGCATGTATCTTTCTATACTTGTCTTTATATAACTATAGCAGGCTTTGCAGGGAATGTTTCTTCGGTTGCTATTGCACAGAAGATAGACAAATTAGAGTAAGTCTGTACTATATACCCAATATAACACCATTTTTAAAATTTAGAGATTATTTTATTATATAATTTTATTATTTTATATTATGAGAATATTAGATTATATACCTTTATCTAGAGGGCTGTGAATGTGCTTAATTTTGGCATTAGAATCAGTGGTAACCTCTTGTTAAAAGCATGATGAATTGAGAAATATTAGATTGCTAATAGTCCAAATGGATTAACTGTGTGAGTGTAATGTAAAGTTCTTACATTAAGGTCAATCTGTGTGGTATCTGATAATGTGCTGTTTTACCTTAAGTGCTCTGTTGTCTGGTACTGTGATTGGTATAGAGATAGAATACTAAGTTATGTTCTACTAGACAAACATGTACTTTTAAAAAATGAAAAGCAAAAACTGTTACAAGTAAAGATATGGCCTGTTTCTTTTTTTTTTCTACTAATATTGAAACAGGCAGTTTCATCAGTTAGCTTATCCTTTGTCAGTGCTTTAAAATTGTTGCTCATATTACATTGCAGCAGGTTCAAATTTTGCAAGCAAGGGAGTTTTGTTGAGCCCTTCACCTTCAAAAAGTGCCCTTGAGCCGAGTTTTCAGCTAATCTCTCTTGAAATTCAGCTTTGATTATGTTTTGAGAGATTAGGAGCTGTTTGTGGTGTCTTTGGGAATGACAACATCAGGCTGTAGCAGGGGTGTGTTTTTCTGGAGTGTGCTGCTGTCTCTCCTTGCTGAGATAGATGGATTTCCTGAGCTTTGAATGTGTATAAAAGTGGAAGGGATGCAGACCTCAGCTATCCCACCAAAGAGATCAGATCTGCTTGCAGGACTAAGGACTGCACAGTCTGCCTTAGTAGCCTTGCACAAACAAGGTGCAGTGATGAGACACTTCCATCCATTAGACTTTTATCAATATCACCCTGCTGCTAAATTATAAGCAAGAATGTATTTATTCTTCATAAAAATGTAGATAAATTCCTCATGCATTCATTTAAGCACCAGCCAGATAGCTTTATGTTCTACAGGGACACTTACCATACCAAGGTAATTGTTTTACTGCAGTGTTTCTACACTCTGAGCAATAGGGTTTGCTTCTTACTTGCTCAGCATTTTGCTGCACTGAATGAACAGGATGTCACTGAAAAACTTGGGAACCTCTAGAGTGTTTTGACAGACTTTAAATGGAGGAGCTTAAACTCACCTTTGTATCCTTTGGTATCTGCTTGTTCTCGTTTTTTGTCTTGAAGCAGCAACATTCATACTTTATTTACAGATCTCAACAGGCTTTGCCTTGTCAAATATTTTGAATTCCATAATGAGGTGTGTAATGTCTCTTATATAAGCTCTCGTTTGTGCTCTCCTGGGATGCCTTGCTTTTGTGCTTAAATGGATTTGCCTGTGTTTACTCATTTTACTTTTTACTGAGAAATTAAGGAAATAACTTTTGGTTTATGTTCTCCCACCACGTCTTTATTCCCGTCCTTGAAACAAAAACCCCAAAATCAAATGAAACTCAAGCAATCACCCTGTTTCAGATCATCTGTTTGGTTTAGAACTAATGTCAGTTCCAAGAAGCAAGTAGGCTGAGTTGAAGGTGGATGAATGTCTCCAGCAGGAAGTGGGTGTGCTCATTTTTCCTGGATGAGAACTTCATTAATACGATGATGGACTGGATATGCAATCTGAGCTACTTCTATTTATGGACAGGCTCTCCAATTCATGTTTTATGAGTTTCCTCCCAGGCAAAGCTGCTCTATTTGGTTCATTAGAGTCCTGTCAGGAGAACAATCAGGAAGATATAAATCTGAAGCTCAAATACCACGTCAATTAACAGGCAGGGGTTTTGTACTGTAGAGTTCAGAATGTACTTGGCAGAATAAATGCAAATAAACCTTTTATCAATGAGAGAGCCTTAAAGCAGTAGATAGAGACATTTCAGTCTCTTTTCTAAATATGGTCTTAAAATAGTTTACACCAGATCCCATCCATGAATGACACTTTGTTATTCTCATGTTTTAGATAAAAATATTAGAACAGAACTTCACTTTCATAGCGAGTATGTGGATGTTTTGATGACATATTTTGGAGAGAGAAACAAACAATAATCTGTTCTCCTTTTTTTTATGATACAGAGAAAGGTCGTTCCTCTGGAAGCTGATGATAGATGCACTTTTTAGGAACCCCACCCTAAGTGTGGAACATTGATAGTCATATACAGTGGGAAAGTCCTTTTTTATTGGCAGGCAAAAAATCGTAGCTTTTTCATGTAATCATTGGTAGAATCCATATCAAGTCATTTCCTTACAATGGGATAAAACATAAAATTGTGCTTGGGAAGCTGTGATGGGGACTGAAATCCAGGGATTATAGTCACACATTTGGGGCCATGTCCTCTGGTGCATTGACTCTTGCTACTGGGAGGAAACAGCTGAGCCTTGGCAGCTCTTCTGGCAATATGTGCTGCATTTGGGTGAAGTGCTTCCATTTTTAGCTTCATTTTCTAAATTATTTAAATTAAAATAAGTACTTCAGTGTTTCAGTCCATTAGAAGAAGTTGGCTTTAGTGTAGTTGCATTGAGGTCTAAACTAACTGTGCCAGAAACCATTTTCAACCGCTTATGCTGGGTAGTGTAGGCATAAAATTCTAGTAAATAGAAATCACAGTGTGTCACATTCATTTGCACATGAACACAGCTATGTTAGCTTCAAGGCAGGAGACAAGTAAGGCATGAATGTATTAGCTAGAACGAACCCACATGCATGAGGTTTGAAGTTGCAGTCTCACTGGCCATGTGTGTACTGCTTTATCACATTGCTCCAGGGGACAGACCCAGGGAAGCATCCCAAGCTGGAGTTTACATCCACATTTTGGGTCTTTACCATACTTCCCACATGCCCCAGATATGTCCACACAAAGCAGCACTGAGTGTCCTTGGGGTCTTCTATCCTACAATGCTTTTGGCACTGTCAGCAAGAGAGGTGCTATCTATGTGACCTACCATCTAGCTCTGCCTAACTGGCCCCTCTTGCCTCTGTACATGATTGCCAGTAGCTAAGAGAGGTAAAGAGCCTTTTTTAATTTGCCTGGCCCTCTGGATTCCCAGCTGGTCCCACTGCTTCCCCAGAGCTTGCCTAGAGTTGGAAGCAAGCAAAGCCCTGCTGGCTAAGTCTCCCTGAAGGCAGGGCAGGTGGCAGCCTGTGCCTTCCCTCTCGCCCTCCTCATCTCAGGCTCACTCTCTCCCTGGGCCTTAGTTGCACCAGTGATCCCCAGCACCCACTCCTGGCAGCATAGATCCCTTGGGAGATGGGGAAGGCGAGACCCTTCCCCTGTGCATGCTGCAACTGGATTTTTACAGCTTCCTCATGGAACTGAGTAATGAGCTAGAATGTGCGTTGCCAAGTGACAAACACTTTGGGCAGGACTCAGCCTGGGACACTAAAATTAGTCATCTAATGTATTTGTAGATGAGATTTCTAAGCTCCTACCATTGATGGTGAAGATCCAGTCTGCAAATCTCAGGGAAGGGATATTCAGCAGAGATGGTGGGCTCTGGAGGCTGAGTCTGCCCACAGTGAGGCAGACACTGAGAAGTTCCATTCAGTTGCCCTCTTACTAACAGTGGTAAGTGATAGCTCTGAAATGCCTGAGGCTACCGTAGGCAGCAAGATGGGGCTTGCAGATGTGACACACTGTCACTGTTGAGCAGATGTCGAAACAAAAAAACCTCAAGATCAAGTGGCAAAAAAAGTTAATTTATTTATTAAATTCAACTTTTATATACAAAATAAACTCTCACTTAATTGGCCATTAGCTGTAGGCCTCCCGCAGCTAATTGGCCACCTAAATTCATAAAAACAAAACATCTTTATCTTAATTTACATAAACAAATAAATTCTTTCTCACGAGAAAGAAATTTCTGTGCTGTCACAACACAAAACCTACAGCAGACATTATATCCTCTGGAGCAGCAGCTGGAGGCCAGCCAAAAAGCTCCAGAGCATCTTCATGCCATCAGACACCAGTGCTTTGCAGCTGAATCAAGGCTGATCTCTACTGACTACAGTAGGAACTGAGATGCCCAGCTCACAAATAAAGGTTTGCGATTAGGTACTTAAATTTAGATACCTCAGTCTCTGACTGAATACCACCTTTGTTTCTGGCAAGAACCAGGAGCCATTTTTGCACTCTGGATAAATTTACATCCATAATACACACACACACATGTGCACACACAACATAAAACGAACACAGTTCTCGCAGCTTACTACCAAACCATCATCCTCTTGACTTCTCTCTTCTCTGACCTTAGAAATGTCCAAGGCATGGAGCTGCAGCCCTTTCCCTTTCCAGCTTCTTTGGAAAGTTCCTGCCACCTCCTTTCTTCACAGGTGAGTGAACAACAGCTCCTTTCCACCCCCACCATTGGTGCTTGGCTGGGGGAGTCTGACAGGCCTGGCCTCAGCCCCTCGTGCTGGCACGGGACTATGAGAGAGCATTTGTGCTGCCTCTGAGAGCCCAGGGTGGTGAAAAGGTGACTCCTTTTATCACAACAGGGAAGACAGAGGCTCTGGCAATGGTCAGCACTGGGCACAAAACCTTCCAGTGAGGCTCTGCCATGAAGTGGGAACTTCTGCTTTCCTTATGTTGTGGCCTCCTGAAGGCCACATGGTCACTGTCAGCCATGGCCTTTGATGCAAAGTGTGAACATGCAACACCACCTTCAATGCCTGGGGACAAGACCCTGTGAGCACAGCACAAGTGCTGACATGAACATTTCAACTTAATGAACTTCAAAAAATTCTGTTTTCTGTCAAGATAACCACAGATCCTCTTTGTCAGTATGTGGTGTGGAGAAGAGTGTGACACCAGCTTGATATCCGGGAAACATTAACACAGTACTTTGACTTAAGTATAACTATTGACTAGATATCCCCTTATAAAAACGAGCTCTAATTACAAAAACTATTAATAATGTATTTCCTATTCCTTTTAGATTCTATTTAGGCATTTGTTAACAAAACAGTTGCTATAGTTGCACTGAACGGTCTGAGTATAAAATTTATTAATTCCAAGGATGTGTTCAGCAAAATGTGAAGTTGCACATGACCTTGCCAGTGTACATTTGCCATAATTGTTTGATAACTCCATTGTTTGATGCTCTGACAGAAGCACCTGCATTTGTTATTGCTTGTGTTAATTCTTATTATTACCACAGACATTCATAACCATAGGTCCATATCATATATACAGCACACACTGAGCCTAGCACCTTTGTCTGGGTAAAACCTCATCTTCTTAGCAATACACTGGCCCCATGTACCCCCTGTACTCCTACTTACCCATTACCTTCTCAGCAAACAACTGATTGCTTTGTCAGTCCAGAAAGTGTTTGAATGCAAGAGACTCAATTACCACTGTCCAGAAATGTTCAGATATTACTGCCTGGATCTGAACAGTGTTGTCTTTTAGCAAGATGAACTACTGTCGAAGAGAAACACACAGAAATGCTTTTGTTTGAGCCTTCACTAATAGAAATAATAGAACTTCAGAAAATGAAACAGTCTAGGTAAAATTAAGACTATAAGCAAAAAAGAACTGAAGGTGGCACTAGAGGAACAGACATTCCCCTTTTTAGAAAAGAAGGATGGTAAATGCTTGCTTACTCTTTCTCTTTGAAACAAGAAAAAGAGAAAGAAAAAGAAACAAGAAAAAAAAAGAAAAAAGAAAAGAAAAAAAGAGAAAAGAAAAAAAAAAAGATAAGATTGTAAGCCATGAATCTTAATTTCTCATGCGTTTTCCCTCATTTTCTTATTCACTCTCCTTCCTCAGAGTGGGAGGGTCTTGAGAAGAGCACCAGGGCATTTCTTGTTCTTTCCAGCAGACCAGAAACATCTGTACCCCCACAGTGGGCAGACTGTCCATACCACGGGCAGGGCAGTCAGCCGGATATGGGAAGGTCCAGCCAGTTTGATAGCAGGCTGAGGAGCCATCAACTACAGCACTTTTCTGTCCCAGATAGGTCAAGCCTATGGCAGGATATTTACTTTCCACAGATCTACCCCTAATGCTCACTAGAAGGGCACAGAGACACACATCTAAACCAACCAGTCTTTACACAAAATGCTGAGAGTTATTACTGAGCCCTGCAACTCTTAATTCCAGTCAAACTTTCAGACTATCTTTGCCTAAATTTATCCTCCATCCTTTCCTTTTCCCCTCTGTTCTCCCTCTGCTGCAGGTGATGGCCATGCTGCCCTGCTAGCAGGAAGACTTTCTAAGGGCAGCTCCTTCATCCTATGAGAAATCATGGTTATCCTGCAGAGAAGTTTATAGTTTCAGAAACTATGGCCTAGAACTCCAGAGGTGTCCAGCACCTGCTTTGGGGACACACAGCAAGTACAACACCCTGAATGTCTGCACAGCCTGTATACCATTTAACTGCAGAGTAAATATTTCATTTTGCAAATATTACGGGCTAGACACACACATTTCAGAAGGAAGCCTGTGGGTTACAGCCAGCATCTGCATCTCCCAGAGTGCTGCTTCAAAGTACTCAAAAGCTTTTTAAGACAGAGATCTGCCTGCACACTCAGCCACAAGACCCAAACTCATGTTGGGAAGCAGCAATGTGACCTGGTCTGGGAACCAGTTCCGGCAGTGAGAGCACAGGGGTGGGGGTCAGACTTTGTTTGGATTTGGTGCAGTTAGTGTCTATTTCTGCTTTGTTTTGGACCTTGTCTGAAGGTTCAGCCTTTTCTGGTCACAACTTTGCTCCTATAGTTCAGCAAACTAGTCTGGGATTTATTGCCTTGTTTTGTTTTCATGAGAAGGACAAATCATTTTTCATTGTAGGCATAAGTAGGCACAGAGACTTTGAAAATCAGGAAAGGGACCTAGGAGTGGGCTCTGCATCAGGAGCAGGGTGCTGGGCAGTGCCCCATTGTGTGGTGCATCAAAATGAGCCAGATCTTCAATCAACAGCAGTTCCAGCGCTGGTGAGCTGGTGGACAACCAAAGAGTACAGCAAACCTGAGCGTGTGCACACACACACAGCACAATGGAAGTTCAAGAAAACAACAGCATACAAAACAAGACCAGCATATGTTATTTGTTATCAAGATACTGCTGAAGAGATGACAGTTTTTAGATGTGTATGCTGGAAGCCAAAAGATACAGTATTATGTGGAGTATATATGGTTTTCCTGCATGCTGCTTTGGTGAGCCGCCCAGGACACCCCATGCCCGCCTCTGTGGATCTGGGGACAGCCAGTGATATCCCCAGCAAGGACTGTTGGAGAGGTTTCACAAACATGAGAGCTATGAATGGCATTTAAGAGCTAGTAAAAACAAGTATCTAGGGGAACTTGTTATTTCTTGTAGCCAGTTGCTGCATCTTGTAGCTTATTACCTGTTGTAACAGGTTTGCACAAGGCTTGCACTTGCCTCCTGTGACATTACTACAAGGTTTCTACCATGGAAGTTAAGCTCTGTTGCATTTTGCCACTGCTAAATTTCACTCTAAAGGAAAAATGCCAAGGAAAGGCTTTGGCAGGGTAAATAAAACAATGCGGATAGTTCAGCATCCCTAAAGGAAGAGCCATGCCTGCCTTCTTGCCTCTAACCTCTGCTGTGGAGCAGGGTGTCATGTTCAGAGCCGTCCGGGGTGTCTTTGGGCAGGGTCTTTGTTCCAGGACCCAGAGTATGTGAATGTGCTGTGCCTCGGAGCCTGGGGGTGAAGTTGGTGTGCACTGTGAGGACAACTCAGGTAGAAAGTGGGGTGTTGCCCCAGAGGGCAGCTTGCAAAGCACTTGTGAAGATCTTGAAGGTGTATCTGATTTACCAGGCTGATGATTCCAGCTGAGGGGTCTGTTGTAAGGGAGGGGTGTTATTCTGTCCGTTTCCATCATGTTGGCATTGCTGCTCTCTGAATGTGTTTCTCTGTAGGAGGGAAAAGACAAGCTCCTTCCATTATTTTAGTAGGACAGGCAGAGTTTTTTTCCTTCCAAGGCTGGAGGTGTGTTGGTGTGTGCTCCAGGGAGCTTTCCTTGCCCAAGGAAACATCCAGTTAAGGTCCTGCAGCCCGATGCAGGGCTGACTGATTTTAGGGCCCTCCGCTTCAACTCTGCTTCTGACACAGCGAGGTCTGAATGTGCCTGGTCAAACAGGAAAGACAAACAAAACAAGCACATGCTGCATTTTTCTACAGATGCCAAGGAAAACTGTGTAAGTGGGAATCTGGTATCAGTCTGGGTATTGTCCTCTTGGAGACTTCTCTCTTTAAGTAGTTCTCAGTTACAGCCCTGACGATCACATGTGGTTACCAAAATCTTCCTCAGTGAGCCACCACATGAAAGCATGCTTATTGTCCAAGAGTGTTTTAACTGCCAGATTACAGCTTTCATGAGAGTGTTTTATTTGTATGGGAGATGTGAGGATGGTTGTGAGGAGATACTCATTGTCATACCCTTTCTTGTAAGAAATGGGAGATTTGCACACAACACGAACTGTATTTGAGTTATGAGAAAATATAAATCCTTTCTAAGGCCCTCCCTCACTCTCTCTGTCACCCTCCTATTTAACAAGTCCCATTATCTTCAATAGGAGGCAATTCATATGTCAGAGGTAGGATAATGGCTGGCTGTAAGGTAGCAGATAACATAATCTGCCTCTTGAAGTTCTACAAAAACTGTCCTTTCTATTTATTTTACTCGACCTGGAAAGAGCAAAGTGCTGTTAAGCCAGCAGGTTTGATTGATTGCAGATATATATCTATACCCAGGAGCCTCGCCTATCAGTAAGTTACTTTCAAGTAAGGATGGGTTTGATTTGCGAGCTTTTTCCTTAATCTAAACCAATGTGTAATGGAAGGCTAAACCTCAAGTCATAACCTGCTGTTACAAATAAAACCAATCACTATGAAACAAAACAAGTTACTTGCTCAGATGATTTGTTAAAATAAATTAAAATATAATGTGATAATGCTGTTCTTTAGATGCATTTGAACATCTTCTATCACTCTCTGTCAGTTGGTAATTTCATTCAACAGCAATTGATTTTAAGGAGAAAAATACAAATTATTCTTTTGGAAGTTGCTCTCCCACACATTCACAAGCAACATCTGTCTTTAAGAGCTATAACATGTCTGAGGCTATGACAGCTCTGCTCTCTCAAGTGAGTATTTATCACTAACCTGGGGAACTTGATGATTTATAGAAAATTTTGAAGCATGACAATTATGAGACAGCTTGTAGTAGTCTTTAAGTCGTGTGTGTTCATTCTGGTCATGGATTGAGCAGTGGTGCATTTTTTGCTTTCATTTTGAGCCACCTAGTGGTAATGTAACATAAGATTTCTGTGCTGAACAGCTGTGAACCTTTCGCAGCAGCTATTTATAACTTATTGGGACTAAGCTCGGTAAAGTGAATTGAAACCTCAATATTTTGTCCTTTTCGTTAAAGAACTTTTTTTTTTTGTTAGAAATACAGTAAAACTTTCAGTGCTGTCTAACAACAAGGAGTTAAAACATTCCTTCAGATTTTTCCTGTCAATGGGCTGCTCCAGGACCCTGCCAAAGTTGTTTCAAGCCACTTTTAGCTCTGGGAGCTTTTCTGGGGACTTTCCAACTCACCAGATGTTCAAGTGGTGCTTGGCAGATGTGGCAGAAGGGCGCATTTAGTGCCTCCCTCACCTCAGCCCATTGCCTCTTTTGCACTGGAGACACAAGCCTGGGTGGAGAGTCAGGCAACCTTGGGCTATGCCACTTTCTGGCCCTTAGCCAGAGCAGGTTTGAGAGGATTCCCCAAAATATTCTTTGACTGCAGTCAGGATTATGAATGGAAATCCCCAAAATTTGCCTTGTGTCTTCAGCACTTGCTGTTAGCTTTCATTCTTCAGAGCATTTTTATCTAGTGGATCCTAATATTAAAATCTGAAGTTAAAAATAGTGTTTTCCAAAAGTGAGCAATTTGTCCATATATTAACCACATAGCTGAACTAGAATTAGCAGGGAGTATTATATATTCATATATCCATGAGAGAGCTGCATTTTCTAGGCCTGTTGTCTGAATGATAATCAATCACATGTCCTTTAGCACTCAAAGAACCAAAGTTAATTACAGACCTGCTCAGTGGTCTATGAGATACACTCAGCACCTCAGATATACTGCAGCTAATTTTAGGGTTTCCTAAATGGGAACTGTAGATCAAAGTATATTTCATTTTGTCTGTGTGCTCATATAATGGTCTCAAGAGCATCCAGACCACTAAATCCTTATTGCTAATCTTGCAGGTTAGAAACCACAGTCACCTTTCTTTTCTGTGCTGAATTCTTGAAGCCTTTCTAGTCTTTGGCTCTTCCCTGATGCCATGTTACATTTTCCTTTATTTTTATGTATCACTCAGTTCCCTAAATGTTACTTCCAGATGCTCAGACTATGTAACATTCCAGAAACCCCCCTAAATATTACATCCTATATTCTCAGTTGTATTACTGAAATATGTTTTCAGAGGAATCTTAAAAAAATAGATAAAATAGTTCATCCTGTTTTTCATATACAGTCTAGAAAAGCAGACTTCTTCCTCAGAGAGAAGAAAAAAATTTAAATGTTATATCTTTAGTGCTTCATAAAGGTTACCAGATTCAAATAATCCCCCAAGCATTAGCAAAGAGAATATGCTTTGCCTTCCCCATAGGAAAGCAGGACTTCCCCACCCATTTAGCATTTGTAATTTCTGTGTGATACCTCAAGATTCTGGTGTGCCGTGTTTCTATTTAATTTCCTCCTAAATTGGATACTGGAAGCACCAGGCCTATTAAGGTGAAAGATAGTTACAGGCATGGAGACAGGTGCTTGTTAATTCTTGTTCATTCTGAAAAAACATGTATGAAGGATTATAAGAATTCCACATAAAGTAGGAGAGGAAGGAAATGTCAGCTGGGGCAGGGAAACCACAGGAACAGCCCAGATGGGAAGAGAAATTCAGCCAGATGTTTGTTATCATGTGGAATGCAGTGAACCTGGACAAGGAGAGGGATTTTCTCTCTTCTGCTGAAGGGCTGTGTCCAGAAAAAGATGCATCATTTCCAGATTACTTCCTGTGTGGTCTAAAAAGAAGCTCGGCACTTACTGTGCTGCCTGTTTTCAGGGTCAGAGCGAGACAGCTGCGCTCCAGCTGCCGGCTCCGCCAACAGGGAGCGATGGAGGCAGTGCTGGAGCCCGTCGCTGGCAGTGTCAGCCGGTGGTGTGGTGTACTTTCCTCGGACACTGCTCTGAACACTGGAGAGAGAGAAGCCAGGCAGCTGCCGCGGCCCCAGATGAGCGGCGCTGTGCCTGGGGGCTGTGGGTGCACAGCCCACTCCTCTGGGTGGAGTGTTAACCCTGACCTCCACCGCTCCTGGGAGCTTCCTGGTTTTGCAGAGGGGATGAGGGACAGGGAGAGAGTTGGGCATGAGAACTGACACCCTGACTGTACCCTGAAGCAGTGGTGGAGACCATCTCCTGTTGCAGTCCATGTGGAAATACTGACTGTGAAATAGCAAACCCCAAATTGCTGGCAGTTAGACCCAGAGAGGAATTTAGGAGTGTCGTCCAGACAAAAATCACAAGAATACACAGGCTATCTAAATGACTGAGGACAAGTTTCATTCATTTTCAGTGCTTGTAAGACAAGGCAGGAGTTCTTTAAAACCAGACTCTATCTCCTGACAGGGTTGGTTTGCTCAGAGGAGATGGGAATTCCTCAATACGCCTCAGGGGCAGGCAGTGGGATGGAAACACACTGACTTCTTGGGAAGGAGGTTCTGGAGTTGCAGCCATCACAGGGCTTGAGGCAGAGCAATGTCAGTGATGGTTCCATCTGGCACAACTTTGGGGTAAACCCTGCCTTTTTCTGACCAGAGAACATGGGGGTGTCTGCACAGAGACGTGTGCAATGAACTTGGGCAGGCAGTTACCACTGCAGAGAAAAATAGATTGGGGGGAAAGACAACCTTTTGCCTGGCCTCTTTACACACCATGGATGTCCAGGCAGGGGACCCCGTGCAAGAAAATTTGTTGGGGACATCCTGATTTCTTTCAAGGCATTTCCCCAGGGAAGGACTGGCAGTGGTTTTAGACAAGCCCTGCCCAATGGATGTTTACCAAAATGACTGGAGCTTTACACCCCTTCTCCAGCCACTTCCTCCCTGCTGTCCAGGTGTCCCTACCTGCTCTGCACTGAGGGCAGCAGCGTGGTCTGGTGCACAGGCTGGCACAGATGCTGGGAGAACCCTGGGCTGAGGTTGAGGAGATCCATGTAGGACCCATGCTGCCACTGCCAGCAGCTCCTGGAAAACTTTCCAGGCTGCCTTGCCTGCCTCTCCATGGATACAGGGAGAGCTGTATCCACAGTTTTGGTGGCACCTCACTGCAGGGCATATTTTTGGCTTCCATTAAGCAGCTGAGAGGCATAAAAAATAAGATTTGAAAGGAGCAATAACTGGAATATCAGAACAGAAGGTGCTAGACAGGGTCTGCCTGCTCAAGGAAACAGTGCTAACAGAAACAGCGTAGCTAGGGATGGACTGCTTGAGATAAAGCCATTGCATTGACATATCTGCTTGTCCACAGAGATCTGCATGTACTTTAGCTGTGCTGCTCCACCACAAAGCCTGTCTTGTGACAGAGTTGTTGCTGCTGTGCCAGTCTGATGCAGGGAACAGTTTCTTGCCTTGTGCTGGTAACTGTAGGGCACCACTCCTGGCTTTGTCAGCTTTGCCATTTCAGGGTCATTCAGACCCATATGCATGTGCAGGGCACAGAAAAGTCATTTCCAACCTGGCGGCCCATGCAATTTGTCATGCAGCACACAGGTATGCTCAAAACTCTTAGATGCAACATAACTGCTGGACTGTAGTCACCAAGTAACTTCCATTTGGTCATGGAGGGAGCTGCAAAAACTCTTCAAATGTGTCTAGACAAAGAATAAAGTTTAAAGTTATTCCTGTCAAAGACCTCTACAGACTCACAGGTATGTGTGTATTTATCAATCCAAAAATAACTTCAGATGACATTACATTGCTCAGGGCTCATGTTCAATGAGTTGTACACAATGTTGCCTGCAGAGCCATTATTTTCCTGAGAATATTAGTGCATAATACAAGCCACCTTTCTTATTTTTAGGTGCATAATTTTGCTTTGGCCATTTTCAGAATGTGTGTTGCCTGATACCACCTGCTTTATAAATTGATCCACCTCTCTCACTCTGCATTACTGACATGTCCCCATTCTTTGCTACTCACCGATCTCTCTCAGCTGCAGGATAAACTTTAGATTTTGTTCCCAGTCACTGATGATAGTGTATAGCAGTTTCTTGACAAGAGGGAAGGAGCTGTCACGCCAGTCTGTCAGGTCCCTGTTTATTAACTGCAGCAGCCAAAAGCCCACGTCGCTATAGAGAGGCTGCCTGGCCTTCCCAGCACTGTTACAGCAGCAATACCCACTGTAACCCTTTTCTTCTCACCCACTTTAATGTCCCTCCAAAACATTGATAATGATGTCTTCAATTCCCAGTCACATTCTCAGCAAAGTGATTAAGTTCAAAAAAAAGTGGATTTGCAATTGTTTAAAGAGGGATTGGTTTCGTAAAGAGAGTCCACACTTTTCTGAACTGCATCTGAAGAACAAAGAGAAAGAAACAAAATAATCTGCAGCTAGTTAAGAAAGAGCTTTCAGACTTTATTTTGTTGGGAAATGTTTTAATGTTGCTAGTCATGGTTAGACAATAGGGGCATGACCTGAACATCCTAGAAAAATACCAGCTGCTCTGAAAGAAAAAAAATTACAAACATATGGTGAAACCAGTATCACTGCAGCATTTAACTCGACAAATTTCACGTAAGTTAATTCTGGTGGTAATGTAGTTTCTTCTGGGAACATTTATTTATTTGCACACTGTTTTTCTAAGTGAGTTACATCCAGGCTTTTTCACTACTGTTCACTGTCTCTGGGGAATGTCATTAAATGTAATGTTGCTCAGAGTGGTCTCCAAATGTACTGCTCCAACTGTTTTCTGTACAGCACAGTTGTGTCTCTCTTCAACCTAGCCCTCCCCCTGCTATTCACAGTCTCACTTTCCAGACTACACCACAATCTTACTTACTTTCAGAAAGAATTTCCTCTGCTCTTAATTTCTTTTGTTTCTTTTAGTGTTTTCTTCTCTGAGATATACTTATTTCCCTTAAATCAGCCTTCTACTTCATTCTCCAGGCAGGTATCTTGAATTTGCTTTGATACTGTCTGCCTTTCTCTCAACTCTGACTGAAGGGCTGTGAGTTGCTCTACCCAGACCTGTGCCAGCTGTTGCTCTCTTGAAATCTTTAACCGTGTCCAAATCACCATGACTTGATGACTTGACTATTGCAATTTTTACTTCTGATTCCCCTAAATCTTTGCTGTCTTAGCTCTGATATTTCTGCGATGCTGCAGCCAGGCTCTTCTTGGTCCTTGAACAATGCTACTTCAGGATTGTCCATGACTGTTGGTGTATTGTTTTGCCCAATATAAAAAATTAGGTACATTTTTGGGGCTGTCATATTTTCTACTCTAGATTTGTCGCTATGCCTGTTGATGCACCCTGTACAAAATTAGTCACCAACTACTTACAGTATTGGAAACGAAAAGCTGGATTTATGCTGCACTGTTACAGGTGATACTGTTCCCTCCAGGTCTGGAGGACTTTATATTGCTCCATTTTTTGTGATCTGTCCTAGCTGAAGTTACTTTTATCCAGCCTGCTCCATCAGCACAGGCAATCCCCTTCTTCCAGGAACAAAGCCTGCCTCACAAACCAAATTGCTACTGTTCCTGTTTATAAATTTCACATGGTCACCTGCTTTTTAAGTCTGATACATAGCTTTCTGTGTATCTGCCCAGCACATTTGCCCTCCTCTGTACAGGAACATGTTGACTACCTTTTGATTTTCTGAAGTCAGTAATTGAGATACCGAGTCCATCTATAAGTCTGACTTTTTTTTTTTTTTTTGCTTATCTCCTTTCAAAATTTCGCTTTCAATATAAAAGGATATTTTATATTCCTTTACTGCCAAACATATTATTAAGTGACATAAAAATGAGACAGAAATTGGAGGTCTATGGGTAAGAAAGATAGCATAGATCCATAATTGTGTGTATATACAAAAAAATGTGCCAGTATAAGAGAAAGAGCAGAAGTATTAGAGGAGAAGTTTATTCATTGCAGTTTTTTATATTGGATAATCCAAAACTGGGCTGTGGCGAGAAAATGCAAGAAACATATGAGATGAATGAGAGACTGGGCGGGAGAGGCAAAGATGTGAGAAACAGTGGTCCAGACAAGGCTGGAGGGTGACTTTACATCCCTTTTGAGCTGTACGACCCCTGTGCAGGTCTAGATGTGATGGTGAAGAGAGGCAGCAGCCAGCTCCTGAGCTGGGGTGTGATGCTGGCACTGAGCTGTTACAGCCTCTGGGGTTTCCCAATGAAAACAAGAAGTTTAGCCAGCGTCTACCATAAGCCTCCCTTGATCTCGCACTATTTCTTTCAGCATATGGAGTGCATTAAAAGAGTATAAAACCATTCTCAGTGGAGGTTTACTGTGTATTATACAAAAATCGAATTGTTGTAATAACAACTGCAGTTAACTACTACCTCTAAAGATGTGGCATAAATCTGAGTTTTAGTGCCCTATGTAGTAAACACTTAGTGGGTAACATTGCAGGCTCTGCACAAACAATGTTACAGAGCAGAGCCTCTCTGCTAAAACAAACACATTGCCACCAATCTACATTAGAAAATAGAAAGGCCACACCAATTTAGCAAAAATATGTATTAAAAAAACCAGACCATTATTAGACACAACAAAGTTGTTGTGAGATGTTGTCTCAGCTACAGCAG
The DNA here is from genome assembly GCA_013397795.1 of Orthonyx spaldingii. Taxonomy (NCBI): domain Eukaryota; kingdom Metazoa; phylum Chordata; class Aves; order Passeriformes; family Orthonychidae; genus Orthonyx; species Orthonyx spaldingii. Next base: position 673,047 of record VZTJ01006620.1, read on the forward strand.
CATCATAAAATGATCCTAATAGCCTATACAGCCATTTAGCTTGATTTAAAAATACATATTCCTTTGACATGTATGGGAGTTGTATACTGGTACTGTAATTACCTTAATCGGCAAGTGCTGTAAATAGTCTCCTTTTCAAGGATTTGAAGATGCTCTGAGTAGTTCCTCTACTTTATTCTTACTATAACATTTTCCTAGTTGTCTAAGGCAATTACTTAAAATTTAAATCTGCTCAGTGAATCTCTACGTAAACGCAATTTATTGTATATAAATTATTAACTGTGTCTAGAAAGAGGAGAAGTAGGAAAAATAAAGACCCAACATAGGATTGTGGTCATATCTTATGTAGAACCTAAGCATATATTTTTTTGTTTCTCCAAATTTTATGTCATTTTCCCATATAAAAAGAAGTATAAGACATCCTGATTCTTCTTGTGTTCAGTCATATGCTTTTAACCTGTGATTTCTGCTAGAAAAATATTAATAAAATCAGCTTATTTGAATTGACAAAAGACATATAAAGAAAAACATTTTTCTTAAAAGTCTGATGAATGAAAAGATAAAATACCACTGAACGGTAGAAAAAATTTTGACACGCCTAACAAATTTTCAATCCAGCAAAATTAAAAATTTCATTAATGGAATAATGAGGTGAAATAAATAAAAAATGCCACAGGGAAGACCTGATTTAATATAATGAAGAATCTTGTCATTCTATATCTGCAATATTAGAAACACTACACATTGTATATATTCATGGTGGTTCTGCAGGCTATGAAAACAGTGACTGCTCTGTCATTTATAATCCATAAACTGTAAAGATCAAATCTTTCTCATTTCACAGGTGAGAAGTAATATTCAGTAGTTCACTATTTCAATACCTGAAGTTGTGACCCATTGAAAAAATGTAGAGGAACATCACAAGGGTTGAATTCATGAGGAGGTACCCGAATGAATGAATGAATGAATGAATAAATGAATTCAGAGCTCCCACGAACAAAGGAATCTTCCCAGTTTAGACCTGAGTCATGGGTAGGAGGATCCAAAGATCTTTTATCTACAAAGATAAAAGTGAACATTACAATTCTTTGCAATCATGACAATGATTTGAGCCAATATTAGAAATAATAGAAGGCACTATAAGAAATAATTCTTACTACTCTAAGGGTGACACCATTCTGGAACTGTACAATACACTGCTAACATACTATTGCATTCCAATACCTGTAAGAAGTTTCTGAGGAGGCTCAATCTGAGCCATCTTCTAGGAGCTTAATTAGAGCTAGGCAAATCTGAGAAAAACTAGCCATTGGAATTCTTTCTTTTCTAAAACATAACATATGTTAAAAACACACAATAATAATAAAATCCCCACCAAGCATGAGGAATGATGAATAGGAAGTTGACTGAGTGTCATACAAAAGCTATGTTTGAACTTGTCGACTGAGTGTGCCTAGGATGGCACCCAGACCCAGAGGGCAGCTGACCCACCCCTGCTAAATTCCCTCAGGCCTTGGGGTAAGGTGTCACATCTGATGGGAAGGAACCCAGGCTGTGATAACTCCCAAAATGCATCTAGTTATGGTTTGAGAGAGCAGGAGGTGGCACAGACTAACCTTGTGTTGGAATCAACTCTGACAGCTCCAGTGCCTGGGGATGCTCCTTTGAACTGTTTAATTTGGCACAACAAGAGAGACAGTCCTAAAATACTATCTGAGTATGTGTGTGTATGAAAACTGTAACACAGTCGAAGTCTTATATTTATTTGCATTGTCTTTCTACGTATGTATGTTTAAATCCTGCAGTCATTCCCTTGAACCACAGTTCTCAAGAACCCGGTCCTGCAGGTGGGGAGAGTGAATCTCTGGAGAGCAATTAAGTGAGCAAGTACTTGTGGTGAAGGAAAAAGCAAGTGTCAGCAGGATTAATATCCAGGCACCTCTGCTTCTGCCTGCAGCCTGCCTGCCTGGCACTGCTCCTGTGAGCCTGCCTTGGCTTCCCTTGCTGCTGCTGCTGCTCCCACCTTCCCCATAGCCCCAGGGCCTCTCTGAGCAGTGAGTTGCATCTCCCACCACCCAAGGTCTTTCTCTCTACTTGGCTCCTGCTCTCCTGAACTCTCAGTTACTCCTCTTTCACCAGCTGGTCACACCCTCTTTTTGCTGCAGAGTGCTTTTCCCTCCGGCTCAGGCCCATTCCATTTGGACAGCCAGTATCTTTTTCTACTCCAGCATCAAGCCTCAGCTTTCCTAGGAAAATGGTTCCTCTCTTTCTCCTTCCTCTGGCCTTTGAGTAATCTCCACTTCAGCACCAAGCCCAGAACACTCATGAAAGGCAAGTCTGCCTTGGCTGAGTGTCCTGAAGGCTGTGAGTCATGCTGAGGGGACAGTGCCCTCCCAGTCATTGGAGCAATTTGAGCAAGATCAGAGAAAAGTGAATGCTTGGAAACTGTGCTGTGAGAATAGAAGTCTCCACCCAAGAAGAACAAACTGCATTCTTCTTCCCAGAAATTAAAAAAACCCAGCAAGGACTGGTGAAATTTATCACACGCTGGAAAAAACGCAGCTCAGAAGCAGGAACCAGCCATTGTGTCAAAACATGGCAGCATGAGATTTGTTTCTTCTGCCATCAGAAATTTTAATGCTGGTAAAACAACAGATTTTTCCAAGTCTTACATCCTGAAATGATAGAAACATTTAGGCAGCAACACTCAAACCAGACAGTCCCAGTAACAAATACTGCCTGAAGCAAAAACCCAGCATAAAAATGTCTTAACTGTATAGGCACACACTAGAAGAAACAAAAAAATAGGATATATTGAACTGCTAACCCCACTTCTCATACAAAACCCTGCTCATAATGTAGCTAACATGGATTACTAGAGCCAGCCCAGTTAGATACCACGTGGCTCAACACTGCATTTGAAATATTTGTGCAAATTATGAGTACTCACATACTAAAGTTATCTTGGCTTCTTTTTAGCTGATTCTCCCATATCAATACTGTCACATAGCCAAAAGCAATTGAAATGATTGACTAGCAAAATGTGCTAATAACGTTGATTATCTTCATTTATTTGCATATAATTCTTTGCTAATTTCTCTGCAGTAATTAGGACTGTGGCACATTGCTGACATGACTTTTTAAAACAAGAATATATTAAGTAATATTCAAACCTGTTTTGTGATTTCCAACTGATGATTTCAATAAAGAAAAATCACCTTCAGCAAAGGTATTTCTGAAATGAATATATATTTCTAGATTTTAAGCAATCATTAGAGGGGGATTTTGCTATCAATGTAGGTGTTCAAAATCCAGAAGACATTTCTCTTGAGGCTACAGCTCAGTCAAGATAGATCACTTTTGCCAGTCAGGTAGGAGTTGTTGCCTGGGAAATATGGAAATGACCCAATGTTCTGCACTGAAATCCCCAAACTGGTTGGAAGAAAATACTGGCAGAAAGAAATGCACTCCTGTAGTATCTCAAAATTTATATTCTAGTTTGCCATTCCACTTGTGGCATTTAAGTAAATTTACTGAGGTTGATAAATTACTTACCAATTATGCATACTGCATTTTGGTCAGCAATTCTCCCTACCAAATCTTTGATCCTTTTGGGGGGCTACTTATGATCATGCTACTTCTAAAAGCATTAAAATACTTTTTTTCTTCCTATCACCTCTTTAAATTGCATCTATACTGTGCATTACTGAGTACTAGGCACTGAAATATTTTATAGAGATAGCCTGGATGTTAGTCTATTCTTATCTCTTATTAACATCAGGTTAGCACACAATTCACAACCTGGTTTTGTGCCTGCATCCCTGCAAGACAAAAGAATAAAAGTCAAGGACAAAAATCTGTGTCCTGAAAATCATGACTGGACAAATAGAAACTTTCCTGAGTGCTTTGCCAGCCACATGACAATTTTAAATAGAAGAAAGTGAACAGGTGAAGAAAGCCATCAAAGTCAGCATTAATGCTGCTGCCTAAACAGTTTAGCTGTCTTTGCTCCATTTCTTCCACAGCTATTGCTGACTGTGACTACAGATAAGTTGAACAAGGATGGAGGTCACCAAAACAAGAAATGCCATAATAATTAAGGGCTCAATACATTTCACAAATGCACATTCTTCTGTATCTGCTGCCAAACAGCTGTGGATCTGTGATATCTTGTAAAAATAAATAAAGAAGCCTGAAAGGCTCTGTTCATAATCTGAATGTGGAACTGGAGATGCAGAATGAGGATGAAACTACTAATTACTCTCTCTAGGCTCACACTTGCAATATAATCAAATCTGTCTACCGGGGCGATCAGCACTTAATCAATTGAAGTGTGATATAACCTTGCACTTCATGCTAACATGAAGCTAGAACTAAAAAAAGCGCTGTCATTGTTACAAGCATATTTTTAAGGCAGAGAATTAGCAGGCTTTGCTCTCCAAAATAAGCCTTTCAACATTTAATTACCTATAGTAGGCTGCACATGTTTGTTAAGGTCTGTGCAGAGCTAACAGCTGAGCTCGCTGATGCCAGCGAGCCCTTCCTCTCCTGCCCTGAGAATGGTTTGCTTTAGGGGTAGCTTGTTCCAGCACACTTTTTCTTGGAAAAATGCTAAGTGCTCTCCTTGTTTTAATGCAAGATGACTTATTAAGTAAAGAGGTGAAGCATTTGGTATTTTCCACATTGCCATGTCTTATAGCCTGAAGAAAATTTTAATCATGGAAAAGTTGTAGTTGGGTTTTTTGTTTTTATGTTTGGAATTTTTTTATTTTTGTGGTTTTTTGCTTTGTTTTGTTATTTTACCGCTTTTTAAACTGAGACTATTCTGATAGCTGAAAACCTCTGTATAATATCAGCAGTCACTTAAATGCTGTGTTTGGACAGTTAGCAAAATTTTGTGGATATGTATTTAAATCTCAGGGGAGCTTCTCTGCCTGTCACATCAGTAGCTGGCAGCTCAAAAGGCAGGTTTTGCACAAAGATTCACTTGTCCTTTAATTGTGGGGAAGTGAAATATCATCTGTCTGGGTTTTTTATGACTTCTACTTCCGAATTAAACAGGGAAATACAAGGACATGACAAAGAGAAAGATCTCAGCTTTCTGAATCTGTAACACTTTGGTTAGGCAATAGAGTGAAGATTCTGTGTCAGCTCTTGTTTATTCAGATATACTGCCCTCACAGCTGGTTTTCCTACTCAATGTCCATTTCTGGGCATGGAGAACAACACTGTGGAAAGGGACCTGGTTTGATGAGAAGTTGAACATGAGCCAGGAGTCCCTGGCAGCCAAGAGGGCCACCCATGTTCTGGGGGGCATCAGGCCTAGCATGACCAGCTGGGCAAGGGAGGGGATTGTCCCACTCTGCTCTGCACTGGGGCGGCCTCAGCTCGAGTGCTGGGGGCCGTTCTGGGTGCCACAATGTAAGAAAGATATTAAACCATTAAAGAGCGTCAAAAGGAGGGCCATGAGCATAGTGAAGGGTCGGGAGGGGAAGCCGTGTGAGGAGAGGCTGAGGTCACTTGGTTTGTTCAGCCTGGAGAAGAGGAGACTGAGGGGAGACCTCATTGTGACCTTGAACAACCTCACAAGGTGAAAAGGAGAGGCAGGCACTGATCTCTTCACTCTCATGACCAGTGACAGGACCCAAGGGAATGGCCTGAAGCTGACTCAGTGGAGGTTTAGGTTGGATATCAGGAAAATGTTTTTTCACCCAGAGGGTGGTTGGGCACTGGAACAGGCTCTCCAGAGAAATGATCACAACACCAAGACTGACAGAGTTCAAAAAAGGTTTGGACACTCTCAGGCACATGGTGAGATTCTTGGGATTATCTTGCGCAAGGCCAGGATTTGGACTGAATGTTCCTAATGGGTCCTTTCCAACTCAGCATATTCTATGATTCTGTGATTCTATGTTTCTATATGTCTTTCCAATCAGCATTTGAGATAGTTGATATACTGACACACATGATGTTGTTTTCGTCTGTTGTTTCGTTTTTAAAAACTGTTTAACTCCCAAACTTTGACTGGAAATGCTAAAACAAAGAAAGATATTTTTCATAACAATAGTCTGTTTTGAAATTTCTAAAACAAAACTTAAGGATCCTGCTCTCTCTAAAGAGGATGATAACATGGCTGCTTTGCTCAAAGACTGAAAGAGAGATCAGTCTGGGGCTCCAGGACTTATCCAGTGTGTGAAAGGCCTCCTGGCCTAATGCTGACCAGTACCCATTGCTCAAGACAACTGTGGTATCAACAACTTGCTTCCCTCTCTGGGTGCCTGACTTTTCTCCATTTTGTCTCCAGACACCATCCACCCTGGACATGACTCTTGTCTCGACAAACTCTGGACAATAACTTACTTGTGTGTTAGTTGCATTTCTTCACTCTTAAGCTTTGTTTAACACTCATTTGTGTTATATTTCATCTGTGGTTTTACACCTTGTGTTTTGGAGAGAGGAGAGAGGAGTTCGTCTGGCAGTGTCACGGTGGAGAAATGAGTGCTCTGACAGGAGGAACTGCTCGGATTGAGCCAGCTGTGCCATGTGGAAGGCAAACACACTGGATGAGTTCTCATCTGCTGCCCAGGGTGGGTTATCACTTGCATCTGTGCAAAGCCAGAGCACAAGCCCCCGTTCTCATGTTGTATCTTGCTCTGCTCCGCAGGAGTGTGCATTACTGCATATAATGCAAGTGGGAGCATTTGGCCTAATCACCATTTCTGCTGAAAACAAAATCTGTCAACTGGTAAAGACAAAACACTGCTGTAAAGCCTTCACATTTTCTGCTTCTTTTTATTGTGAAGCCTGGCTTATAAAGAAAGGAATCACAGAATCACAGAATAAACTAGGTTGGAAAAGACCTTTGAGATCATCGAGTCCAACCTGTGACCTAACGTTACCTTATCAGCTAAACCATGGCACTGAGTGCCTCATTAATTGTTTTGAAAACACCTCCAGGGACAGTGACTCAACCACCTCCCCAGGCAGCCCATTCCAATGCTGAACCACTCTTTCTGTGAAGAATTTGTTTCTAATATCTACCCTAAACTTCCCCTGATGCAGCTTGAGGCTGTGTCCTCTTGTCCTGTCACCGGTTGCCTGGGAGAAGAGGCAGACCCCCTCCTGGCTAAAACCACCTTTCAGGTAGTTCTAGGGAGTGATAAGGAAGGTCAACTTAATGCCACTACAGAAACGAGCAAACTACATTTCTGCTTTCTAATTTCAACACAGCCTCTGCTCTCAGAAAAATATTCTACCAATAGGCAAAATATGAACACAAAGGCACGATAACTTGGCTCGTTCCTATTTTATCCTATCACCTTCTGTCAATATCCAGACAAGTGAAACAACCTTTGTAATTAAAAAAAGCAAAACAACCCCCAAAACAATTTCCTGTGTACTTCCTTCTGTGGAACAGGAGGACATTTGAGGAGGTCAGCTGTATCCTTGTTTTCTTGGGTTTTTTTATCAGCAAAATTAGGACATCAGAATTATGAAAGTGTCCAAACTCAATCAAGTGTTCATTAGCATTCTGGGGAGCCACTTCAATTAAAGAAAACTCTTATTTTGTCTGCATCACTAGGGAAAGGCAGACTAAAATTGGAACGTAAATGTGATTGTATTTTAGAATGATTTAATGTGACAATCTTCCTATTTGTAAATGGCCCAGCAAAGGGTCACAGTTTAACATCAATTCATAGAATAAAATGCAAGTTCAAAAACATGTCAGAACAATTTGCAGGATGTTTTTCAATTATCTGGCAAAGAACACATGGATATTTCTTACATTATTTCATTTTTCTTTTAGACTTTATGTGCTGCCAGTTCTGAGTCATAAGTTGTTTGCATTTTTAAATTCCTGTTTGGGAACTTTGCTAAGATGCTAGCAAGAAGCTCTAGCAAAGTTTCCCTTAATTTCCAAACCACTTCAGTGTCTTTTCCCACTGATGGGATAAATGGGATGAGCATTTTCAGCTGCATCTCAGGTAACACCAACCAAAATCAAGCCCTTAAGGCTCTGATTTTCAGAGTGCTTAACACTAACTGTAGCTGAAGGTAATTGGAGCTGCTGGGGCACTGTAACCTGAAAACTTGAACCAATGCTGTCTTTGTGATGAGGATGGTCCTTGGGTAGTCAAACTTGCCTGGAGATATGAGGTAGGATGACTTTGCAAATACTGCTTAAAGTAGAACTGTCTTTTAAATTCTGTCTGCAGTCTGGTTGATCACAATTTAAAGGGCTGTTCCCCTCCCCTGTGTAATTAAGGTTAAGAAAGCACTTTAGATATTCTGTAAGTAGGTACAGTAAATACCCAGTAAATCGGTACAGAGGTTCTGCCCAGCCTGAGGAGTTTCCCAGTAGGGGTGGGGTGGTGGGGAGGTGCCCTCAGTCCCGAGGGGGAGCAGCCTGGTTGCTGTTCCCTCCTTGCTGGGGACGTGTGTGCACACCCGTGTATGCGCCAGACTCTTGTGTGCACTGGGCTCCTGATCTTGTGGCACTGAACACTTCCCAGCCAGCCCCCACTTTTCCACTGGCATGAAGAGCAGTGCTTGCTCCATCACACATCATGCAGGAAACAACAGAAGGAAAGCAAAGCAAAGCCAGGCACATTTTGTAGCTCTTAATTTCTTTGGTGGGGAAGACATTGACAAGTGATATTCCCATGTGTGTCTCGGTCGTGCCTGTTACTATGAAAATGCTACAAAGTCCCTGACCTGTTCTCAGGCTCTCTGTACCTCTACCCATTTACAAACCCCTTGGCTGTTCCTCCCAGCTGGAACTCCAGAAAAGAACCAGAACTCATTGGTATCAATACCATGAAATAGTGCCAGCCAGTATTACTGAATTCACTAGAAGCAGAGCAAGGTTTGAACTCTGAGCTCTATAACTGGCATTCTGTGGTTACCACAAAGTCATAAACCAAAACTTAATCTATGCCCTTGATGTCTGATGTAGTAAAAATTGAGGAGTATTGTAGAATCACAGAATTGTTAAGGTTGGAAAAGACCTTTAGGATGGATCATCAAGTAAATCTCACCGTTAATCCAGCACCACCATCATCATGTCCATCACTTAACTACGTCTTCAATGAATGAGATGAACTCCATTTGCACCTAAACCAGTATACCAGGGTCAACACAATTGGCCATCTCCAGCAGCATGAAGGCTTGAAGACATGCTACAGTTAGACCTCCTGTTGAAGCAGTTCTCCTGTGTCAATTTGTTCACTTATTTCTTTCACAACTCATCTTTCAGCTTTCAAGTGTGAAACCATAAATTGCCACTGAAAAAACACCATCACTGTCATAGTCCAGTGGGGTTCTATGCTCACTGTCTGTCAGTGTAGTCCATACTTGGCCAAACACAAATAGGTTTACTGTACTAGACTAAAAAATAACAGTTTTTTACTAACTGTGCATCTTAAAAGCTGGAGTGTATTGACTGAGCACATGAGAAATTCTAATCCTGTACAGCCAAAATATTAATTGAAATCATTATCTCCTTTCTGATAGCAGCCATCTGTTGATGCATTGAGAGGAGTATAAGCCAGAGAAGCCATAAACCCTTTCCCAGCATAATACCTCAACTTCTGATGACCCATGGCTCCTGGGCTACACATTTTGTCTCCATATTTAATAGATGTAGATTGATTTTTTACTTACCCTGTTTTGACTAATCACTCTCTGAAGCCTGGGAAACTCTGGTGAAAGCCTATGGAAAGACTTTGCAGTTGATCATGTGCTTTATTTCTTTTCTTTGTTTTGAATTTGCTGTCTTTTGTCTTGCTTTGATACTTTCTGATTCTTGCACTAGAAAAGCCAACAAACAGAACATCCTTGTTTATGTTTGCCATACACTTGTGATTTCATAGACCTTTTTTACAGCCTTGTTCAGCCATCTCTTTTCAGACTGAAAAAGCCTAATCTATTCAATCACTTTAATTGCAGAAACCATTTGGTACCTTTGTCATTCTAATACTCCACCCCTGAGCCCCTTTCAGACCTGCTGTACACTGTGGAGATGGGTGGACCAGAACTGTCCACAGTATTCAAGGTGTGGTAGCCCCACATCTATGCAGCATGGGATGATGTTCTCTCCCTTCTCTTTTCCTTTCTTAATAATTCTTCACATTCAATTTGCTTTTTTTTTTTTTTAATTACTCCTGAGCATTGAGCTGACACTTCCATAGACTATCTATTATATTTCCAAGATCTTATTCTTGAATGCTAATTTAAAGACTGTCGCTGTGTATATAAAGTTAGGATTGTTTTTCTTGTACATGCTACTTTATATTTATCTGCTTTGAATTTCATCTGCCACTTAATCATCCAGTCAGTTTTTTTCCTACAGTTCTCTCTCTTTCTCTTTTTTTTTNACCAGTTTCCTTTTTTTTTTTTTTTTTTTTTTTTTTGTTTGGTTTTTTTTTTGCACGAGCTAAATTCTTATCAACAGAAAACATAGCTATCTTACTATTCACCTCCTTTTCCAGGTAATTTAGAAGTGTGTTGAACGGGGCAGACTTATCACATATCCCAGTAAGACTCTACTGGTACCTTCTCTGCATTGAGAGAATTGGTTGTTTATTCCTATTCCTCATTTTCTAAACCTTAACTCTTTACCTATCCCTCAAAGGAGTTCCTTTCCTATACTGTGGTAGGAAGAGTTTTTGGTGAAGGACATTGTCAAATACTTTTCAGGAATTCCAGAGATTGAATCCCAATCAGTATGTGCAGAATAAGGTGGGAATTGCTTGTTCACTATCTCTTCTTGTACCTGAAGTAGGGGACATTGAAGGATGCTTCTAGAAGGCATATTCAGAAAATAAGAACAAAAAAAAAAGCAAAATGCTTCTTCATGCAATGTGTAGTTAGGTTTTAAAGTTCATTGCCACCCATAAGGTGGATAGTATTAGGTATTTGTGGTTTCAAGAGACAGTCTGGTCTAGTTCACAGATGACAAATCCACTCAAGGTTACTAAATGTATAGAAATAAAGGCTGCCTAAGGAGCTCTTGGTAGGTAAAATGATTGGAAGCCCTAGGAGTACTCATCAGGAACATCTTGTATGTCCGTCCTGGGTGTCTTCTCTTTCCCAGGCATTCACTTTTGGAGACAGGATTCTTAGCAAACTCAGCCGAGCCATTCCTCTGCTGTTTTGTGCCCATGATCTTCACTGGGTCTCTTATTGGATGCCTTCAGAGAATTCTGGTTTGCAAGGCATGACTCCCTTTTTTGAAAGCTCCTTCCCTGGAGTACTGCACTTCCCCAATATCCTCTGATTTAAGTTCAACCCATGCTCCTGATACAGTTGTCAAACTAGTAGGTGCAACAGCTCTCCAGATACACCTTGCAGCTGTTAAAAATTTGTCATCACTTTTGCCATCCTCCATTTCTGCAGTGCAATGACAGCTCTAATGCCTTGCAGCTTCCTTTAGTAGGTCAGCCTTTAAATCATCTGGATGTGACAATTTTTTACCTTAATTTTGACAATTTCTCCTATAGATTCTTCTAATGAACTCACTCTGAAATAGTTCCTTTGACATATCCCCTCTGATGTATGAAGAAAGGTTCCAGCCCAGATATTTCCCCAAACTCCTTCAAGACTGTAAAAAATCATTTAATTTTCCTCCTCTGCTTTATCTTCTCTGAAAGTTCCTTTTGTACTTTGATCAATTAATGGGCCTACAAACTCTATAGCTTCCTGCTCCTGATGTGTTTGAAGAAATGATTAATTATGAGGTTTTTACAGCCTCTGAAAACTGTTCTTCAAACTCTTTTTTACTGGCCTGAAACAAGAAACAAGGGAACGTTGCTGAAGGCATTCATTTTGATCTTTCTTTTTTTTTTTTTTTGTATTTGTAGTTCAGTAAAGAAAGAAAAAGTCTTATTGATTTTCATAATCCTGAAAACATATGGATTTGCAACTGAACGTACTTCTACACCAAATTTGTTACTTTTTTTGTCCTACATACATACCTATAAGAGAGTTATAGAGCATAATCTGATTTTTTTCTGTAAAAATATTTTTACCTTTTCCCTTGCACATTATTGTATGCTAGATGCCTTTTTCTTTGTAAGTGTGCCAAGTTGCTTCTGTGAAATGCACAAAAGTAGTATTTTAGTCTTCTCTTTCTTTAGCTAGATGCAACTATTTGGATGCTAGATTTCTGCTCCTTTCTAGTTGTTCACAATGTAAGTAAATTTCCCAGAATTTCCTATTTGCTTTTGGATATTCACAATCATTCAAATTTTGCTCAAGTTGATCTTGTTGAAACACGTTATCTACCCTGTTACTCCTGGCTTTGGAGGTTTATCTGTATGTGCAGAGAAACTGCAAGGAGGGTTAAGTCAGTAGCAAAATATGGCTCTTCATGTTTCAGAGAAGGAACTTCATGGTGTCCCTTTCCCAGGTCTGTCTCATGGGCCTGTTCATGGGCAGCCTGAAAAGCTGAGGCAATAACAAACAAACTTGTTACTTTTTAGTCCTGTTGTGCTCCTTTTTTCACTCATGATTTTTCCTGACAACATCTGCCTTCTCACTGGAAGATTATTACTCTTACCTAATTCTAAATATCTTTTGAGGTCACTGTAGTCCATGAAATTCTCTTTCTTAAATGAAAATTATTAGAGATGTTGTGCACATCTAGACTGTTTAATGACATAATTTTTTTTAAGTGTAAGATTTTCCTTCTCTATAACCTGCTTATTCTTAGCTACTTGCCTGTGTCTGATTTCATTTGTGATAATATCACTCATTAACATTTTCTGACACTGACACTAATAATACTCTATTTCTCATCTTTCAGATTGCCATTCTTTTGGCAGTTTGACAGTAAAATAATCTTTGACATTAGTAGAAGTAAGGCATCTACTCTGTTGGGCACTTCTGAAATTTTCTTTAGTCTTAGTTGCCTAAATGTATCTAGGACTCTGGCCCCATCTTTCTAGAATTAGTCAATTCCATCTCCTCCTACCTTGTTTTATTTACCTTATTAAGGGAGAAAACCAGATTTTTTTTAAAGGCAAATAATGAAATACCATTTAAATACTTAACCTTCTTTGAAATCAAACCATTGTGTATTTGCAACTAAAAACCAAAAAAACCCTAAAGTATATTGGAATCTAAGCTTGGATCTGAGTGTCAGAATGAGATTTGTAACTCCTTCACAGCCACTGGCTATTGGGATTCTGCTGAACTTCGAGGTTCTTGAGTCAAAATGTTTCTAAAAATAAATTTGCAGAAGTTTAGAAGTGTGGTTTGAAATGTGTGATAACAGAAGGCACTGAAGAAGGACTAAATACACTGCCTTTACTCATCCCTTCTACTGCCCTTAGATGTGCTAAGCAGAGCTAGGGAGACTGGTGCTTCTGTGAAATTGCAGGGGGAGATACTGCCTGTACAACATTTCAAATGTGATTCTGTATGGTCTGAGAATCTCTGCTGAGGACCTCTTAAGGGTGAGCATGTTTGCTCCTTGGCCTTTTTGGCTCTGGCTATGGAGGCGTATTTTTACTTTGCTCAGTTGGTAAACGTAGCAATGCCTATGCCTAGAAGTAAAAAAAAAAACCACAAGAAACAAAGTCTGTTTGAAGGAACTTGCTTTAGTACTTATTCACTGAGTGTTGATTCAAAACCAAACCAAACTGCTATAAAACACAACCACCACCTCTGCGAGGCAGACAAAACTTTCAAGGTTGGTTGCTTATCTGGAAGCATAAGACACACCACTGATTTCTGTCTCTTCAAGAGATGCAACCTCCTTTCACCCTGCCTTGTTGCCCAGCCCCTCTTTTAGTGCTCCCTTCCCTTTTGGAAATACTTGGCTGGCTCCTGGAGCGCTGACTGTCAGAGAGGCTCGGTCTCGGCTGGGAGACAGCTCCTCCCTCTGAGCCTTGCTCACCCATAATGTTTTCTGACAGGGGGAAGCTGGTTGTGGCTCCCTCTACCCTTACCCATACTGCTCTGCTCAGCTGCACAGAGCATCCTGTGCAGTTATTTTCAGATGATAAAGTTAGCTAATTCCTACGGCAGGATCATTCTTGCACTGTGGATGAGCTTTTATTGCTTTGTTCTTCAGCATGTGAGGTGGCCCTGGTAGGACTGGGGTCCCATTAATCTGGTATCTGTACAAATCTTTAATGAGATGCTGTTCCCTGCTACACAGCTTGCAATCTACAAATGTCTTATGACATACGATGAAACCCAATCTACAGAGTAGAAGCAAAGTGATTTAATTGAATGTCATATCCGCTAAAGCCAAAGGGCAAAATCCTGGTCTCACGGAGGTCACTGGCCAGGCTCCTGTTGGCTTTAGCGGTGCCAGGCTTTCAACAAAAGTCTTTGCAGCACAAGTATTTGTATTCTGCTCACGTTGACCTATTTCAGGTCGAAATTCCCTTTAGCAGGCTCACTAAGCCATAGGGCTTGCTGGTAAACCTTAACGTGTTTAGCCAATGCAAGCTGACAAGGGCACGACATCATTAGCCAAGTTTCACATCCCACTGACCTTGCCATCATGACTTAATCTGCTGGGGTCTGTCATCCCTAATGGTTTGCTTTGACAGTGCTTTACTGCATTTGTTGTATATTCCCCTACTACAGTCTGTTAAGAAAACATGGATATGCAGAAGCTGCTGTATGTCTCTGATGGCAGGTGAATTATTGCAAAGTTGAACGATACTTTATGTCGTTTGTTGGACTAGCATATTGACAGCTCTGTCTTGTTTTCTGATATCTGAATTATGGATTTCTCAAGTCTGATATTATGTGAGTTGTGTCACACAGAAATTACCACATTTTGAGAAAACTTGATATTTCTGCTGAGAGGGTGATTTATTATGATTTCATGTCTATCATGTTTGTCTTTCAAAATTTCACACCTTTTTACGGGCATCATTACCCTGATTTATTTTAGAGAGTGAAAACCAAAGTTGCATGCTGACAGGTCTGACCAGAAACCATTGTTTCACTGATTAGGTCTCTCTGTGCTAGCAGAAGGAAGAATGAGTGCCACATCTCCAGCAGAGAGCTGAAGTATGGCAGGACTGTTCTGCAGACCAAGCACACAAGTAGCTCACCTTCTGCTAGGAAAAACAGAAGCAAGTACCATAAATTCCAGAGCATCATGTAGAGTGCTCTCTACATCCCATAGAAAAAACCAAAACAACAAAACCAAACCAAAACCAACCAAAACAACAGTCCCCTCCACACTCCCTGCCCCCCCAACAACTACAAAAGGGAAGAATCAACACCACCTAAGATAAATGATTTGGGCAGTTGGGGGAAAAGGGGGAGCATATGGACCTGTACCTCAGGCACTCCTATTTGAAATATCTTTCCACATTCCAAGTCATCTCTAGTCCTGCCTAGCAAGCTGCATCCTGGGCAGGAGAGTGAGCATTTTACTGCATAAAAGATGAACTAAGGTTTGCAGCTATTTTTCTGAACTCCTTACATTACTTCCATTAACAATTTGTCTATGTGGGGGAGTTGTTGCAGAATAAATGCAGCGGGTGAATTCAAAGTGCAACAACCAGTCTGTACTCTTTCCCAGTGTGGGTTAAGCTAAATACACAGGGACAATTTCACTATGGATTAAGAATGTCCTCCTGAAGAGTTAGTATGCAATAACTATTCCAGGCTATTTCCCCAGGTAGACAAGCCTAAACATCTGATAAATAGGCCTATTCCTTTTCCTCTTAACCAATTAAGTACTTATTTTAGAAGGATAAAATGAATTATCACGTAACTCTTTCACTGCAGTATGTCTTGCTTAGTGCATTAATTTCAGAAAAAGTGAACTAATGTCCACAGATTGGAAAAAAGGTATTAGTGTTTTGCAAGAACAGGCAAAAGGATGTCTCTTGACCTTATTGTATTTTGGGTAAAGATTATGAGGTATTGTTGGTTTTGCAACACTTCACATTTATTTCACAAAATAAATCACATAATGGACTGTCATAATAGCCCCAGTAGCGTGACAGGAAAAAAGAATTGGTAGAGCTACACTTCAGTGCACAGTGAAATAGCTAACAATTTGTTAAATATCCCATAAGTGGATTAAATAGGCATATGATCAGTTATGTGGCTGCCAAGCCACAGCAGGAGCCAATTAGAATTCACCAAAAATAATTTAGATGAAAACTGATGAATCTATCAAAACCTAATTAAATTTATGGAAAAAAGCAAACATCTTGTTGACAGATTATATAACCAACAAGTTTGTCTGTAAACAGTCTACAAAGGATGGCCACTGAAAGTAGAGCTGCATTATTGATCTTGTTTGCAGAGCATTGAGTTTTTTAACATGTAATATTCTTCCTATTTAAGTTTCAGGTAAATCAGTCACATAAAAGTGAGTCAGCTGGCTTTACATGAAGTAGCACAAAGTCATTCAGCAAATTGTAACTGTTGTTAATTATTTCATGGCTTGTCTTATGTGAAACACGTGAGGGGGAAGGGATTTAAATGAAGAAGAAAGATGCTGTAGACAGTGATCTCTTTCAAGGATCTGATTTTATATAATGAACTAGGAAATGTACTGATAAATACAACTGTTAGAGGTCAAGTTCTTTAATATTGAGGTATATTCCATGGTATAATGTTGGGGGGTAGAGGATTGTTTTTATTGAAGTGCTGGGTATTAGGCCACCAAATGGTGAAGCAAGTCTGTGTGAGAATGAACACCGAAATACCAGCAGCAAAACCCAGAAGGCAGAAAGGCAAGACACATCTAAATCAGAACTTTCAGCTGCAGTAAATAGATAAGCTGTCTTTAGAACCAAAAAGACAGGGACTTACATGGTTATTCTCAGTGAAATCCTGCAAAGAATTAGCCAGAAACAGGGCTGCTGATCATCTTACTCCAGCAATGTCAGGATAGATATTTCTAAAATGTACCTTACACTCCAGTTGTTTCTCAGCTATCTGCACTGTTCATTCTCCCATGAAACTGTTGTACATTGTGAACTATAACCTGAGTTTTCTTTTCACAGAAATTCAGTTTCCCAGTGCACCAATGCTTTTGTGCTGTATGTGTTTTGCATGACTAATCAGTGCAAAAAAGACATAGCTGAGTATTACTCAAGACAGAGATTTTTTCCCCCCATGCTATTCCGAAATGAAGCTTTCAGCTGCCAACAGAAGAAAGGTGATATGTGCTTCTCCTCTGTGCCTGTGCTTTTTTGGTGGCCACATGGGAAAGTGCTAGGACAATGTCTGATTCATCTCTCTTGAAATGGGGAAGGGGGAAGTTAGCAGTGACTTTCCTTCTCCCTTTTCCCAAACTGAAGACAAGTGAAAGATCCAATCCTTTACATACAGGTAATAACATTCTTCCAACTTGAAGAGTCTGAATATTTACAGAGTAGGTGTCCATGAAAATCAAAATGCAGAAGAGTATATGTTCTGTCATCACTGCATGAATGTTAACATTAGCCAGGCTCTTGCATTACATAAAGTTGTCTGAATTAGCTTGTGTAAAATATTCTTACAGTCTAAGGAGACATGTTAAAGTTAACACGTCTTAATGCATAGATCCATAATAAGAAGATGCGTTTTCTTTCTCTGGGAAAACGTGCAGTCACACATCTCATTTTCTGATTTTTCTCACTCCTAGAATTAAAGCTATCCTTTGAAATGAGGCAAAAATAGGGTTGGACTGTAAAATATGAAGTCATTTATATTCTTGGATTAACATTAATTAAACTAAAGATAACCTAAATTGGAGGAAAATGGGGAAACAAAGGGGAAAACCAAAACTGCAAATGAGAATGAGGATGATTTGTTCAATCAAATGTTCTACTCCCTTGGAAAGATGCCCTTGTGAGAGTGTGGGGTTTTTTTGGGGGTGGGATGAAGTTTTTTGGGGGTTGGGTGTTTTTGCTTTGGGAGGCTTTTTGGGGTGGAATTGTGGTTTTTGGTGGGGTTGAGAGGTGTTGGCTCATTTTGAGGAAGAGGGACAAAAGGCAGGAGAAACACCTCAGGGGCCCTGAAAATGGACAAAAAGATGCTGTGCTTTACTTTTTCTTGGTGGTTTCTGTGGTGTTCTGTGGGGAAGAGGAGACTTTTGGCGTGTCTACCCCAGGCAGCACAACGTGTGTCAGCACAGGGGCTGCACGAATGCTGTGCAGCCATACAGACAGATGACACACTGTGCAACTTCACACCATGCCTAAACAGCCCTGAGTGAGCTTCCTGTGGAAAACTCCCAGCAGACAAGCTGTGAACGTGTAACATTTTCTCAGCACTTAACAAGGCATCACCTTGGAGCTAAAGAGGATTGCTACTCTTTTCCTCCTTGTTCAGACCAGACCCAAGCCATAAATAAGCCCCTTACACTGCTGCAATGAGCACTTCAAGGACTAGGAAAAACAAGCTTTTGCTCAGGACATAACAAAATGCAGAAGCACAATCTTTCACTAGGAATTTCTCACTGTTGTGTTTTGGTTTTTTTTCCAGGAGTGTTGGATAACCAAGTCTAACTTGAAACTCTAAGAAGAAACTTAAGAGATCCTCTAAAAATGGTGCTATTTGCTCTTGAACCTGAGACTCCAAATTCCTCTTGAACCATCATATTGTCTGCCCTGCTCTGCTCAGATATAAAGGACATCCTACTTCTCTGTCAGAAGGAATTATCTAAAGATTTGTTGTGATTAAGCCCCAAACTAATTTGCTAAAACTTGTATTCATTGATGTGCTTTGAATTATTGAATATATGAAACAGAAATTCCAGACATTTGCATTATCACAAAATGGATCTTAACATATTTTTTTCACATAAAGGTCACATGACAGGTTGGACATTAGGAGGAATTTCTTCACAGAAAGGCTGATTAACTGTTGGAATGGACTGACCAGGGAGGTGGCGGAGTCAATGTCTCTGCAGGTGTTTAACACAAGACTGAACATGGCATGGTCTAATTGACATGGTGGTGTTTGGTCAGAGGTTGGTCTTGATGATTTCAGAGTTCTTTTCCAACCTGTGGATTGATTCTGTGATTCTGTAAATATGAACTTCTATGGCACTACTAGAAATATGCCCTTTTCGTACCCAAGGGTTAAATTTCATGCTTTGCTCCTGAAGAATGCAGCTCAGGAGGAATGTAAAAAAACTCCTTTAGATTCCTTTGAAACATATTTCACCTTTCCCTGCTGGGGCTGGTGCAGGCAGGCGAATAATGGCTAAGCAGCAACTGAAATATGTGCATGTTTTTTGGTAGATTTCATATAAGATGGTGCCAATGTGTCTTACATTTATCTCTCACCAAAATTTTTAACAGTTCTTGAAGACCTTTTTAATGTATTCCTTCTATTTTTTGTAAGCAGAATGGGTCTCAAAACAACACCACTGCACACTAATAATGCACATAAGTTTCTTGTTAAAAGAAGCTTATGGCTTTGTTTTCTATTTTCAGAAGTAAACAGAAACAGCTTGGTGTATGCTCTAGCCTTAATGTAGAAAATTTCAAAAAGCCTCCTTGATAGAGGCACTACCTGCTAAGGTATGAGAATGTATTACAAAGCATCTTTAAATGAGATGGAAAGTGTTCATTTTTTGAAATCACTGGATAAACTCCTGATAGGGAGCTTGATTTATAACAAATAACATCAATAAAACTGTAGTCATTGACTTTATTAGAAGGATGCTCAAACTAATTATTTGCCACTGGTTTTACATCTACAATTAATTTTGAACTTAATTTTCAGAGGTACTAAGCGCACTCCCATAACCTATTAATTTCAAGTAATGTTTTGGGTGCTGGGCACTTCAAAAAATGAGGCTGCTTTATCTACAAATTCAGTCAAATTGTTAATCCACATTGGAATTAATGGACTAAGGTAACAGAATCAGCAAATAAATTGGAAGCACTGAATCAGTGCGTCTCCTGATGGTTCTGGAGAGCAGCCTTATCTAAACCAGCCTGATCCGTTTTTTCACCTGCTCTGACACCAGGCTGCCAGGCATGGGCTGCTCTGCATGGCAGCAGCCTTCTGCTGGGGCACTTTATGTCACCCAAAAATATATTCAGTGCTTGAAATGAGCCTATTATTAATAAACACCAACACATCTCAGGGGTGCTATTCATCTTAGCGCCATCCTCGTAAAATCTTTTTTATTGTTTGTGTGAGACATTCTCAAGATATTAACATTTTTATGTGGCTGGAAAGAGAAGAAAATCCCTGTATTTCACTCTGTGAACTCAAATCCAAAAGTGGCCAGTGCAGAAACTGTATAAAATTGGATAATCTGTTTACAGAAAGAGCTGAATGGGTAACGGAGTTGGCAAAGACATTCAGCTTTCACATAATTGGCTCAGATACTTTCCAAGTCAGAAGGGTCAGTGAGGCTTTACTGCCTGAAAGTTGCTTTGCAAAACCTGTGAAACAAACTGCACATTTATCATGTAAGGGACATCACCCACCATAGGAAAACTATCAACATGCATGACATGACATTGCCTGGTATCATGGAAAAATTGTCAGGATTTAAACCAGAGGTAGCCAAATAACAAATGGGGTTTTGGGTACTTACAGGATCCTGGAAGATCTGGAATCAAATGATGAGTGGCCTCCCTACCCTAATTGAACAACCAGCATTCAGACACCTGTGTAAACATCAAAAATCAGCTGTTTTGTTGATGTATTAAAAAAAAATTCATTTTAACATTTTAAATTAACTCTGGGTTGGAATAAATAGTCTTTATTTTTAATATGATAGTCTCAACTTCCATTTTCAGCATCTCCAAATACTGCTGACCATTCTTTTAAAATGCATTTTGTCTAAACAATTTCTTAAGAGCTTTAAATTACGTATTTTAAAATATGAATGAACCTATTCTATAACAAATGGAGAAACTAGATGCATGCTTCACAAAGAAAGCTGAAAAGACATGAAGTTAGGAGTAAGACCATATTTATTTTTCCTGGTTGTTTTGGTATACGAAGCCATAGAAGAGAAAAAAGATAAACCCATGCTGCATTAACAGAAGTTAAATAAATAAATTGCCAAGTAAGGATAGAGAACAAGTGAATAAAAGGAACAAGAAATCCACAAAATACAGCTGCTTGTCTATTTGACTTAAAATGAAAGCAAAGCATTCACATGTGTATAATTTCCCAAAATATTCTGTGAGAGTAAAGAATTTGTTGTTTTCTGTGCTTTTCTGTTCTTGATTTTCAGAGTTAAGTGCAGTAAAGATGTACAAATTTTTGAGTTCTTATTTATTAATTTTGCTCCTATTTTATGGAGAAGGGAAGTAAAATCCTTTGGACATTGAATATTCAGTTACAGGTCTTCCTGCAGGCCATTTGGAATCCTTGCAGCTGTGAGGGCATTGCATGCCAGACCCAGACAGGCCTGGCTGAAACAGAATGTTCAGCAGGGAAGGCTCAGGTGTTGGGACCTGTCCCCTCTGTGAGTGCTCGTAAGCTGCAGGATCATTTTCCTCTTGATGGTGCTGTTTCTGTTCTATGCACAGGGATGGAGCAACTTCAGGCTGGATTTCACTTAGTTGCACATTCCATAGAGTATGGAATAACCTTCCTGGACCCACTGGCCCTAGTGGCACAAGGATGGCTGGGCTTTAGTTTCTACCAAAACGTGTGATGACAATAATGAAAAACTGAAGCTGTCCTATCACCTGTAGCAATTGCAGCTTTGGTATTGAAGCTTTGGCACCAGTGTTATCTATGAGGCACAGATCATTTTGATAGCAGTTATCACATATATATATATATATATATAATCATTGCTTCCCTCCTTCTCACCTGCCTCATACCTTTAACAAAAGTTGTCTGTATGTATAAAATCTTGTGCTGAGAAAGTCCTGCTTAGTTGTGATGTGAGTAATGACTTCCAGACCTGAGTGTGGGGCTACTCTATGCTTTGAACAAGTGTTTGCCTTACTGGCATTTCTCCCAGAATTTGTTTTCTGTAAGAACATCCACTCCTGTCGTGTTATGTTTTTCCTTCTTTTCAGTTGTAGAATAAATATTTTTAGGGTAAAAGTCACTGTGATAGCACTCATAATAAATTTATCAGGTTCCAAAATTCAGAAGAAATTTACTACTTATACAACTTTTCGTAGTCCCACAAGAATGTTTGACAGAATTTGCAATGCGTGGTATAGCAATGAATATCAGTCTGTGTTTGGAGAGGATTTCGAACAGCAGGGTGTGACCACAGACAACAGCAAGGTGAGTTTGCCATCAAAACAGTGGGACAGTGCAGTGAATGTTACCCTTTGCAAAACACTCCATAAGCCCACAGAACATAACCAAGTAGACAAATAGTATTAAGCTGTGTAGTACCCCTCAGAAGGCCCTGCAGCAAAGAATGATTGATGCACGTAACAGAGAATTTCATCCTGCTCCTCGAGGACAGGAGCAATTGCTGTGCCTTTCCTCTTCATTTTATGCAGTTCACCATGCTCTTTGCTTCATGCTTTTCAAGTCCTTGAGCATAATCAAAATAGTACAGGCTGTCTACAACCTCAAAGTAAAGCAGATAATTTAGAAAATGTTTTCGCATACCCTTTCTTCCCTGATTTTTCATTTGACCTCAGATTAGTTTGGTTCTTTTTTGGCATCTAAAATCAAAGACTATACAGCTAAAGTCAGGCCCTACAGAAGATGCATGAAAAGCAACACCACATTCTCAGACTGAGAAGGGTGCTTGTCTCGATGGTACAATTTAAAAAAAGTCTCATTTGTCTGCAATAAAATGTTTATTCAATACTTTGCATTAGCTGTTCTTATATCTTTGTGTGCAGCATTCTTTCATACACTTCTGGTATGTTTTAAAACTGCTACCAGCCTAAGAGGAAAATCATGCTTCTAAAAACTTCTTGCTAATGGAATATTGAAATTACAAGTCTGTCATCTTAAAACCACTGAGTAACAGCACTTTCCTGTTTACCAAAAACTCTACTCTTTTCAAATGGCTTTATCTTCTCAGATTTTCCATCTTAGCCTACTGGACTGTGAAAAATAAAAGGATAAATAAATAAAATTATGTGGTGTGGCCAAAACCAGAATCTGCATTAGTTGCCTCTGGGAAGACTGAACAACATTTCAATAGTACCAGCACTCAGTACTTCATTGTGATTTTCAGCTGAGACTGCTGCTGCTTAAAGGATACCTATCTAGGTCATAGTAGTATTTGTTTATCCATCACAATTGTTGTGTGCCCAAACAAATAAGGCGAGGCTTACAAGGCAGAAGAAAAAAAAAAGGCAGCTTTTGTGCCATCAGAGTTTGCCTTGAGAAACTTAGTCACCTATATGGTTTCATAAGAGCTTGATATGTACACAGCATATCCACAGAACCATGGTGGGAAGGGGGCCTACATGGTGTGAAGGGAAATCCACATGACAAAAGCTTTTCCAGTCTTGGCAAAATGGTTTGGTTTGACAGTTGACATGGGAGCCATTTCAAGGTAGCCGTGCACAGGAAACCGCTGGAATTTCTGGTAGTGGGAAAGGTTTTTTCCCGTTCGCTTTGCCACACGATGCTGCTGCAACTTTCAGCTGAAGAACATGTTTCATCTGGGTCCTGACAAAATTGTTATCATGTAGTGAGTTTTAGAATGAGAGAAAATACAGCTTTTGTTGCAAGTTTAAAACTGGTTTGGTGGCTGTCTTCTGATTTCAACTGGTGTGTTGCTGGGCAGGGATGATAACCAAACACACCTGTGCAGTTCTTCAGGCATCACTGAATCTAGCATTTACTGATTTCTGTGGATCAAAAAATCCAGGAACCAGTATAAACTGCAGGTCAATATAATACAGTATAGATATTAAAATGCAAACCCTGCCTATGCAATGTTTCTCCTTTAGCTCCAGGCACAAATGCAATTTGAGAGACATTTTCTGCTGAAGAACCTTCAACGTCTTACTATTTGTTATGGATGTTGAATGTGCAATTTCTAGCTTTGAATCATGTCATCACTGTCACCATTCAAAAGATAGCATGTCATCTTGGCTTAGTGTATGAATTATGTAGAAACACAGTTTTAGTACTTTACTTTCTATAGTAATCACATATGCAGTCTTGACATACTTCGTGTTCTCTTTAGCCTTTTGGAAATAGCAATCCCTATAAAGCAAACAGATATTGTCAGTACGTACAAACTATTCTGAAATGTTGATTAGTAGTTCATCCTTGAGTATATAAAATGAAGCTTGTACCATCAACCACTTCTACAAGAGCTTATTTTTTGGGGTCTCCAAGTGTTGATATAATGATTTCCCCTTTTCATGATGGTGCTCCATCTTCAAACATTTTCTACTTCGAGCACTATCTCAGTTACTTGAAATATAAAACAGAATACTCTATAAATCTAGAAATAAATGCATAAGCACATAATTTTGTCCCTAATGTGTTTGTCATAGGTTTCCATAAGTCAAAAAAGACACCATTAGTTTTAGCATTTTATCACTAGTGCTTCTCTTTTGTTGGGAACTGCTTAATCATAAAGTAAGAGTAATTGCATTGGATGAGAGCAAAGGCCCACCTCACTCAGTACACTTTCTTTCATGGTCACCAGTGGCGGATAACTATGGGAAAGTAAGTATAAGCAAAAATAAGTATAAGCAACAAGTTTATGTCCGTTTAGGGACTTCTATGCAAATATTGCATACACCTCCCTGTATTCAACAGCTCTCCTTGGATGTTGGTTGTAAAAAACCTAATTGATTTTGAAACATTTGTATTTCAGGCTGAGTCAGACATTGTCTTACTGAGACCTTCTATTTCTTTACTTTAAACTTGGATTTGGACGATTTAACTGGTGGATTATAGATCTTGAATTATGAGGGAGAGCAAATAATGATTTCTTATTTTTCATCTCTGTATCATCCATGATTTTAATAGCTTGGTTGTATCCTCCCAGTTATGTCTTTTCAAAACTGGAGACTTTAGGTTGTCTTAGTTTCTCTTTGCAAGAAGATTGTTCTATCCCCAGTCAGAAGTTTTTCTAACAGAGGCATCATTCTCTGTGGGATCTCTTTAGGGGCACTATTACAACATTATTAGGCTCTAATAGTCTTCAAATTGTGCTGAGAACTACCCACAGATTTTTTAGCACCCCTAAAACCAAACCATTACAAATAAAATAGTTTAAAGGGATTTTAGCTGCCTACCAAAAGCCACACATAGTTAAAACCCCATGATGTCTAAAAGATATGGTTTTCCAGGAGGAAATCTGACAGGGTAAATACAGATTCATGTTAGGTATTTCAGGAACTTTTCTTAGTCCTAATTGTACAGGTGAGGAGAGAGTGAGCTTCTTTTTTTTATATTGCTTTTCATAACTTTGTTTTATACTGAGAGTTTAGCTGCCTGCCCTTCCTTGGCAACAGGCATATAAATGACAAACATATAAACCAAACATGTACACACACACACTATCCTTTCACTCTGGCACCTTTCTTACACTGCAGAGTAGTTCCTGGTCCAGTCCTGCTGCAAAAACCATGACTGGCAATGTTTCAGCAGCATCTAAACATCTTTATGCCAACAGTTGCTAGTGGAGGCAAGGATACAGCATTTGTCCCCATCTTCTGACTTTCCCCAGGAAGAGTGACAACTAGGAGATTTCAATATCCTACCAAAAAAAAAAAAAATTGTTTATTGTTCAACATATTCCTCTGATTACTCTTGTCTCATCTACAAATGAAGTTCTGCTGAAGCCAGGAGGGGAACACCTGACTTGGCTGGGAAGAGAACTGAGAATATTTGGGTTGCCTTCCTGATTACACTGATGTAATTGTTCATTTCCATTTTATTGAAATATTATAACTTTCAGCATTTTTATGTAATTTCAGTGGGCATAGTCTAGCACAGAGTTCAAACCTAAAATTTCTTTTATCTGTGGGCTTTTATTTTCTAATATTTTCTTCAATTATATTTTCTTCCAATCTAGATGATTCCAAGGTCACGTAGCATCAGAAACCCAGTGTTCTTCAGCAATGCACTAAAAATATGCAATAAAATTAAACTGTAAAGTGAGTGAAACTGAATTGCTAGGAAGGGCAAAATATTGCCCATTCCTACTTCAGTGCCAAAATAAGGAGTCAATCAGTCCTCTTTTGGCTGAAACAAAACCAAGGGAATACTTGGGGTGAGGAAAGGAAAAAGAAGTTTCAGTTCTTTGAGGGATCCAAGAAAGCCATTTGGAGTTGAGATGAAATATTTAGTTAGCGGCTTTTTCGAACAGAAGCAGAGAAAAATGCAGATTTGGAATTAGGTGCAGAAGGGAGAACCAGGAGTGTGCCAAACACCCACATCAGAGATACTGATAATGATGCTAGAGTTGGAGATGCTTCTCTGACCCCCCAGCCTGGACTCTCCCTGTGTCCTTACAGCTTCCATGTAGGACAAACCTGGCCACCTGCCACAGACTTGACCTTGTGTTTTCCAGCAGTTCCTGGAAAATGCCAGTGTTCCAGAATAACTCATAACTCAGGGAAAAGCCACCATGGGAAAAGCTGCTGCACTGGAGAGGACATAGCTGGATCCTGCCTGTCTTGTCCTGGGTGTGGACAGAGAAGTAGTTGCTTTTCATAGGAATTTAATTATTTTTGATACCTCTCTCTTGCTTTAGAACATTGTTGAAATTGGCTGAGTGCTCTGCTACATACTATTGCAAAACCCTGTGATGATTTTTGATAAACACAAATGCTTTTTGTGTATTTTCTTAATTTTTCTAAAAACCTCTTTCTCCCCTGTTGTTTGAAGTTCAAAGGAGTACTGTGTGCTCCAAAACAGGGGAGAATGTTGCCGTGATGAGATTGTGTCTTGCAATATTCTTTTTTTTTCTAAATGCAGAAAGTTCTGACGGACTTTTTTTTTCCTGCAGAGCTCCCTGCTTGGAGACTTGAATTAAATCTAGGACAATATTAATAAAGTTTAAAGATCATTCCATGAGAAAGCAATGAAAACAAGTGCATGCTCTAGCCACAGAAAATGTAAAAGACTAAAAGAATTCCCCACTGAGGTGGTTGCCAGGTTGTGCTGCAAGGAGGATGAATTTGGCTCGGAAGCCGAGCTGCAAGTTCGCAGCCTCCCCAGAGGTCTGGTTCTGTTGCAGTGTCTCTGCTGCTGTGAACAGCGACTTCTGGGAACTGTGCCTTCCCTCAGTAATTCTGCAGCAGTGCAATCCTATATTTAATCAATTCAGGTTCTAGAAATACTTCATTGCCCGGTGTGAAAGTCACTGCACAGACCCAGATATCAAGAGAGTGTACTTAGCCCCCATTCAGAAAAGTTAGACATTCCTTTGTAGAAAGACAGAAGGTGGAATGCAACGGAAAGAAAGAATGAAAATACTGTGTCAGACTTTTCTTCCCTTTCAAAAGGTGATAAAACTTTGGGGAAGTTTGAGTTGGTTTGTTCAGTGGTGGTTTTTTTCTTTTTTTTTTTTTTAGGGGGGAGGTGTTGGTGTTTGTTTCATTTTGTTTTGTTTTAATATTCCTCATCCCTACCTGACTCTTGGAAAACAAAAGGGATTATTTAGGCATGTTGTACTTAGGCTAATAAGTTTTACATGTAACGGTAACTTAAAGCAACCTCATGATTGTCTTGGGAAAACAACAGAGCAATAAAATCAGTGAATGCAGAAGTTTTATGGATATCACATCTACAAAATTCCTTTCGTTTAATTTACTGTTAGAACTTTCTTGTAAATGGGATGGGGAATCACAACACACCTGCACAAGACCTCTATTGCAAATACCAAAGTAAATCTTCATCCTAGAATAGAATATTTCCATCTGACTCAACATTTTGCTTACTGCTTCCCACTCATGAACGGCTGCATTTGTGTGTCTTCCTGCAACCATTACAGGAACTGGACACAACAGCTAACAGATATCAAATACCTAACTTTACATTAGGACAATGTTGAAAACTGATTCCTTTTGAAAAATCCCACTGAATGGAGAAGACAGTACTTTTTAGCATCTCTAAGGCTCTTATTCTCCCTGCAGGAAAAACTTGTTTACTTCAATAGGAATACACAAAAAAATAAGTACTTGTCTGCAGATGAAAATTCAGTATTTTAATATAAGATTTTAATTCACAAGAATTAAAAAAAACTAATTCACAAGAAAAAACTGGCATATGCTTCCTTAAGGTCATCTTAAGTTTATTAATAATGGGTTTGAATCAACCCCAGACAAGGATTTCTTCAGTGCAGTCTCCATTGGTATAAATTATTTGCTGCAATTATAAGTTTAAAAGGCCTTGGGCTCTAACATGGTCGTTAGGCCAACAGACAGGGATCTTGGTGCTGTACTGAATCTGATGAACAGCACTGGGATTTTCCTACAAGAGGAAGTAATTTTCCATGCACAGGTCACCGTGGGACGTTCAGTCATGCAGTTTGGCAAGACAGAGGGAGCATCCTGTGAGACTGCAGGAGCCCTTGACAGCTGTTGTTGGTGAGAGCAGAAATCTGCAGCAGGACCTCTTCATGCAGCATGTGACAGTGTTTAGATGGGTGCTTCCCAGGCAGCATCTGCCTTCCAGTCCCTCACAGCTTCCTTCTCTTTCTAGAAAGAAATTATACAGATTTGGTCTCAGCTGGACTGAACAGCTTCCTTTGAAAATGCTGAGGTAGATAATTTCAGATGTTTGGAATGAAATAATCTGAAGCATTGCTAAATGTAAAGGCATTTTTTTCCTCTTTTCAGTTAATTATAATGATACTGTTACTATTATGATTGTATCCATTTCAGAAGTCTCCTTTACAGTTACCCAGTTAGGATTAATCACCATCTCTACTGTAAGAACTTATGGCCCAAGAGGCATTATAAGTAATGATAATAAACAAATCCTTAGCATTACTTTAAGTGAAAATTTCAAAGTTGGAAAAATTTATTTAATATTATGATAAATCGCTAAGCTAACATTATTGTATTTTACATAAGGGCATATAGAGCCTAAAGGTACTTACTTTTATTTCTGGTGTGTAAAGTCAAATGTCATTCAAAAATTATTCCATTCTTAAGTATCTTCAGTGGAGGGGCAATAATTTGCATTAACACTTGGAAAACCCAATCTGAATTCATTTATTTTGCAATTCAGCAAGAAATGGCATATTTAGCACAAAAGAGGAGAACTCAATTGAAATAGCCTGGTTTCAGGACACCAGCATGAAATTGTATTGAATACCTTTTGCTGCCAGTGCTTAGAGCTGTTGAGAAGAAGAAGAAAACCTCAATAAATTAATGCACCATAACACCAGTCTTACTAAAACTACAGTTTGTACATTTGATTTTCAGGATTGTGCTCAGTCCATCATTGCATCATTTAAAGCATGGCTTGGCATCACTGGAACTGTTGTATGGGCTGCTGGATCAGAGACACCTCCTGCATGGTCTTGGGCAAGTTATTTCACCTTTTCATTCTTCTGTTTCCCCTGCCATTGCTTGCCTCTCTTATCTGCTTAGTCTGGACTGGAAGTCTCCAAGGCAGGCATTCTCTTTCTCTGCTTGATCAGTGAAAAATCCAACTGAGTCTCAGATCAGCCGCAGCCTTTGTGCATTGCTATATTACAAATACTGCCTCTTACCATAGATAAATGCAATGTATCGTACTTGGCAAAGCCAAAGTCCTGGTAATTAGATGTCCCTCTAAAGCATCTGATACTCTAAAATCTTAGAGAGATGGAGAAACCACCAATTAGGTATTTATTTATATGAGTGAGAATGAAGTTTAGAAGGACATACACTATTGAAGTTTTGTTGCTGCTCTATCTCATATTTAAGTGGATTATTCAACTTCATAGCAGCTGTTTTTTGCCCAGCACACTATGCAGGCAAAACTCCATGCCTTTTGATAGAATGGTCAAGTTCAGGCTGTCTACTTTCCTGACAGAATTGTCAGCTAGCTGGGAACAGGAGGTGCAGAAAGGCAGAAACCAAAATTGCATTACTAGCTGATTCCATTTTAAACATACCTGCAAAGTAGAACCATTACCCTCCATCAAAATAAACTAAAGCAAGCTTGTGACTTTTTAATCAGAGTTTTTAAATGCTACCTGTCTGGATATTTCTTACTCTTGTCACTTAAAATTCTCAGATAACATTTACAAGCATAGTAGTTGTTGCAGGTGGTATTGCAATCTTGCAATACCAGTGTGGCTCCATGCAGCATCAAGAATCATTTTTATAAGGGAGGGGGGAAACACAACAAAGAAAAATAGATTAATTTAGTATTTTTCCTTCATACAAATTTCTTTCTGTCTCGAGACCTTCCTTATCTTATTTGATGTTATTTTAAACATGCATGAAATTGTAGAGTGTTTCCATAATTTCTTATCCTCATTTTCCATCAGATTGCACAGATAACTGCATCCAAGTTTAGATTCTTGTTTCTGGGCTCCTCATGCATTTAGATTCTCGCTTACGATATTTTTCACAGCCCGATTAGAGTGTGACAGCCCGGTTTGTCCGAACAGAACTGCTGATACGATGTTCCCATAGAAGAAGACTGTTGCCTCCCTGTTCTGATGGAAACCACTCAAGCCAGCACTCTCCTTAAATAGGAGAGGGGAAGGTTTCAGGGGCTGGGGGACACGCTGATGCCCTTCTGGCGTATCTCTCCACCTGGCTGTGGCAGGAGAGCCTTTCCCCGGTGTGGAGTCAGCCGGGCCGGTGCGTGAGCGACTTCAAATTCCGCCCGTGTAGGACTGGTTTGGGAGGTTCGAAGCACAGGAGCGACACGACTAAAACGCTCCGCTTAGCTAGATGCGGCTATTAGGATGCCTAATAAATATTTATAGCCCCTCACCGAGGAGGTGATTGACAGCACGGGGGCAATCCCTACCCTGCAGCTGCAGGCAGCAGCCGCCTCGGGGAAAGCATCCCGGGGCGGGGGTCGCCTACAGTAGGGTCGCGTTGCTTCCGCACTCGCGGAGGGGCTTGGAACGGCCCTCGGAGCTCCACAGGTAATGCCTTGCCCCTGAGGGGCTGCGGGCACGGGCAGGGCTCACCCCGGCCCGCGGAGGGACGAGCGGCCGCTGCGCGGTGCGGCCGGCCCGGCTCCCCCCGTGGTGCGGGCAGGCGCTGCCGCAGTGAC
>VZTJ01006620.1:713227-841271 GCA_013397795.1 Orthonyx spaldingii
TTTTTTTTTTTTTTTTTCCTGTGAAGGAGAAAATCCCTCTCGCGTTTGCGGGAGAAGTGAGAAGAGAAACAGGGCACTCTGAGGTTAAATGGAAGGTGATCTGTGGCACAGCGAGGAGGCGTTCAGCATCCTCTGCCCCTGAAACTCGGGGCTGGTGTGCTGAGGGGGGCTGGGAGCTCTCCGCGGCCGCGGGAGCGAGCGCGGTGTCTCCGCCGCGCCGCCGCCGCCCTGGGCGGAGCAGAGTTTGTCCTTGCCGGGACATCCACGGCTCAGCCTTCCTGTTCGCCGCGGCTGCAGCATCAGTGCTATTTCATGTGTCCAGCGGAGTTTTAAAGGTTACGTGGAGCGTTGTGTGCAGGGCGAGAACAAGAGTCTCTTTCTTCTGCAGGCTGCCGGCTTCGAGAGCTGCTGGCAACTTCTAACGCGTGATAAAGTTGTACTTTTTCCTACTCGTTTTATTTTTATGGCTGACATTTTAAAAATTCTGAACAAATATCTGCAAAGGGCACCAAATAAGCTGAAAATGATTGAGGTTCAAAGATACGAAGTACAGTGATATAAATATTTAAACCACAATTTTGTTTATTCTTTCCTAAGCTAGTCAGTAAGAATCTGTCTCAAATTCTGCTGCCTATCCCCTCAAAGAGAACCTCATTTTGCCATGCAGCACTGCTGGATGCAGTTGTTACAACAATGGCATTTCTTTATTTGTGATTCTGGATTAAGCTGAATTTTAAGGATGTTTTCTCCCCATCTTCACATTCTGTCACTGCAAGGATTTCATTTCTCTAGTGCTCAAAGAAACCCAAACATAGTATGACCAAAGAATATCAGTAGTAGCTGTTTGTCAACTCCTTTAAAACACAGTTTGTTGTTTTAAAATCGAAGTTCACCAGAAATACAGAGCAAATCAGGTGCTCCAGACAGTCATGCTAGTTCCTTAGGTGCAATGCACCATTCCAATTCAGACACACAGAAGTCCTCCTGACCCTCAGTTTACTGACATTCAGAACAATGCTCCTCAGCCTTTTAAGATTTACACAATTTTTTACTGATGGGGTTATTTTTTCCACATCTTACATTTGCTCCAGAAGAAGAAATGCAATGTTAATGATGAAAAATATAGGCATTTTTCCTTTTGAGGCTACACAGTGATATCTGACATACAGAATTAAAGCACAGAGGTATTCAGGCTGTCACTACATTGCAGTCACTTCTCAGATTCAGTATTTTATTATAGACCTGTATGTAGAGGCTGTGTTTGTGAGATTTGATGTGTCCAGTAACTTCCACCATGATGTGTAGCAACTTGAGCCCAAACCCCATCTTCACACCTTCATCCCCTTACTCACTTTAGAAAGATACAGACATTAAACATACTCTCCTTTTTGAAATAAACCAACCCAAACGTACAAACAAATTAGTAATGTAGGAGAAAAAAATCACTGAGGCATAAAACCTAAAACCTTGAGGCCAGTTGTTCTGTGGTTGACTATCACAAGAAGCATTCAATTATAGCAAAGTTAGCTATTCATTGTAACCAAACAGAGCTGAAATACTGTGACTATAGCAGTTCACCACATGTCAGGTACTAAATCTGAACTCATTAAATGTGTGATAATTTAGCTGATACATTGATTTCAAACAATTGCAAACTAATCTGTGTGTACTAATAAAGTTGCATTTTTTCACTGCAGCAAGTATGAGCAGAACTTTATATTCATCATCCTTGCCCCTCAATTTTGCTTTACATAGCTGAGTAACTGTTAAACAGAGACTTTCTGTAATGGGGAAGCAACAAGAAAAGTTTGTAGTCTCCCAAAAGCTTTTTTTTTTTTCTGAAGATATCATACAGTCAAGCTACAATTTTCCTCCATGGTTAAATATTAAATGATGTCAATTTGCTTGTTGATCATTGAGACTTTTCTGGTACAATGTTTGGGGTTTGGTGGTTTACTTTTTTATTGGTGTATTCTCCAGAAGAACTTTTTTGTTTCCGTGGTTGAAAGGATGGAAGTAAGAGTGTAAGACAGTGACTGGTGGAACTGATGCCTTATAGGTGCTTTTAGTTTTGAACTTTGGAACTAATACTAGCAGTTCTCAGGAAGAGAATTAACACTTAGCTTCTTTCTGTAATAATACTGACCTGCTTTTTGTAGCTCACAGAAGGTGCCATGCTGGACAAGCAATGCTGAGTGCTAAGTGAGGGATGTACTGAACACATCTGCCTCTTGCAGCTCTTCCAGCAGAAGAATCAGGAAGTTTTGATAGTAGCACTACAGAATGACTGGAAAATAGTAGGCTGCAGAATTCAGTAGCTTCTGATAACTGTGAGAGTTTTCTTTTCTTGTGCATAGGGTAACATGACCTACTAATGTGAGCACTGACTGATAGGGTCATGCAAGTTCCTTCGTGAAGTGGGGCAGGAAGGCTTAAGTGACAAGTCTGTAGCTAATTGTCAGAAGTTAAAGGGTGTTACAATAGAAGTACTCTTCTAAACTTTATTATTTCTTTTCCTATAGTTGGCTACCATCAGAGAAAAGAAGTGGGCTAATAAATAGTAAAGTTTGATATGTTGCAGCCTGCCTTGAATTTTACAAGAAGTGGCAGTTCCAGAGCAGTTACACCCCTGACTCCTGTTGCTGTCTCCCTCCAATTTGTTGGTGTTTTAGCTCTGTAGTACAGAAAAGAATCTTTTGTTTGTATTTTGTCATCATCTTAGGTTCCTCCTTGTCTCCTGAGACCCTCTCCTGAGAGCAAATATGCGAACATATTTGGAG
The DNA here is from genome assembly GCA_013397795.1 of Orthonyx spaldingii. NCBI lineage: Eukaryota > Metazoa > Chordata > Aves > Passeriformes > Orthonychidae > Orthonyx > Orthonyx spaldingii. The sequence continues at coordinate 716,008 of VZTJ01006620.1, forward strand.
AAGAACTTGCTTAATAGTTTCATAATCCATTTTTACAAACAACCTGCACCTTTATTTCCTTGAGGAGTTCCTTTCAGGTGCAGTGCTTATCACACAGGTTTGCCTGTGGCTGAGTATGAACATCCTTCGTTGCACCTATCTTTATCTGCGCTGTAAGGCAGGCTTGGTGTGCAGTGGCAGCGCTGCTTTTAGAAAGAACAAAGGGCCTGTAGATGCAGAGCCTGAGATGGAATTATATCACCTTGTGCTTGATGAAAGCTTACTTTGAACAAATGCTGTCCATAAGACATGCTTCTGCTGTATCATTCAGGCTCTTACAAAAAGGGAGTGGTTTTTATAATCTTCTTTTCCACTTTCCTCTTTTTTTTTTTTTCCCCTGAGTTTTCATCACGAACATGTTCAAAGTAGTTGTTGTTGGTGCTAAATGTGACAGAAAGCAGCGCAGGCAGTCTGGGACTCATGTGCTATGCTTTGAGTTCCCTTCTGACTGTATGAAATGAGTGAAGCATCCAGGCTGTCTCTCGTTACTTTATGTGTTGGATTTTTGTGGGTTTTTTTGGGGGTTTTTCTTGGTTTGTGGGTTTTTTTTGTTTGTTTGTTTGGTTTGTTTTTTTCTTTAACATTGATACAGTTTTATCTCTTAATCTGGCATCTTGTGATAGCAGTCTTGAGTTCTGTTGCTTTCATGCAACACATCTGTTTCATGTACTTGATCACTCATTTTGTTAGCGGTGGTGTTACAAGTGTCAGGCTTTCAGCACAGATTTCTTTTAACTCTGCCATGAAGTACTGTTTGTTAAACAGCACTTCATGTTTCTTTTCAAAAATTATATTTATTATCAAACATAGTAGTTGAGTTATAAGAAGAGATCAAAATGGTGGCATGAAGCATAAATATTTCTCACCTCTGGGGATGATGAAAGAAAATACCTTTTAATAACAGTGTTTTACTAAAATCAGTAAAGGTGAAATCTGAAGACATTTTGTGGGCTGAAGATGCTAAACATCATGCTAGGAACTACTGGGACACATCAAGTCTTACAAACATAGCCTCTGCATCCAGGTTCATACTAAATTACTAAACCTGAGAGATGGTTGCAACGTAGGGACAATCTGTCTCAATACCTCTGTGCCTTAATTCTTCATGTCAAATATTATGGTGTAGCCTCAAAAGGAAAAAGGGCCTATATTCTTACATTCCTGCTGTTGCATTTCTTGTTCTACAGCAAGTGTAAGAGATGGCAAAAATAAACTGAGGGTCAGGCAGACTTGTGTGTGTCTGAATTTGGACAGTGCATTGCACTTAAGGAACCAGCATGACACCTCATCGCCTCTCTGTTTCTGGTGAACTTGGATTTTGAAACCACAGCAATGTTTTAAAGCAGTTGATAAATAGCTGTTATTAGTATACTTTGGTCATACTGTGTTTGGATTTCTTTGAGCATTTGAGAAATTGTAGTGACAGAATGTGAAGATGGGGAGAAAACTAAGAATCCTTAGAATTCAGTTTAGTGTAGAATAATGAATAAAGACATGCCATTGTTATAACAACTGTATCCAACAGTTTTGTATGGCAAAATGAAGCTGTTTTAATTTCTTAATTGAATTTTCATACGTAGCATATTCGAATTCTTTCCACACATAAGCCTAATTCATTTTCCTGCATGCTGTAAGATTAAAACATGGCAACATTAGGGGTTTTTTTAAACTTTTAATTCTTAAGGTGTTGTGAACAGATTGATTTCCACACCACCATAACTTCCTATTTTGTGTTGTTTATGAGAGAAATATGCATCTTTAAATTCTATTCCTTATACGTGCTAAAGCTTTTCAAATACATTGCTGAAGTGTTTTACTGTTTAGCAGAGTGGTACCCTATAATATTCACGTGTGTGCAGTTCTGTCATTCCTGTTGCTTTGCCTTGTCCACTGTGGTATTTTAGTAGTCTTTTTTGAGTTCTTGGGTTTTTGCCTGGAGACTGTACAGGATGGACTTTGCAGTAAGTCATTACTGGTGTGTTTCTTGAAGAGACAATTACTATGTAATGTTTTCTCTTTCTGAGATGTGTAGATCTGGATGCAAACAAGACACAGGTTTTATACTGTCTACATTTAGAAAAGTACTCTTTAGCTGTGAATGGAGATGAGTGAAGCACAGCCAGGAAAACTTTATTTGATATTTGGAGGATTGCCATAAATAGAATTCAGCTAACACATGCCTTTGTCTGTTGTTGAAATTCAACTTTAAAAGGATTAATTTCTCAACTCTATCCTGCTGTGAAGAATCCTGAATATTAACAACTTTTCTGAAGGTTAGTGGAACACTGCATTAACTGGTTTTTGTTCAGCTATGAATTGCTGTTTAATAGTAGCATTTTTGGTACTAAGAGTTGTGTTTTAAAAAATGCAAGAAACAACTTTGAGTTCTCATTTTTAAGTACAAGAAATAATGATATTACATTTATGATAAGATTTTAATGGCTTTGGTGGTTAATAATATATTACTGATCATCTTTCTTTAAAATAGAAGCATTTGTCATTCAGCAAATTCTTCTATCTTCACCAACATACTATAGTGTGCATTTCAGTGTTGGAGTAGCTGCATTTGCAGGTAAGATTTGGATTTTACACTGTCCAGTGCTGCATCATCAACAGAGTGCTCAGATCCTCTGCTGATTCTTCAGTGGAGCTGTGCCAACATAAACTTTTTGATATTGAAGTTTTCTAGTGCAGATAGAAACACGGCATCTGCCTGTCCCTATGTACTCATGAATTGTCTTGATTTAGAGTTTGCTTCTTTAGTCCGAAGCCAGAGGAAACTGGAAGGAAGATTTTCTGTTTGGCTGTGTAAAGCATTCCTGTACACACTGCAGGTTCTTTGAAAACCTGCCACTGCTGCTCTAGCATCAATACAGCTCTGCTGCTGATAATAACAGGAGCACTGGTGGGAAGACTTCCTTCATGTCTTTTACTGCTTTACCATCTACAGGTACTCTGAATTTAGTGTGGCAAATAGAGGGAGGGTATAGCACTCTATATTTTTTTCCACTGTCCTGTCTTTAGTGGTGCTACTCAAATGAAAACACTTGATGAGTATTAGGAAGGATACCAGTTGTCTTGCTGACAACTTGCTGACTTTCATTTGAGAGCTCTGTGAAAATTGGTAGCCCAGATAGTGCTGGGAAACTTATTCTGAGTATGTTAATGTCAATAGGAACAGAAGGAAGCAGTCTCTGTGTATTTGTCAATTAATCACATTATTTCGAGATGTACTTGAAGACATTAAATAAAAGCACTGTTTTAGTAAGTCTTCCTAGTGAATTGAGCACTGGGTAAGACAAATTCAATTGTGCCTGCTGATGGCTGGCTGAGGACCCGAGGCATTCTTCTCATGACTCTGTTTCTGCATTTTCTAGGAGTAGTCAAATTGACAACTTTCTACAAAGTTTTAAGGTGTCTCCATCAAGACTCTTGTATGGTGTATGGTGCCCTTTTGTTCACTTTCACCAAGGGTAGATTTTTCTTGCTCTTTGACTTTTGCCATGCAGTTATGGTTAAATTTCTGTGGTTGAGTGTGACTTGGCAGAATTAGGTTTATGGTTGGACTCAATGACCACAAAGGTCTTTTCCAACCTAAATGTTTCTATCCTGAAGAATTTTAAAGAATAACAAAGGCTGAAACCATATGAATTAATAATAACTTTATGACTTATCTGATTGCTGAAAATAGTTCTTTTCTTGGTTACATTACTGATTTCAAGGTACCATAGCTAAATGCAGAGGTTCCTGTTCACTGTAGGTAATGTACCACTTGCACATATGTGACTTGCTCATCTGCCCAGGGTGCATCTGAAACGATGTCAAAGGTGCAGAGGTGTGTGAAAAACACCATTTGGTTGCTTTCATATATGCAAAATGGAAGCTGTTCTGCTCTAAATTGAAATGAATTCCATTAGGAGGAATTCATTTCAAGCAGAAAGTATGTTGAGAGCTACTTTTGCTTACAAAAGTGCACATCATTGCTGAAGAGACTTGGAAGGATTTCAGATCTGCTTGTGCTTTTGCATTAAATGAATGATTTCTGGTGTTTCTATTCCTCTGCCCTTGCTCCATTGCTACTGTGTCTTTTTTTGCATTTTCCCATCCTATTGCCTGCTTGTCCCAGGAAGAGTCCTTGAGCCATTGCCTTCCTGCATGGGTGGCTTAAGATGTGCTCTGTGTTCTTTTCTGTGTCTGCAGGCACCATCCCTGCTTGCTCCATGGTTAGGAAGTGGAAGCAGGCTCTTCCCAGTTTACATTGAGCTACGCAGTTCAGTTAGATGCATTTTATATAGCCCACTGAGGCATAACTTTCCTCTCAACAGAGCCCCCTTCTCACAGGGCAGCTCTCTGACCTGCCTCTTGTATGTGCAGTGACAGATTTTTGTGTCATTTGCACCTTGTGTGAATTCTTCTGCTTCATGGAAGGGGAAGGAAAGAGGGCAAAACATGCTTTTACTAATTTTTGGGGTTTTTTACCCTACTTAGTGTGGAGGTGGAGAGGAATCTTCTTCATGTCCCAAATATTACTTGGACAACATTGGGCCCAAATGAAAACCCTGTTCCGGAGCCAGGAAGAGCATGGCCGAGGTGTGCGGAAGCTTGGTGAGCACCCTGGCCCCACACCTCTGGGGCAGGATCTGCCAGCCTCTCTGCCTGGCCACTGTGGTCAAACTCTTGTACCTTCCAGGGTTTTCTATGAAGGATGGTGTGTTCCCTCCTTAGAGACTTAATCTGAGATGCATGTGAACGAGTGGGGCAAGAGAGTGAAAAGCAAAATGTGAGTCTTGAAAGACTAGGGCAGCTCAATTTTCTGAGATGTATGAAGAAGCTTTAACATTTCTAATTTAATTTTAATTGTTAATCTCTTTATTTGCCACTAAATTAATCTTCAGCTATTCTATTTTATGTTGTTAGTTTCCTTTTTTTTCTTTTTATATCTATTTCCTATGGATTAACAGTATTATTCATTCAAAGGATATAACAATCAAACATAATGTAGCTATAATTTGACGGTCCAGAACCCTTTTTAAAAATTATTTCTTTTAAGCAGTTAACAGGTTATAGTGAGACAGTAAGAAAGAATTGAACAACCCATCTCCCTTTGGTTTGATCTACATTGACTCCCTCATGCTGCTTGCCATAGCTCTCATCTGCTGCCTGCAACACCTTCCCATCCCAAAGTTAACTGTTTCTTTCTTGTGAGTAGGAGAGATCTTGGTGAGGCCGTTTGGAGAGCAAGTCAAGACCGCTAAAGTCAAATTTGTGGAAGGCTGCTTGAGCTGCTGCCACTGGAGACTGAAGGTTACTGTGTCGGTCCCATGCCTGAGAGTGAATAGGTGATGCAGTTCTTGTACTGCATAACTTCTCTGCTTGAAAGTTGAAACTGAGTCCATGTTTATACATTTGAATGTTTCAAATGTAGTTATCTGTAGTGGCATACTAAATAAACTGCATTTTTCCCTCTTCAGAAACACTTTTCCTCTGGAGAATTCAGCAGCACTAGTATAAGGCAGTTGCTCTTTTCAGAGTATGTGATTTCTTTCCTGGCCCTGAACTTTTATCTTGCTGAAACAAATATTTTACGATTAAGAACACTTGGTCACATCTGGTACATCTTAAAAAGGGTTGCTTTTCCAAGAATAGCATGCAAACATGAAATCAGAATCACAAGCAGATGTTTGCTAATATGGCCATAGATAACCTTCCAGTCTCATGTATAATTTTTATAAATAGCCATCTGTAAAGAATGCAGATTAATAGAGAACAGAGATAATTTCTGTCAGTGTTAATATGTTAACTTTACTGTGTTGCTGATGTTGTATTTATTACTATAAAATAGCATTATTTATTGTATAAAATAGTCAGCTGTTGGTTGCACAAAAAGAGACATTTTTGTCATTCCTCTTTTACAACCTGGAAACGTTTGCTTTTCTTTAAAGAACACAGGATGATTACCCATGTGAACAAGACTGCTAATTTTGGCTTAATTCTTTCATTCGTTGATAAATTACTTGTCAGAATTCTGTGGAATAGAGGGAATTCCTGGCTTTTTGTTTGCCTTTGCATTTTTAGTGAGCTTGGCATGGCTCTTACAGTTGGGCTGGTAAAAATGAGGTATTTTCTCCCTTGACTGTTGGCCTCAAAGAAGCATATTTTGGCTTATTAAAAATACTCCTGTTTCATAAGGCAGACCAGTAGCCTTTTGTTCTCCTCTTATAATATTCTCCTTTTAACTTATTTAAATTAGTTTTGGATAGTTCAGTGTACAGATGCAGCTGACAATACTTTTCCTTCACTGAAAAGCCTGCCTGTCACTGCTGCAGCAGGAGACAAAGCCATAAGCTATGCTGCCACTGCCTCTACCCTTCTGGAAGGGTCCTTGTCACAATGGGACCTTAATTGGAGGCAAAATTTATTCAAATGCCATCATAGGCAAGGCATGACATGGGACAATGTCAGAAGTGTCCCTTAGCAGTAAGAGCTGTGGTCTCTGGATGTTCCAAGCATGAGGCAACTGCCATCTGCTTTCTGCTGAGGTATCCAGTACGTCATCTCTTTAGGGCAGCTCTTGGTGTTTTGGGAGTTCAGGAACTACTCATGAATCTGAAAAATGATTGTTGGCAGAGGCAGGTTTGGGGAGGAATGCAAGTTACCAAATCTGCTTACCCAGAGGATGAACCTTGTAAGGGAGAGGAGTGAAGTTCATTGGTGTGGTGCTGCCTGGGCTGCGCCGCTTGCAGGACCCTGCAAGCCCCCTTCCCTGGCTCTAGAGAGCTGTGCAGGACCAGTCAGCAATTGGGCAGGGGGAGAAGGGTGAGATGGGTTAAATGCCAAAACAGGTTAATGTGAGTAAACAATTGACCCGTAGAAGGTGTATGTTTGGGGGTTTTTTTTGGTGTGGTTTTTTTTTTTTATTTTTATTTTTAAGTTTAGAAACTTTGAAACATCTCACTTGATGATAATAATGACATTCCTCAGAAACAGAGATGCATATGAGTATAGCAAGTACATCTCAGCATCCAAATTTGTAGATGACGTAAAAGAACTGTTTGGAAAAGATAGCACAGCACTGAGAATTCATTAGAGCATTGCTTGCATTACAGTTGAAATACCTTCAAAGAGAAACTAACAATTGAAATAAGTTCAGAAGCAGAAGAGCCTTGCAGGCATTAGGGAAGGGGTGGGTAGAAGCTTATGCGTTAGCAAAATATCACCAGCTAGAACATTATTTTACATCCCTGTTCTGTAGTTTGCTCCCTTGGTAATTTACAAATGGAAAATAAAATTTAGAATTATAGCTGATTAGATATTGTGAGTTCTCAACAAAGCATGTTTGTGTTCTGTATGCAGTTATTACAGTGTTGCTGGGTACAACTCGGTAGATGAATCTGAGTTATCTTTTGTGTTCAAGCAATTTAGTCTCCTCTGTTTTGTATGAAGAACGAGCTATGTTCTTCTCCAACTACAGCACTCTTTAGATAAAGGATATTTTATGTTATTTTTTAAACCAGTAATTATTTTTCAACTTTATAGTGAAAATTAACCTAATTTAATCAAGTATAGCCTGTACAAAAGATTTTAATTTTGCCGGTTGTGACTGTGTAGACTGCATTCAGGTTTAAATAAGCAGTGTTGCTATTCTCAGTTCCAAAGACATAAACCCAGCTACTCTCTCTGGCTCCTTTTCTTTATCCTGGCTCCCTTGTATGTGTTCAAGTACTTTGGCCCTTTCAATCCTTGATGTGAATCTGTGGTTCTTGTTAACAGATTGTCTGGGCTTGTTCTGAAAAATGCCACGTATGCATCTTGATGTGTAGGCAATATCAGACCATTTTGCCAGTGCCATGCTCTTTTGATGGGAAACTGGGGCAAGGACAGGCAGAGATACCGGGATTCTGCATTTTGCTTCCCCTTAGGGTAGTTTGAAGCTCACTAATGGGGCCAACCATTTGCAGATGTGACCAATGATTCCCTACTGTTAAGCAATGTTCTTAAAACTACTTTTGTTTTGAAATTTTGAGAGAGCGTAGGCTGTGTTTATCAGCCTACAAGGCTTTGTGAATAAGAAATGTTGTCTTTAAGTTTGGTAAATATCCATTAAACCACTTAGATGCAAGTTGAAGGGCAAATTGCATAATTATATCTCAGCATTTCAGTAGATCCATGTTAATTGTTTTTTATACTTTTGATAACGGTTATTATTTCAAGATATTGTCACCTTGAACCTCAATCACATTAATGGCATTGATAATCTTTAAATTCATTCTGTTCTTGAGTGATGGAAATGTTGTTCCTTTTTATTTTTCTGCTTCTAGATATAATGTTTTATTTGAAATGACTAGAACTAACAAATGGATAAAGCTTGGAAATGGGTATCGGTGAAATAAAGCTAAAATAAAATTTTACAAATGCCAGGAGCTCAGAATTTCTTTGGGCATATGTCAGCTCTGCCTTGTGATGAAAGGGTAGCTGATGCTTTAGGAAGTTGGATCATTTGTTTGCTAACTTGTGGCAGAGAGAAGACTCAAGTGTGAGAAGTATGCCACCGATTATGTGCATGATTGTGATTAGATCTATTGCTAATTCAGTATCTAAATATTGCCAATGCAGTGTATAATATAATCAGGTCTAAAAGGTTATACCATAAGCAGGTTCAATTAGAAATGTACAGGTTTGCAGCCTTTGGCCTTGCAGAATGCACAATTACAAAGCTACAGAGCACCTCTCTGGCTACTTTTGGATTTTATTTCTGCACATGACCGGATCTTAGTGCTGTTACTCATCTGTCTAAAAGTGTGTGTTCCGTGTCTTCAGACTGGATGTACCCTGCAGGCATCTCTGCCTGGGGAAGGGGTGAGGGTGCAATCCGTCTGGAAGCTGCCTGCAACTTTAGGGGACCAATTGGCCCAGACTCCAGCATTTTACACCCTTTTGCAGGCTGATTTGTACCAAAGTCAATCACAGTCATCACAACTTCCCCATCTCTGGAATTCATTCATTATGTAGACATACAGACAGTTCCTCCTGCAGTTCCCCCCTGGTGTTCTAGACTTAGGAAAAATCACGTTGCCAATCAGAGACAATTGCAAGGGAGTCAGTGTGTGCATGGGGAATAGAACTCAAAGACCTGATTGTCTTTCCTTGCTGTCACCCAGCTGCTGCAGGGCATTTCTGCTGGGTTAAGAATATTTGATTTTGAGATCATTGCAATATTTTTCTGAAGTGAATAGCTGCTAAATTGCTCATACTTCCAGCTTTAATTGCATTTTAACAAACAATGTTTTGGTTAGTCAGCCTCGATGATGTGTTGTTTGCAGGGTTTTCATCTGTGGCTGCCTGTGGGAGGCCATCAGTGCTGGTTTCTGAAGGGGCTTTGGCACATTCACTCTTGACTCATTTTTTTCCTGTTTTAGGTTTCCTGAAGTCCCTGTGCTGTGATGCCCCGGAATGCCTCATGGCAGAGCCACCCGGCTGCCCCGCTGGAGCGTGGCGCTCCCCTATAGAGAGCTGGGTAAGTGAAACCTCATCCTCAGCATGGAAAATACTGCCCACCCGCATCTCCTGTCTTCACAAACCTGGTGATGTGGGCTGGTCTCATCAGCCCCTTCTTGTGTGTCTTATCATGGTCTCCTGGCTTCATATACGTCCATCATTTGCTGGGAAGTGGTGGATGCGTGTCTTATTTCTGACATGCTTTGGGATAGTTTCCTCTGGAGAGGTGATTATGTGTTAGATGGATAGGGAGAACAAAAAGGAAGAATTGATAGAAGCTGGAGATGCTCACTAAGATGTGAATTATGCCTTCATTGTCTTATATATATATATATATACAGAAGATAAGCTTTGGGGTGAGGAAGGTGGGTTAGCAGAGGCACATCTGCAATGCCCTCTTGCTCCCCTCTTTAAAAAAAGCAATTTCTGAAAAATTTTTTTTTCTGCCATGAACACTGTTGATTTCCTTCACATGCTATGAGCCACATCACGTCTTCCATGTAGTGCTAAAATTTGTTAGATGGGGCTACTTATTACAGAATAATTACTCACTGTGTGGTAACCCAGTTGTATAATTTTCCTCTTGCAAAACTAAGGTGTGATGGGTGGCTGGAACCTCCTGTTTGGCCCTCTAAGGAAGGCATTTGGCTGTTTTCAGTGCCTGTTGGACTTGGGCCTTTCTTTATGATTTTATCAGTGTGTAGATCACTATGTCTGCTAGGGAGTCTTGCTGAGACACAGAAAACTCTGCTTATGATTCTTTTATTTGGGAATAAATCTAGATATTTACATGGCAATGTTTGTGGTTTTATGGCTAGTTGTCAGCTATTAGACAGAACTGTGGACTTCTGGACCTAGATCCTTCTAACAGCCCTGGCAACAAGTCCCATAGTTTTAAGGGGAATCTCTAGGAATTAATCCAGCTGTCCAAGAGGAAGGACAATTAAAGTACACATTGGCATCTGATCATTTGCTTTAACTATATATATGGACAGGAAGGAGCTGTACATGAAATGAAGAAATATTCCGTCTTGGTTTTTCTACAACAAAGAACTGTCTTGGGCAGTCTGAAGCCTGAATATGCCAAGCAGAGCTGAGAAGAAATGATCCTGTTTTATGTAGATACTGCAGTCTGATGCTGGGACAGTACCTCAGACCTTTGGTTTAGGAAACTTGTAGTTTACTGATGGACTGTTGCCTTTTGGATTTCATTTAGGCTCTGACAAGAATGCGTTTTGATTCTCTGGATTCCCCAAGGCCAAATACTTACATTTTTGGTCTACTACTGTAGTTGCTTTAGCAAACGCCAACTCACTTATCCAGTGGTAAACATTCGGCATTAGGGTCTGAATTAGTGGGCAGAGATGCTGCTGATTTTGAAAAATAGTCTGATTCCTAGGAAATGGTCTTTCAAAGCTATGTTATTAACTGATTGTTTCCTGTCTTGTCCCATCATCTTGTTTGGGAGAAGATGATTGTGAGGAAGAGGCTTTTCTGTCTAGAGGCCCACAAATTCAGAGGAAGTCTGAGCCTGCTGTTCTACCTTCCCCTGGGGTGGAAACTACATGGGTGAGAGATCTGTCTCATGGTCAGGGCTAATAAGTTATTTTGTTAAACTGGACCACTTTGTGATCTTGAGAGCACTGTCTGTGGGCTGCTGTTCTGGTGCCTGACGGCTGGTGCATTCGGGCAACATCTCTGCGAAGACTTGCAGCAGTGGTGGGTGATTGCTGTTGCTGAGAAGAAATGTGAATTGTTGTGTCATCCACGTTAATGTGAAGCTGCCTGTGAGACCATTGTCAGCAGAGCACCATCAGTACACTGGTAATGATCACCTGAACTTATGGCCAGGTCCTGTTCAGGCAGTAAGTATGGTAAGGTCTGTGGTTGCAATCTGCCCCTGGAGGGATTGCACTCTTGTTTGCCTCTTGGGTAGATGGTGTCAGCAACCTGCTCCTCTTATCTGGAGATCTGACTAGTGGAGTTACCTTGTCATCAGATTTTGTGACACTATTAGCTCAAATGTCTGAAGCTATTTCTGTTCATCATGCTTTGCATTCATTATTGGCTGTCTTGAGGCAGGCTGAGTTTAAATTCACCTTACTGCTGTGTTTGTAGTTCTGAGGGGCAGACTGAGTCTCTGCAAGACACCTTCTTTGAATCTGAAGTACTTTTTAAAAGTAGATTTAGTACTTGAGAATTACGTCCCCTTTGGGATTTTGCTTCCAGCCCAAGCTGGGAGATAGCAAAGCTTTGAAGTGGGGTCTGGGAAGGTGGTGTCTTGGTCTTTCCCTCTATGTCTGGTTAGTGACACTACAACCTTTTGCATCTGCTTTAAGGAAATATTTTTTCAGTATTTTTTTTTAAACTCTTTCCACAGTTGGTTGTTCGCTTCATTAATTTTATTTGGAATAGGGTGGATGTAGTTCAGTAGAAATTTGCCTTATGGTTGTTTTTAATGGTGCAAACACTTTCCAGTAGTAGATTTTTTGGGGGTCAGTTGATTCACAACGAGCCATGACTGGCATTCGCTGTGGGTTGATTCTTGTTTTTGCAAATAACTGACTTTGACCAGTTTGGTTATACCAGGTAAAATAGGCTCGTTTTAGGCAACCTGATCACAAAATGGGAATGACTATGTGGTGGGGCAGAGCTGCAGCACATGGAAGTCTCCCAGCCTTGCTGAACTGCTGTGGATTCTCAGCACTGAGCTGGAGTTTTCCTCCAGCACAGTACAGTGATTTCAGGAGCTGAAAAGAAGCCTCTGTAGTAGATGGGTTAGCTGGAGTTGAAGGCTGTTGAGTAGCTTCCATCAGCCTGGCACCACTATAGCTCTCCCTCCCCGGCATCACTCCCTAGCTTGTACTTGGACAACCCTATAAAAATGAGGGGTTTAAAAGGAATCTTGTGATTCTTTATGGCTATTTATTGGTATTTTCCTGCTGCTGTGGATATTCACTATATACATTTGGCTACTTGCATTACATGCTCATCACTTACCAAACTTGCATGTTCAGAAGGTGTTTTTCTTTTCACTTCTGCTTTTCAAATTATTTTTTTTCTGAACATGGTGGGGAGTGTGTGTGTATGCTTCTGCTAGTTTTTGCTAGTTTTTCCTTCTGAGTCCTTATCTCTGCATATGTATTTATGTTGGGTGTTTGTATTTTAAGTACCCAAGTTAGAAATTGGCTTTCCTTGACACTGTGCATAAGGTATTTGCACCCTGCCTTTCCTGTGCCTGTGTGCATAAGCAAAACAGATCTACCTGATAAGCAATTTTGACTTTCTCTCAGTAATTCAGATGAGTCAATTATTTTTCTTTTCAGATTTTGCCTTTGCCAGTGTGTTGTTCTCAGGACTGTTTTCTCTCCTTGTTCTTTTGTGTGTCTCTGGGGTTGTATAGTTTTTGCATTTCTCTTCTGCTTTCACCTTTCTTTGGAAATCAAAGGAAACATCCTAGTTTTTGGCACTTCTTTATCAGCCCTTTCCTCCTTTTTACTAATTTCTTTCTGAGATAACCAGAAACTTTACCCATCCTGTGACAGGATACTTGTGTTACAGATGTTTTTGTGAAGTGCTTGAATTGTATTGGGGGAAACTGCATCCTGAACAAATGCTCAATTTGCTGATCTTTTAGGCTCAACTTTGTGTTTTAAAAAATTAATTTACAAAGTACATATATGTGTTAACATCTTTACTTCATCAGTCTGAATTCCTTCACACACCTGGCAAGTCAAGAGATTTGGCACTGAGAGCATTTCCTTATCTCTGCAAGCTTTTATATATACATATATTAAGTAAATTTTGCAAAATATTCTTGTGAAGAGTGCAACATCCTGAGAGAGGCAGATGGCCTGTAAAAACAAGTACTGGAATACTCTTTTTACCTTCTTCTCTTCTCCAAGAGGTAGTTCTTAGGAGCTCCAAGAGGTAGTTTTTAGGAGCTCCAGGATCTTGACACGCTGAAAAGAGCTGTCATGAAGAGGCCCTGTGTTCCTCCTTATTTTTTCGTGCTGGAGCAGATTCATTTACCATTCATGGTAGCCCTCAGCCCTGCCCTAGTACATTTTTTGTGTAATCATAAAGGTGTCTATTTTAATTGGAGACTTAAATTTATCTGCACTTTGAGATGATCGTTCCACCCTTTCCTCCCCAGGCTGTAGAAATGCTGTGTCTTTCACTGAAATGTCAGTAAGGAGGCTACCTACCATCACAGTGACCTGAGAGGCTGGGCATAGCATTTGCCATGGGCATGACTTGAGCAGTGTTAGCACAGTAATGTATGATCCCTCATGGTGACCTCAAGGGCACCACGCTTCTCCTTAGGCAATGAGTCTTTTCCCATTTTCATGGCAGATGCATTTGCATATGAAGATGAAAACAGACCCCAGCCCATAGCCTGAGAAGCAGAGTCCTCACCCAGCTGGGTGTTGATTCTCACCATCAAGAGCTGAGGAGGTGTTTCTTTCTTTCCCTTGTTCTATTCAAGAGGATTTACAGGGCCTTTGGAGGAGGAGAAAAATATCGTCTTTTAACTTGGCCAGTCCTCCCTGAGGTGCTGTCTTGAGGAACTGCTTGATTTCTTCATCTTTGTTCCTCATGAGCTGCAAAGATGTCTTGGACTCTGACCATCTGATTACTTCTTTCAAGAAGCATGTTTACCTTCCTCTTGAATAGGAAAGGGTGGATTTTGGACCCTTATGAACTTGGAGAGGGTAGGTAGTTTTGCAGTGAGAACTGTGTATTTTTAGCAGTGGGGAGCATGATTAGGGAAACACATTGGACTCTAGTCTGAAGTTGACGTCCATTCCATTAATGTAAGACATGAGGGCTGAATACAGGGGGTATCAGGATAGAGAGGTTTCCCATTGCTTCTGTGAGGAAGTTTTATTTGCTCAACATTCACCAGTTAATGGTCAGCTGGTGTTTGTTGTTCCTGCAGAGCTGACAGTGGTGTGAGTCTGCTGTGATGTACAGGGCCTTCTGCCCAAATCAGGATGAGGTCTGATATCTGGTAACATTTTGTGTCAGTTGCTTGAACCTGGGACCAACTCCTCACTTCTGCATTTTCTCCTGAGGTGTTTTGTCCCTCTCTTATCTATCACCATTTTCAGGGGGATAGGAAATATCCCAACCTGCACTGCCAGTGCTCCTCTGCAGAGTGTTTATTGTTAGAAAGGCCTTAAATTCTTCCTCAAAGCTCCTGCCTGGTTTTGTGTCAACACATCAGTTCCTCTCTGAATTTTCTGTTTGGTTGGTTTTCTACTGCTAACCTTTCACCTAACTCTGGGCCTGAAGTATTCCTACAGATTTTTAGTTTTCAGAAGGGTCTGGGGATGTGTTATGAAGTTCCTGGTATTTTTCTGATTGCTGGCCACAGTCTGGGGGAGGTCAGTAGCATCACTTATCCTCTGCTGAGCGCTGGGAGTGTGCCTTCCAGTTTCTGCCATGAACTGAGCTGCTGCTGAAGTATCAAGAGATTATTTGGCCTTTGAGTGTTGAGGGGGGCAGAAATGGTTTATCAACATTTTTCTTGAAAATGTCTGGTGAGGTGCAAGGACCAGAATGCAGGGCTATCAGTGCCATCCAAGTTCAGGGGAATGTGTGGTGGAGCAGTGTTATGCACACGCAAAAGTTGTAAAATGCAGCAGGTATCAGTCAGTAACATCTGTTACTGTGTTGTTTTAAAACTAATCTTTGGCATATCCCAGCATTTGGAAAAAAAAAGCAGTGCTGGAATTTTGATGATGACACATAACATGGTGAAAATGTTACAGCAGTCAGGTTTGTCAGTGATGTTCAAATGCTTTTCTCTGTACCATTTCTATTGCTATCTTAATTTTAAATAAATTGCTCCTGTAATATATAGTCCTGACTACTTTGGATCCAATATGACTTCAGGACAAAGGTCTTCAATATAGAGATTCCTTCTGGCCTATTCTTTATCTGTTAAAACAATCAAGATTTAAAAAGAATGTGTGGAGTATGGTCATAGCTCCAGAGTGGGTGTGAATGTTGAACAGTCATCATGGCAGTGCTGGAAAATACTTGTGTAAATAAAATGTACTTTCTTGGGTTTAGAGTGGGGTTTTAAAAAAGACTAAAAAAACCCCAAACCACAAACCAGGTAGTTCTAGAAGGTTTGGCAGCATCTAGACTGCACTGATTTTGATGAGGAATTATGGTATTACTCTCAGAGAGGAACATGGTTAGTAGGGACTTTGTCTTGAAGATTATTTGTAACATGATGAAAAATGTCTCATCTGTCTGTTTCTTTTCCATGTCTATACTATTTGTGTCTTTCATTTCTTTTATTAGTAAATGAGAGTGGAAAAAATGGGAATAACATCAGGAAATAGATGAAGGCACAGTAAACAGTACTATGGGAACAGTAAATAAAGCTTTTGATTTTTCTGTGAAATCAAGAAGTAACTGGAGCAAAACACTTGTTAGATATTTTTTAACTTCTATATCTGCTGTCACGCTTCCCCTACCATTTAGAGTTTCTGTTTTTCTCTTTTTTTCCTCCTTTTCTCAAAACAGTTGCTTCATTGAAACCAAGACCGAAGCCTACAAAGGAGCCATAGTGAAGGAATAATAAAGGACAGAGATTCCAAAGGTTGTTGATCTGGGCTGGATTTTTCCGTAGCGTTTGTGCCTGGTTTGGGATCCAGACGCGACCCTTGCCAGCAGCGCGTGTTTGCGAGGCCGGAGAGCGGCGAGGCCGGGGCCTGCAGCTCTGCGGGCACTGCTTATTTACTGCTGAGAAATTAATGTAAACATGACATGTAGTTCACCGTTTTCACAGGTGGAGTTGGGTCTGTGGCATAACCTAGGGATGGAAACCAGAGGATTGTTTAGAGTTTTGCTGGATTATTTGTTCTTTGGCTTCCCTCTCCGCCATGCCCTGTTCGCACACAGATTGTGGGTCCTGTTACAGCAGAGTAGCCGACACGGGGCTCTGTCTGAAGCTCTCCCTAATCCAGGCATGCATCCCCTTTGTGGCTATGTGCATGCCTGGCAGGGGCTGGTGGTTAATCCCTGTCCCTGACCGTGGGGCAGTGAGTAAAGCAGTGCTGAGTCTGAGGACAATATCATGATATTGATTTGGAACCAAGGCACAAACCCGATACAGCTGCGGTCAGCAATGAGGCCCCCAAATCCTGCTATTCCCAGTGACGCACTTCCTGACACTTCCCTTCTCCTGAGGTATGTACCACTAGCTTGTGGCTAGTGGATGGATAATTTATGGCTTGCAGATCAAGGCTTGACAGACTTGCCAGCATGGTATTAGTGAGGACTCTTTAACTCTATTTTAGTGGTATCCTGGAGGTTTGTTTACTGTTCCAAGCTTGTCACTGCAAAATGGTATTAAATGGGAAATTAAAATGGAGAGTTTTTTTTAAACGTGAAAGATTTTAAGCAAAACCCATATATTTGTCTACCAAGTTTTAATGTTTTTTTTCTTTAATATTTAGGGCTGGAAGTCTATTGTTTTGGGGTTTTTTGGGATCTTTTAAAAGTGAGTGAGTCTCTTCTGTAAACATCAGACTTGAAGAACTAAGACTTTGAAAGAGCCAGATGATATTGTGAGACTCTGGAGTGAAAAATATGATGCTTATAACACTGTAGATAGCTCCTTAAAGTACTCCCTCTGCTTCCACATCCCTTTATTCTGGGACATGAAAGAGAAACCTTAGCCAATACAGGATTACAGAACTAGGTTACAAACCTGAAGCTAGGCTATGTGTAGTTAAAGCATCAGAAATTTATTTTATATGCTTATTTTGGTTTAAAAATTGTATGCATTTGGAAAACTGTCTCTCCCCATGAGAGTTCTTCCTTTTAAGTAATTAATGCAAGACAGTAAGCAGCAGAGACAATGAATTGTAAAATTTCATTGCTGGTTTACAACGAGAATTTGAACCTCATCCATCTGTCATAAAAAAAAAAAAGCTTTTCAAAAAGCAGATGGTCTTGTAACTAAAACAGATCTGAATTCTGGCAGACAGGGTGAGAAATGTGCATTGTGAGAACAGGGGAAATGCTGCACTGGGAACTGTTCATCTTGGTGGAATGCTCCAGCCGTGAATACCTTTGCTAATTCTGCCTTGCACGATAGTGATCGTCAGAGGGCAAAATCAGTAACTTCCATGCCAGGACAGCTTGTATGCTCTTTTTCTGAAAGGTGCCATTTCCTAATAGGTATTTTATAAGCAACTTAGGTGCACTTCGTGCATAATATTAACAAGGGCTTCTGCCTGGGAAGGATTTAGTTCTAAGTGGAAATCATGGATTAGCATTGCAAGAACCTCCTTCAAAATAAAACTCTTTACTTACAGTGCTATGTTTATGCACAAGCATTCAGTCTTATGGGTGCTCTCTACCAAGGTTCTTAAATTAACTACCCAATTAATAAATAGTGCCAGCTCTCCATCATTTAATGGTACTTTAAATGACAACAAGAAAAATCCTCAAACTTGCTAGGGGCTTATTTCTGCCTATTACTCTGCTTTGTGTTTTACCTAGGTGATGTTGTAGCTGTATAACTTCATTCAGGATTCATTCGCTCTAGGAATCCCTGAGTTATTTAATCAGCTTCATCAGATTCACTGGCTGCGATGGATGAGTAAACTCAGCGCTGCTTGCATGTGTGCCACAGATACCACTGATAATTGAAATTCCTAGGGGCCGTGTATGTTTCTTGCATGAGGTTTGGAGTTCAGTATCCCAGCACTCTATTAAAATCGTTTTTGTAGTGACTGTTCACTCAAAATCACATTGAGCATTCTCTCAGGCAGCAGAAATGCTCCCTGGAGTTATTGTAGCCTCTTCATTGACAGCTAGCATTTTTTTCAATAGTGCATAGTGCGAAATTCAGTTGAAAAATACAGTAGTACAACACATCCACCTTTATAGTAGGAAAATCATTATTTTGGGCCTAGTCTTTGGTCCACCCTATGTTTAAAAACAGGTTAGAAATCTGAAGACAAGATTTTGATAACTGCACCATTTCTATCTCCTTACATCCCAAAAAGCAGGATGATGATCATGAATAGCAAAGTCCCTAGCATCATGTGGAGTGTTTGGGTGGGAGCCTCCTTCATGCAGTGCAGTGCTGGTTAGTGCTGCTGATCGAAGCCGAAAGCCTGGGGATGCTCTGTGCAGTCCCTTGGGATGACTTTTATGCCAGAGAGGCAGCACTTGCCATGCAAATAGAAGAAAAGCCAAACAAAAATCTTTTGCATGATTGATGAATATGTTGTTTGGTTGAAGGAAACCATCCTCCTTCTCCACATCTCTTATGGCAGTACTTCCTTTTAGTGTTGTTCTTTTAGTGTCTCTTTAGTGCATGCAACATGAGCTAAAGAGAAAACAAACAGGCACAGCAAAGAGCTTTAAAACTATCCCAGGGAAAGGAATACAACTGCCCAACTTGATAACTCTCTCTACTGTCTATTTAAACAAATTATCTACATCAGAAGATGTGAAAAACCTTGAAGTAGTGCTTAGAAAGGCTTCTTCCATAGCCCATCAGTCTTTTTATTATACCCAGGGACCTGAGAACAGTCATAGCTCCTGCAATCTTCATCCTCATACATATCCATCATTGTACTTATGGGCACCTGAAAGTATGTGAGCTTTTAGTCTCACTAAAATATATTAATAAAATATGTGAGTATTGGTGTGTGGGCTTTTCTTGCACTGGTGATACAGTTCTGTGGCTACTGTATCAATGTGCTTTAAAAATTATTCCTTATAATGCATGTCATTACATTTCAGTGACCCACTGACTGAAATGTCCTTAGCTTGATAAGTAAAATATTAGAAGCAAGAGATCCAATTTCAAATCTAATCTCTGCCTTACAGCAGAATTTGAACTGTGACATCTCACCTTGGGAACATTTGTGAAGATGTGGCTAGAGGGTCTCCCACAATGCTGTACTGAAGGTACATCCTTTGGCATCAGTAACAGTTTTGTGGAACAGTGGCACTGTTTGGTTTTGTTTGTTGTGACCACTGGGGCACCACCTGGACCAAGAGAGCCCCTGTCCTATCCCTTGTTTTACCAGGGTGTGTGTATTTTCTCTGATGCAGAACCCCAAAGGTAAGGGGGAAAGGGGAGTCCTTATCCTGGAGCACTTGGTACTCCACAGCAGACTCTGAAGAATGGGATATGTACTTAGGTTCCCCTAATAATGGGAAGGAATTGTATCCATGGACCAGCAACTTTTTCTAGTGGAAGGTGGCCTTGCCCATAGAAAGGAGGTTTGGAATGAAATGGTTTTTAAGGTCTGTCCCAATCCAAGCCATTCTGTGATGTTCTGCACAGCTCTTAAGTTTGATAGCTAAAAGAACAAGAGAATGCCCCCCTGCTCTCCAGCTCCTGTTAGCTACAGTCTTGCACATGAGTGAAATGTCACAGGACATGCAGCCATCTGGAGCACAGTCACCCCCTCTGGCTGGAGTGGGGCCCAGCTGTCCACTCTCTTCTGCCTGTGTTGGGAGCAAATGCACAGACCTGAATTTCAGGGGCTTCATTTTCCAGCAGAAACCCACACCAGTTCCTGCTGCAGCCTGTCCTACAGTGATATCCCTTGTGTCATGCCAAAGGGAAAGTTTAAACTCAAGGTTTTAATTTTATTTTGGTGAAATGCCAACTTGAAGGGTTCCTGAGCTTGTGTGCACTGCTTTCTATGTAACATAGCTACCAAATAAAATCAATAAAAATTGAAGAGCTCTGGGTGTAATGTCGAGGTAGTGTAGCATGAGTATGTTAACATATACTCGATTTTCCTTACTATCTGTTGTATTGTTTCATATTTGCTTTTGTTTAAGTATTTAGCCCTATTTAAAATTAAGTGCTCCCCTTTGGGATGCCTGTATATGTTGATCTGGTGTTTCTCATAGCAGTTTCTTGGTTCTTTTTGAGTAAGCAGAAATGTTGCAGCTGTCCAGGTTAGTCATCACTGCTGCAGCACTATCCTTAGATGTGTTGGGTTTTTGAGGACTAGATAATCAGAAAAGCTTGATTTCTGCCAGAATAGAACAGCTTCCTCCCTCTCCTTTGACTTTTCTGCTAACAAATCCCAGCAAACTGCTGTTGGCAGTGGGAGGACCGCAGGGTATGAGGGCAGCTGAGCCTGCAGTGCTGCTGTGGGATGCAGAGATGAGTTCCAGAGAGGATGTGTAGAGCTGGCACAGCCCCACTCCTCAGATCTGGACCCTGATCCTTTGCTCACATCTCTGGTGTGCTGTGGCAGTGTTTATGCTGAGCAGGGAAGCTACAGAATCCAGAGCATGTGGATGCTGTGCTTTGAAAGTTTACCTCTAGTTTTGTGTCAATCCAGTGCAAACGTTGCTGTAAGAAGCTGTTTATTTCCCATACAGCTCCAGGAGTGCCTTCAGATTGCATTTCAATTGTATTTTTTGTGGTCAGTCAGAACGTGCTGTGTTTGTCAGAACTATTTTATTCAGGTCTGCTAATGGATTCAAGAAGAAAATGAATTTTGCAATTCTGTGCATGTTTCAGAATCTTCCTTCTCAGACTGATTTATCAGAGTTTGAACCCAACTCCCTGGCTGTTGTCATTCACACCTCTCAAGAGTGCATTTGTCAGGCTGTTGATGCAATAATTTCTTGAAAATACTAGTGGAAAAATGAGGTTTGGAGCAAAGATCAGGCTTTTAGTCTTGAGATAGGAGTAGTAAAGGAAGGAAGAAGTAGAAATTCATAGGCATTTTTGCTCTCATAAATTTCTATGACGTTTTTGAAGAAAAATGAGTTCTAGGTCACATTTAGATGTGCGGGTTCTTCTTTTCTTAAAAGGAGAAAACTGTAACATTTTGAAAATCTGTTGAGGCATCATGTCTGAGGACCACAGCCCCTGAAGGACCTCATCTGTTATTTAATTTCTTCATAAGATGTTGTATTACAGATCTTATAGCTATATATAATATTTTCTTGAGATCTTATTATGCATTATTTATATATACATATTTATATTTAAGATATTTCTGTGTTAAGGGACGTTTGATGCACCCAAGAACAATTTTTAACTACTAAGTAAATTATATGGTGACTATTTTTCAGAATATGGAGCTGTTTAGAAATTTTATATCTTTAGTATGTTATATAGGGACACCTTTGTAGTAAATATTCAGTGTAAGTTAAATTATGGATTGAGGAACATGATCCTGCATTAGCAAGCTAACATTCTGCAGGCTCATTCTTTGCTAAGCCCCAGCCTTTTATGGAAAAGCCAATTGAAAAGAGAGAAAAAACCCTGTGGTTGTCTTACAGCAAAGGATTAAACTATGCCACCCTGGTCTGGGAAACAGCGTGGCCACGAGGGAAAGGGTGATAAATTCAGCTGACTTTAATTTGCCAGAAGTCATCCTGTCTTCTCCTTTAATATTAGCTGTTGGAGAGCTGTGATTAAGTGTTCTTCCTCCTGATAAGGGCTCACTGAGAAGTGGCTGACAGGTAGAAACAGCAGCCAAACTGCTGCATGTTTTAGGAGGTGTTTGCTGATGCCCGGCATCTCTTGTCAGCACTGCTGATAAGCGCTAATGCAAACAGCCACCCAGAATTTGTCTGGCAGCCCAGTGAAGGGCCGGATGAATTGTGCTATGCACAATGTGCTAATTGTCACAAATTGGCTGCTCTTGGTTGGGAATGACAGGGTGACAGTGTATGGTGGGGTTTTTTATAGTCTAGTTGTTGCATACTTAGCTTGTACCAGTTTTATTCTGAGAACAAGCATTTAGAAATTTTTTGTACTTTGGCAGGAAAGGGAATTTTTGTTAACCTCAGAAATACTGTTGGTCAACTACAGTATAAAATTCAAAGCAGTTTTATTTAAAACTAATTGAAAAGTGCAAGAAAAAGTTCTGGAATACAATATGAAGAACTTTTTTATTGTTGAAGTGTTTTAAAAGTATTTTAGGAAGTATTTATTTTTCCTTTCCAAGACTTTGTAAAGTCAGAAATTCCTTCTATCCAAAAAGGACCTGGCCTCCAAAAGCTGACAATAGTGTCCTTTTACATCTCCTCAGAGATGGACGGGATATCTTCTTTCTGGGTGGGATATCTTCTTTCCTCTCAAAAAGCAGAGCCGTTGTTTTTTCATTTACTACCCTCCCCATCGACATTAAAATACTGCTAGAACAGTTCAAGCCCACAAGATGGGGATATAAGGAATCATATACAGAAATGGGCAGGAGAGTGACTGTGTGTGTGCTCTGTGTGAAAGCATTTAGGAGAATGAAGCCCTTCTGTTTAAGGGAGGCCCTGGGGCACTGTTCAGCCGTGTTCAGCATGGATGGAGGTGCTGGGGCTTTGCTGATCACCCACAGGTCACCCCGTGGCACCTGCTGCTGTGCACCAGCCCTGCTGCATGGTGCTGGCACTGGTGTGGTGACCCTAGTGACCCATCAGACTTTGACAACGCCCAGCTTTAGGCTGCAGGGCAGACATAGCAGATGTTTCTGAATATCCTTTCTTTTCATGGTCAGGAACTACAAGGCACTTCTAACGCTGTCCAGAGAGGTGGGAATGGAGAAAGGAGGTTTGCTTACTGCTCCTGTTACAGCATGTAAGCATCCTGGCACAGTAAGGGTTACCTCTGCTTGTCCCAAGCTAAAGACACATAAGAAATGCAGGTTCATGCTACTATCTGCTTGTCCTTTCCCAGCCAATTTATGATTTAGATCTTACGAGCCTGCCAGGTACACTCATTTCTCTTTGAAATACAAAGCTGTTACCTTTCTTCCTTTGTCCAGCTGCAATTCAGAAAGAAGAATGAGGGAGGGACACAGGCACAGGAGCTGTGAATACAAACATGTTGGCAAGAATGTTTCACGGTATTATTCTTCACTATAATATAGCAAATAATAAAGTGCTCTGTAGTCATAACACTACATGTTTGCTGTGCTGGGGAAATTGGCAAACACTGAGAGAAGGAACAGTATTAAGAGAAAACAGTACCTTGGCATGTTTGGTTTCTGTCCAGGAGCCCCAGAAAATAAGGAGAGTGAATAAACAGAAGCAAGAAGATCCTGCATAGTCAAATTGTGCTAAATTGCCTTGTCAATTGAAAGAAGATGAATGGAGAGGGCAGGATGTTCAGAGGGATTTGAACAACACCTAAGGCAGGAAACAAAGAAAGATGCTTAGCAATTGAGAGTGTGTTGAGGTCTTTTTGTTTCATTTTGTTGCAGATGGTTTTTTTTTTTCTGTTTTTTTAGTCTATTACATTCCCAGTGGTAGAATCCTCTACTGCTCTTTCATCTAGCAAAAGTGTTGGTTACAGTAATGGTCACTTTAATACCATGTGAAGCATGAGAGAAATGTGAGAACAGTCTGAAGGAAAAAAACAAGTTTATTCTGATTAAGAAAAGCAGTGGATGGATTGCCATTCAACTTCATAAAGCAGAGCTGCATGCACTGCTTATTTACTTGGTCTTTTTTCTTTCTCTTTTTCCTCCTTTTTTTAAAAGGGAGTATTAAATGTCAGGAATTAATTGTTATATAATCCTTGAAGAATCATGCTCTTTAGAGTTATTTAACTTTATAGATGTTATCTGGTTTAAATCACAATGAATTCTTAGGTGAGTCCATAAAAGTACTTTTAGAGATCTTTCTGATTTTACTGTTTTAGTTAAGTTTTTCCTAATACAGACTTTCTTTTGCAGTTTTCCACTAGCTTTCAACATAAATAGCATACAAATATTAGAGACACACTCTTAGAATAAACCTTTCTATCATCATTCTTGGCTGCTTAGTTCTGAATTCACCATTTGTGACCTTTTCTTGCAAGCACTGCTAGGCTTGCTAAGGCCCTGTGGTCTTGGTAGTTGTGGCACTCCTTTCAGGAGCAGTGAGTTGCCCTGTGATCTGAGCCTCTGCACATCTTCCTGTTCGCTGGTGTGCCACAGAGAAAACAGAACTGCTTGTGTTTCCACGAATGTGCTTATACCCCCTTGGCTCTGTGCTCTGTGTTTGTGAGTGCCATGTGCACCTGGATTCAGGTGCCTAAGCCAGGATTTAGTGCAACTGATGTGTTTTTGGCAAAATATTATTTGGGTTGGGTTTCTATCTGGGTTTTCTTGCCCTTCTCAGAAGCTACAAAAGTTCTCAGCAGCAGAGATGCTCTGTGAGACAGTCAAAGCTTGGAAGCTGTAGAGAGCACTCTGTTTTTGTGTGAAGATGTGACATTTCTTATCCATGTGGTCATAAGGTTTGGACTTTAGAAGGAATATTCTTCTCTTCTCCAATTCAGGTGTGCTGGTACTCATCCATGTGCTGGGACTCTGGTCACAAGTTGTGAGTTCTCCATCATGTTACAGCATCAGTGCTGTGTTTGTAATACCGGCATTCCACCCGTGGGTCAAACATTTTCTGATGTTTCTTAAGGAGCCATTGGGCTTGGAGCGTGATTGAGGCAGAAATGTGATGTTTCATGCAATGCAGGAGTTGGGACTAGGTGGTTGAATAGTCCTTCCTGGCTGTAACCTCTATGAAATAGAAGATCTGTTTTGCTGAGGGCTTGGCTCTGAGGACTGATTTAGCGCTGTGCCCTGCACAAGGATATGGCACACTTTGGAGGCATTTTCCAGGCTAACTAGGAAGATGGAATAACTTCCAGTTCCACAAACCATTAGAGGCCTTCAGTGGTATTCACAGGCTGCTAAAGAAAGTGGAATAAAATGGGCCTTGTCCTTTTGCTGTAGCTGCTGAAAGATTGCCAGGGGGATTCCTGAAATAAAATGTGACGCCCCCATCTTATGCAGTTTTAACTGGAAGATTTATGCTGTCAGAGCTGTACATCAGTTTTCATTTTTAATGAGATTATTTGCTGCTTTTGCTGTATACTTGTACATTTTAAAGGATTTTGGAGGGTTCCAAATTGTACTTTGATGCTAGAAGTTATTCGAAGCTATTTGCTGCTGATTTTACTATAAAACTAACACATACAGGAGTTAATAACTTTAATGTCTGAAATTCCACAACAGTTTGCTAAATTTGACATTAGTAATGAAGCAGGTTCATTGCCATGTCCCTCAAAGTTCAGTACAGAGTAACTTGCTTCAAAACAAAACCTGTTTGAAGTGAGGCTGAGTGTAAGAAGGACCCTTCTGTACTCCTAACGTACTAGGTGATGATGTATTCTGTGTTCTAAATGTCTGACAGCAGCTTCAAACTCCTGTTCTAATAATTTCCACATAAAAACCACCACTGTTTCCTCAGTTTCCTCAGGTACAAAAATTCAGGTTTAGGTTCTGTTGCCTGCTGTCAAACAGAACTAAGTTTGGTAATTAACAGTGGTTTAAAACAAATTTTCTCTCAATGCTGTTTCAAAAAGATACACTTTTGCAATACCATTTGCATTTTTTACTGGTTTTCTTTAAAAAGGTTATATTCATGTCTTATTATAAAACAAAAATATTCTGAATGGTGCCCTCTGTGCAACAAAAGTTACCTCAAGCTGTACAAAAAAAAAAAAATCCTATTTCTACTTTAAAGAATAAAACCCAAAGAAGTGCAGATCACCAGAAAAAAGAATTGAATTTTCTAGGCTGACTTTATTTTGTCTGCTGAAGTTGAATAACTGCTTCAGGCAAACCCAGATTTTAGTGGAATTGAAAATTCAGTCTGCAGGAGGTTTGGAGTTTTTTTGACCTCTAAGTGTTCTGCATGTTGCAGTGTTTGAATGAAGACAACAACAAACTTTGCAGGCCTTCTCTTTTCCTGGCTTTGTTCTTTCCCTTCTTCCGCTTCTTACCTGCTCTGCCATTCCCAGATGCATTAGAAAGAACGTGTGTCTTCCTGCTTTTCTACTGGTTACCGTAAACTTGAGCCATGAACCGTCCCATGGGACCCGTGGAGGGAGAGGTGGTGGTGGAGCCCACTTAATGCTGTGTGAAGGGGTCACAAAGGCACAAAGGAGTGTGGTGTCACCTGCAGGTGGCTACTGGCTGTGATGGGGATCTTGAAATGCTTTGATTGAGTTCTGGTAGCTATTGAGATTTTACCCAGTTTCTTGTGTTGCTATCTGCAGTTTCATCTCCAAATCTTGTGATTGTGGGAGATGCAGTTCCACAAGTGCCAATAGTTCCTTGCCTTTGTCATTAGTGAAAAATGTGAATATGTGAAGATTCAATAGAAACCCCTCTGAATTTGCTTTGCTAAATCCCACCTTTTCCTTGTGTTATGATATTTTTTCCAATGCTTAGGCTTGGGAGCAGTGTTTAAAATCAGTGCACAGCATAAGCATGCTGGTTTTATGTGCTGATTTTCTAAGATGGGGACCTGACTCCCTTAATTTTCAGTGAATAAAGAATTTTATATGATGAAACTGCTTAATGGTGAATTGATTTTTCTCTTTGGTGGGAAATCATTTTTGTTCATTCTCACTGTAGCTGTGACTCTATCAGAACATCCAGAAAGCAGTTGAGGTGTGAGGAAAAATGTCCATTTTGTATTAGATTCATAAGTCTGTTTTCAAATGGTGTAGTCCAGATGCTATACAGTAATATAAATAGAAAATAGAATATGTATCAAGTGTTTTATTATGCAAAGTATAGACAAATCTACTGTGCCATTCATCAGTTTTGTGGTCTTGCACCCTGCACATGCCAAATCTGAAAGTAAATATTTTGAGGTTCTGGTCATATTTTGTTCACATTCTCAAAACCTATCTGCAGTTTCAACTTGAACTGAAATGATTTTTCCCCTAAAGACAGCTTCACTTACAAGCTTTCTGATGTGACAAAGAAATTAGCACTCTCCTAGTAAGTCTGGAGAGAAACTAGGTGAACCAATTTGCTGAAAATGGCTTTGGAAATTGCTGTAAATGCAATGTGAATGTTGTGCAGTTCTTGGAACTTTCAATGATGCTGATCATTGATTATATTTTGATAAATTGCATGTACTACAGTAAAATGGTTTAATTTTTTTTTTAATGTGTACTTTAGGTGAAACTGTATCAGTCTTGTAGTTTCTCCTTGTTGACTAATCTCGTCTAAACTGAGGCGCTATGAAGCCCAAGTACCGAGAAACATGGCCATATGACATGGTGAAAAGGGCTCTGCTGCTGATGTGTCTACCTAAGCAAAATGGGAAAACATTTACCAGTCTTCTTCTTTTTCTACCTGTTTTTTTAAGTGCATTGGTGGGGGCAAACATAACACATCCTCTGTCTTTGCTGGGGCATGGTCATATTCTGGTTAGCTAAATTTCATGCTGATGTACAGTGACGGGAGTTCACCATTAGATCTGTCAGTCTTCTTACCCAGAGCTGATCTTGACCTGATTTCTCAGTGCAATCAATTCTTATAAAACCAGATGCCAAAAATCTGTATTAACTGGGAATTAAATCCTTATCAAAATGAATTGCCCCAATTTGGGGTGAAACAAACAGCCCATGTCACTTGTTTCAAAAAGTATACCATCTGTCTGATAGAGCTGATTATCCAGAAGTGTCACTAAAAATGTCTGCATGTCTACAGAGGAGCAAATAATTTGCCTTAGGAAGAAAAAAAACCCCTCTTCCTGTTATTTCTGAAAGTTATGCTGATTGATAAGGTGACTTGTTGTCCAGAATACCTGAAGATGAGTTGTGTGTGTGAGATTGTTTATGGGGTGGGATTCCTACTCCTGAGGGTATGAGAAGGGCTACATTATGAACCTGGAGTGTGCACTATACTCTTACTCCTCTTGCATTCCAGCAACACTAACTTTCATAACCATAAAACACAATTACCCCTAAGACATGCCTGGTACTGTTGTGGGAGTAATTCTGAAGCAAAATTACTATAATATAGCTGAATGAAGGGCTCAGGTGGTTTCTCTTAAAATTGCAGGGCAGGTCATGTTCAAAAAAGAATTAAATATTAAATGAGGGGTGAAAATACATTGGAGTAGAGCCTAGATTCTGTAAGTAAGTTGTTGAGGACTATAACTTGGTTTCCTCAATGAGTATTAATCCAAATCATGTATGATATGGTGGTGAGTAATAGTTGTTAAGCTAGGGACCAGAAGTCCAATTTTCGTCATGGTTCTAGGAAATATAAGACCCAGTGTTGCATAGCAACAGTTGAAGGTATAGCAATATTTGCACTTGAAAATGTTTAGTGCTTTGGGAAGCATTAGGTGGCTGATGAGGTAGGTAGTGAGGAAATGGTATTATTCTCTCTTAGGTACTGGTTTAAATGCATTCTTGGTTTTACTGACTGAAGAACATTAACATCCAAATAACTAGCTAGATGTCTGCAAAATGAGTTATTGGTCTCAGTCCAGTTTTCAGAGCACCCATATTCACATTTCAAAAACTATTTCTGTAATTGGTGTGTTGTTGGTGTGCTCTGAAGGCAAATCAAATACAAACAGCCATGGAGGCACAGATCTCTCTGCTGCGGAGCACTCCTGCCTGGTTGCAGAGGGCTTTGTGCTCTGGTCCTACTGCTAAACTGAGGAGTTTCTACTCTTTCTAGCTTATAACTTTTCTCCACAGCTGTGTGATGAACTTGAGAGAACATTATTTAAATTCCGTAAGATCCTGGTATTTTCATTGTATTTTGTGTTAACTGTGTTTTGAATAAAATATGCTGCCTAGGATATTTTTCATCTTTTGAGATCCTCCTGAAAAAATATTTTACACTTAAATTTTTCAGAATGAAATGTGAGTTCCCATGAAGGTAAGAGTTTTCCAGAAATGTGCAATCTCTGTCAAACCATCTCTTTTCAGAAAGTCTGTGTTCTTCTCACCTGGCATACCTGATAATAGTAGGTCTGAAAAAAAACCCAGAAACCATAGAATACGCAGAGGAGTAAAGCTGCTGAAACAACATGCCAAGAATTTGGAGTGCCCTAAACGCAGTTTGGTACATTAGCTGTTTATTGCTCAAAATTTAGCAGCTTTTTTCAGAAGAGCTTGTCAGATGCTCGGTAGGACCTGAGCATGTTGTAGCCAGGCTAAGGGATGACGTAGAGTAACAATGAGCAAAAAGCATAAAACCTGGCAGCTAACAGCATATGGCAGTCATAGAAGTGCTTTATACACTTTTTGTAAACATCTAGCTTTACTTTTTTTACTAATATTTAATATGCTGTAAAGGAAGCGGCTGTAGTAGATCATCTCCAGGGTAAATCCAATACAATTGAGAAGTGTGGAAAGGCTCGAAGATGTCCTTTACCACATGAAGATTTCACTCAATGCCAGTGCTGACTCTTCATTTTCTTAACTGCCTAAAGTAAGTTCGGTAATGAGCTCCGTAAGAACATTTATAACGAGAGGGGTCCAGATTTAAGATCTACTAATCTTTGAATAATCACCTAAAAAAGTATTCTGTCATTGACTCTATTGCTTTCGATATAGGACACCTCAAGACATATGTAAATTAAATGAAGGACAGATTTACAGGACATCTTAAACTACTTTGTTCCATAAAAATACATCTTTGTACCATAAAGTAATTTTAAAATGTTGTAGCCATTTCTGGATAAAAAGATTTGTGGCTATTCTGTTTCTGTTGCTTTTCCTAAAGGTAAGAAGTTGTGACTAGGTCATTTCACTGTCATGGTAGTAGCAGGGATGAGGAGAGTTGTTTATTAGTGAGGTCGCTCATATTTGCAAAGTAAATAAAGGACAACAAACCCCACTGGACTCCTGTCATGAGGTTAATTCTTGTGAAATTTGGAGTTTTGAAGGTCTTTAGTAGAACACCTGTCTTGAGATTACCTTTATTATCTGAACACAATGCCAGCATGTCTAGAAGTCTGGAGGTTTTTGCCTGCTCATATGAGAAGGTGGAGTAACATCCCATACTCAAATCTAGGAACATTGCAGCAGATTTTAATATGTATTAAGATTCTGAACTTTGTAATATTTTATGGTACTTGGAACCTAAACAACTTACCATGTATTCATAAAAAATACTTTACTTTTTTTCCCAGAGCTCATATCTTCTCTTTCCTTTTGACAGTAAAACTTCTTATGATGCCTTCTAATGGTTTTAAATATGCCTTCGTCTGTCTATTCACTGTGAGTCAAGGCAGTTTTCCTCTGTGAATTTTGATTAAGAAAGAAGTGATGCCTAAAAAGGAATTTTATAAAATGTTGGAAATTATTTCCTGTCCAAACCATGTGTGCTTTTTCCTGTGGGTGAATTTTGTGTTTAATCTAAGGGGTTATGGAATTTCTAATACCTTTGTGCCACTTTTATCCAAAGTAAAATGGTTAATTGTGATCTGCCTGTAAGTCTCAGGATCTTGTTCAGTTTACCTTTTTCTGTGAGAACCAATCACATGAAAACTGGAAATGGAAGGGAATATACCTTATGTGCACAGTTAGGGCCAACATCAGCATGTGAATGCTGAAAGGAGTACATCTTATTTACTTGTCCCTGTTTTTATTTAAATATATTAAGCGCTGCAACTTTGGCTTTAGTGGGAATTCTGTATGCCCCATATATTCAGAAAACTGGTCATGTTCACATGATTCTCAGATATAGTTTTGATTTAAGTGCTTCTTTATGCACCTTTGGACCTGACTTCTAAGTAAACTAGATCCGAAAAGAAACTGAATATTCTGTATTCAAATACCATATATACAAAGCAGATAAGTTAGTACACCAATTTTTTTTTGCTTTGTTCTTACCTTGGCCGAAGAAATCTGCTAGTGCTTCTTGACATTTGCAATAAAAATTGGTAGAAATGTATGCAGAAACTTGAAGATATTAATAAAATACTTTGTTTCTTGGTTGCTATTGTACTTCAGTTGTGTTTTCATAAAGTGCCCTAACTTTGAATTAATTTCTGTATGAAGCTCTTCTAAGGTAACATTTTTAGATTTAATGTGTTTTCACCTTTTCCAATCAATTTTGTAGCAGTACTTTTGTTTTCTCGGTGCTCTCGTGCCTTTACATGCATAAAGTTAACTTGCCATTTATATAAAACTCAAATTTTTATATACATAAACTTAATGCAAGTTCTGTAATTTGTGAGGAGAATTTGGTTGTGCATCAATGTATCTGTAGGTGTCTTTCCTAAAGGGGACTAGTACTTAAATATATAACTGTAGGGCTTTTGTTAGTTTATAGAGTGAAAGGAAGATGGTATTTTCAATGGAATAAGCTATTTCTAAAAAATAAACAAAAAATATCCCCCCATCACTCTTGTTAGAACACTAAGCCTCTTTGTGATATTTAGCATAGATTTAATGTGTCTCTGTTTTTTAGTTATTTGATGCATTCTAAAAAAAACAGGTAAAAACAATGATAGCTATACCTTCTTCATTTTTCTTGAATTTTCATAATATTCCATCACAGAAAAGAAAAAAAGTTTATATTTTTGCTTTGAAATATGTGCTCATATTGTTTTCGAAAGATTCTACATTTAATGTATGTATTTTAGATGAAAAATACACTTAACATTTTTGGTTATGTAGACTGCATGCATAATTGAAATGCTATTCTCAGAACATTCATAAGATAGAATATGATGGCTTTGATGTAAAACCAAATAACAAAACCCAATAGGAATTTGTATATAATTTTGTTGATCTTTAGCTCATTACACAGATTATCTTTCATTAATGAAAGACATAAAGACCTTGCTAAGCTATGTCCAATATTTTTAGGCCCTAGCACTGCAAAAGCAGAAGGGAGCTTTGGTGTTCTGTATTTCCATTGTGAACTAAGGAGTGCATGGAACAGAGGGAAACATTTTTAATTTTATGTTTATGAAGGTTTCTGTACAAGAGACACCAATGAAGGCATTTTGACATATTCTGAAATATTCCTGACTTGATACATCTCTTGATACTTCTTATTAGATATTTTCTTGAACTATTGAAATGACTGAAGTGCAGAGTAGACAAAGGCTTTGAATGAGAGAGATTTAGCACCCAAAATACATGCTCAGGAGCATTCAGTTCTGTTTCTCAGCATGGGTCTACCTGTCTTCTTGAGGAATTATCTGCCACCGATCCAGAGGCTGCAGCTGTGGTGTTTGTGTGTTTGAGGCTGTTACTGTGAAGTTTTAGCTGAGATTGTGCTTCTAAGAACATCTTCCTCAAAAGGAGCTTTTCAGCACCATATGCTGTGTGTAATTTTTGGTCTTGCCCTTCTCCAAGGGACCACAGAAAGAGAGAAGATAAGAAAAGAAACCTCACTTTGCAGTCTACGGGATCCTACAGTTGGTTCTGACAGTTCCCTGGGAGTGCAAAAGCACATCAAATAGTGCATGATGCTACTGCATATTGATCTGGATCTGCATTGCCCTCTGACAGCTGGACTGTGCTCTTTCTCCAGTCCTGGGAGATCAGAGATGGCATTTTGAATCTGCATGACAGCAGAACTTTCCTGTGAACCAAATCTGTTCCCAAAGTCTTGCTCGGATCTGTTCTCATCATAGGATCGTGCCACCTGCAATCTGGGCTCCTCTGTCCAATTCTGCTTTCAGGACAGGTTTCATGAATGTAAATAGGTGCTTTTGTTCTTGATATTTTGGAGTCCTTGAGCAGTATAATGAGCTTACAGAAACATGCAAGGTCTTTGAGGGCCTTTCAAGGTCCCGTCCTGTTGTGAAACCTGAAGGAAAGTTGTTCCCATTTGTTCCAAAGTTGTCAATTGATGGGACATCACACCAACAGTGTCTTTATTGCTAGGGTTTGGCATTCTGTGGGACATGGCAGGCAATTTATAACACACACTAAAAGCTGAATAATCCTCAGCATAAAATGCTGAGGCAAGTGGTAGGCAGGGTGTCAGACTGCCTGCCTGAATAATGAAAGGAAGTGAGTAGGTGCCTGTTTCCAAACACCAGTGCTGTATAAACAGCAATATGTGGGAGTGTCAGTCAGTGACAGGATGGAGGGCTGCAAGTAGAAAATTAGCAGACAGAGAGAAACAGAGACGTATTAAAAATACGTAGAGGAAGAGGTTCCTACTCATAGGGAGGTGTTGGGAATGGTTGGCACCAACAGAAGGAGAGGGTGGCAAGGACATGGATGGGCCATTGCTAACCCAGGTGTGCAGAGTGCTTTGGTCTGAGTATACTGACATTTACAGGCTGCACACCTGATCTTGTGATGTTTATATTTCTTCCAGTCCTGTCCCTCAGCTTGATGTTCTTCATCCATTGGCTCTGGGTTATGCTTCTATGGCTCCCTGCAACAACTGTCCTGATTGTGGTTGGTTGCAAAGCGGTGGTTTGGTGGGATCACCTGGCTGGCAAGCTCTGCTAAACTTGCTCTGACTTCATCTCCTTTGCTGTTCCCTGCTTGGCACAGTCCTTGCTCTCTCCCCAGCTGTGACTACACAGATGCTGCTTTTGGGCAGATTTTCTGCCTAACCCTCCTGGTTTTCTAACCAGAAAAGAAAATGGAAAAAATGGGAAAAAAGTATTGTTGGTAAAACTGCATCAGAGTTTTAAAGTGAATTACTGTTTCTGTAGACGCTGTCAGAGCAAGGCTGTTGCTTGAGCATAGGCAGGGGTCACCCCATGCACTGAAGAAGCAGGACAGAAGCCGCTGATGTCATGCAGAGGCCAATGGCTTTGTCATCTGACCTCTGCCAGCAGCTGCTGACTTCAAACGAATATTGTTATTACCAGATGTTGCAAATAATTAACTGTATATTAACAACTTCTTGTGGGATTCAGAGGAGCATCTGTTCTATCTAAGAGCACTGCAAGTGTAAGAGGAAGTACAGGAATGGGAGAGGGAGACAGGGTGATCCAGGAAACCGCTCATTGACTTGTTAGGCTGATCAAAAACTTCTATCACTGTGTACCTCTGGAGCACATGGTGAGACTTCCTTCTTTTATACTTCAATTTGTATTTTGGTGGACAGCTAATCATGTCATACAACCTGAGAAAATTAGGAACTTTTAGCACCCTCTTCAGATGCTTTAAAAAAGTCAGTAAAAGCTTATGAAGATGCATTTTGTGGAAGCACAGGTAGGCCAAGCATGAGCTGCTATAGGTGGAGAAACCTTTCCATCCCAAAGGATTTAATTTTCCAGGTGTGAAAAGAATGAGCTTGAATTTGGAAATACACCGATCAGTTGTCATGTTTATGCCTAGTTTTCTGCTTTGATATGCCTGCAATGTTTGGTTCTGTTCACAGGTGGGCTGAAGAGACTTTCTGAAGAAAAAAGGACTTGTATTCTCTAAAGTGGAGATGCTTGAATGGTTTGTGGGGAAGGGTGGTCCTGTGGGAGGCTTTTTCATTTCTGTTTTGCTTTTACGATGGGAGATCCATGATGGAGGTGGAGCTCAGGGTGGTGTTTGGAGGAACTGCTGACAGTCGTGGATACAGGATGCAGAGCACCAGGGCAGTCTCTGCTGGCGGCTCTGGAGCAGCTGCTCCTCTTGGCTGTGCTGGGTGAATGGAGCTGGTTATGTGCACACACAGCAGTGTCCTAGAAGCACAGGACTGTGACTTAAATTGCATAGCATTTCCACAGAGAAAGGCAAAGGAAGAACCATCTCAAATGAAATTTGTTACTACTTAATGTCTTTTAGATGTGGCAGCACAATACTGCTTAATTTGCAGATGAAAGGCCAGTTACTCTCTTCAGTCTAAAACTGAATTTCTGCAGACGCTGGCTGTCCTTGTGATCACAGAACAAATTGCTTAATTTGCTAACTCAGAAATGTCTGCCTGGTGCTGGAGTTTTGTGTTTTCCTATTTCTTTAATCCTTTGTGTTTAAGGCTGTGAATAAGAGCATAGCACATCCTACAGCTGCAGGGCCAAGGCACCACTGATAATTGTTTCCACCACTCCGCACACAAAACAATTGCTTTCCTTCAGGATGTTGTTTGCCTGTGACTTGAAAATCATCACAACTCTCATTGAGAAACTGATGGTCTTTCAGTTCATCCTAATACATATGCTATCTTTTTTAATGGCTTGTTTTACATCCCCTCAGCACTTTTTGATTTTTTTTCCAGATTTTTTGAGTATTATTTCCTGTTCCCTTTAGAACTGTGTGTATGCTTTTGGCTTTAGCACTTGATCTTTGTCTGACATTCAGTAATTTTTACTGTGATAGTAGTTTTACTGTCTGAGTACTAAGTACTGTCATTGTGTTTCCTTATTTCAGTCAAACTAGAACACTTCTGTCACTGTTGCAAATATGTGTGTGCTTCCTTTTTTTGAGGTGAATGCATTATGTTAATGAACTTTGCTTTCATCAGTAGCTCATCAAGTGGTAACTCATCAAGGTCATTTTCTCTTGCTTGAAACTGCTGTTCT
Source organism: Orthonyx spaldingii (assembly GCA_013397795.1). Lineage (NCBI taxonomy): Eukaryota > Metazoa > Chordata > Aves > Passeriformes > Orthonychidae > Orthonyx > Orthonyx spaldingii. Next base: position 751,807 of record VZTJ01006620.1, read on the forward strand.
AATAACTGTAGATATTGTGTAATAATTGTATGAAGTCATTGAAAACTTTACTAAATATTTGTATTTGCACTACTGAAGAGGCTTTTAACCTAATGTTCAGTTTCAGTTTCTTTCAGTGAATGGAGAAACATATTAGTGACACTCATTTTCCATGTTGTTGTGAAAATAAATCATTACCCATCTGTCTTTTCATAGGCCCTAACCATGATTTAATTTTGTTATTCTAGGGGGGAATATAATGAATTTAAAATCGCTCAAAACATTTCTGTGAGGTTTTTTTTTTGTTCCCTTTACCTTTGTAAGATTTCTGAGGAACTTATAATGTTGGCACAAACCCACTGTCACAGTGTTTTTCCAGCAAAAAACTGGACTTTATGTGGTGGGTTGACCCTGGTTGGACACCAGGTACCCACCAAAGCTGCTCTATCACTCCCCTCCTCAGTTAGGGAGAGAAAATTTAATGAAAGATCATGAGTTAAGGACACGGAGATCAGTCGCAAGGTCATGGGTAAAACAGACCTGACTTGGGAAAATTAATTCTATTTGATAGGTATTAAATTAGAGCAGGGTAATGAGAAATAAAAAATAAATGTTAAAATACCTTCCCCCCATCCCTTCCTCCCTTCTTCCTGGGCTCAACTTCACTTTCCATTTTCTCTACCTCCTCCACCCAGCAGCACAGGAAGATGCAGAATGGGGGCTCTGGTCAATTCCTGTCTCTACCCTTCCTTCCTCCTCAAGGAGAGGACTCTTCCCACTCTTCCCCTGCTCCAGTGTGGGGTCCCTCCCACAGGAGACAGCCCTCCACAGACTTCTCCAGTGGGTCCTTCCCGGGGGCCACATCTCTTCACAAGCTGCTCCAGCATGGGTCCCTTCCATGGGGTGCAGTCCTTCAGGAACAGGCTGTTCCAGCATAGGTCCCTCACAGGATAACAGGTCCTGTCAGAAAACCTGCTCTAGCGTGAACTCCTCTTCCTACAGATCCTACCGGGACCCTGCTCTAGTGTGGTCTTCCCATGGAGTTATAGCCTCTGTTGGGAATCCACCTGCTCCAGGGTGGAGTCCTCCATAGGCTGCAGGTGGATCTCTGCTCCCCTGTGTCCCTCCATGGGCTGCAGGGACACAGCTGCCTCGCCATGGGCTGGAGGGCAATCTCAGCTCTGGCACCTGCAGCACCTTCTCCCTTTCTTTCTTCACTGACCCTGGTGTCTGCAGAGTTGTTTCTCTTACATACTCTCATTCCTCTCTGGGCTGCTGTTATTCCAAGCAGTTTCCTTAAAAATGTTTCCCCAGGGATGCCACCACCATCACTGATGGGCTCAGCCCTGGCCAGTGGCGGATCCGTCCTGGAGCCAGCTGGAATTGTCTCTGTCGGACATGGGAGAATCTTCTGGTAGTTTCTCACAGAAGCCACCCCTGTAGCCTCTCTGCTACCAAAATCTGGCCATGCAATCCCAATCCATTAAAAAAAAGAAAGAAAGAAAGAAACAAAATCTGTCACAACTTGATTAATAGGAGATAACAACTTCTTTTTTGTCCTAGGAGAATTGGTTGGTTTTCTGTTTTAACTGATACTTGTCATTATCTGGCCTGTACTGTAGGCTCCTATTTAAGCAGTTACATCACCAGGAAACAGCAGGACATTTGTACATGCTGATGGTAATATTTGTAGGAGTGTAAGTTGGAAACCACTCAACTGTTACCAGCCTGAGTTTGTTACTCATAGAGTTTCAGAGATACAAGTGCTAGGAGGGTACACATTCGTTTGGAATTTAAAAATAAATATTCTCTGTTAACAGAAGTGATTTTCTTTTAGCCCAATGTAAAAGGGAGAATTTGATTATAGGGAATTATTGATATTGGTGCTTGAATGTGTTTACTAATTAAGAATTTTTTTGGTGGTAGTCTTTGTTCAATATCCTTGCACAGGTCCCTTGCAAGAAGTAGGAGGGAAAAGTAATATTGACTAGGATTCATTTCTGCATATAATATCCTGCATTTACTGAAGAAAATCCAGTAGAGACAGCCACTCTACTTTTATGAATACATTTTATTTATTTGTTAATTTTTTTTGTAAATTTATTCACATACTCCTTTTTGTAAATCAAGAACATTTTAACATATCTATGAAGGTAAGTTGTTGTCCGTTAAATGATGATAATTTTTTTCTATTCCATTTCCCCATGCATTGTATGCTTTTCTGTGTACACTGAAAGTACCTTTGTTCCAGGTAGCATATTCAATCCCAACTGACAGAAAAATAACTTCGTCCAAGCACAGGTTGTAACCTTGTGCTTGCTACTCTCCACACTTGAATCTTCTCCAAAGAAGGTGAATTGTGTCTCTCTGTGTCTTTGTTGGTGGATGTTGATAGGGCAGAGGGAGAAACAGGCTTCTCGTACTATGGCAAAATCTTCTATAAAGTCCTCCAGGATGCATAGATTAGTAAAGAATCAGCTGTTAATACTCCTTTATCAATTAGGACAGCAATAAGCAAACTAAGTGATGTCCTACCATGGTGTAATTCAGTCTGACTCCTTACAAAATTTACTGATGCACTTATTAGCAGTTCAGATTTAGGTCTCACTATGGGTTGGTGAGGCAGTGTAAACCTCTTAACAACAGTTAATTACTTACAATGTTTTCTGCAACCTTACAAGATCTATGTAGTGCTGTGTAATTTAGTTGTCATAATTGTGTTACATTTCTTGACATTATCTGTCATAAGACTTTTCAGTAAACTGAAAGAGAGCTAAGTAGTATTTTTCTACTGAACTTTTGAACCTTTGCTAAGATAAGACGTGTGAAAAATACTAAAAAAGTAGAGACAAATTTATGAGTTGGTAGGCGCCAACAGTCTAATATAGGAGCCCGATAGGAAAACACCCCACAATTAAGAGCACTAAATTCAAATTTGAATTCTAGCCAAGTGTCTGAAGGCAGTCTGGGAAGCAAAAGTGTAGATGTTGCTACTTTTGTTTTTTTAAAAAAAGGGTAACATTGCTTGGAACATGTATAGTTGATAAATGCAAGAGACAAAATGACATAGTTGGTGAGATACCTGGATATTTTTGAGGTAATTTCTTTAGCTGTTGATCTGCACTGGGAAGCATGAGTTTGATTTTATCTTTAATAAAGGCTGGGGTAGTGTATCCTGGGCAGCCTTAGTCTGGTGAGGAGGGAGAGGGGTGGGAAGAGCCACTTACAACATGGTCCTATGAGAAAGAGACCTCACAGGATTGCAGCTCTTTAGTCATCTCTGTACAGAGAATTAATTTCTCCTCTCCTTCTCTGTTGCTTTAAACTCCATTTGTATTTACTTCTGTATTATGTCCTGTTGCATGAATGTGAGTGCCTGAACCCCAGAGGTGCCGCTTCTTTCAGTTGGCTCCGTGTGGTCTGGATGCATCCTGGGGATTGAATGATTTCCACGTTGCTGAAGAGTAAGTGTGAGGAGGCCTCCTTCACTTGTAGTCAGTAGCAAAACTTCCAGGATGACTTGCTGGTGTTATGGGAAATCTCGAAACAGTGGACTTTTCATTTCACTGCATTCGGACTTGTCCCTACTGGAAGCTCATTCCTGGCTCCTGGGCTGGTGATGTGGAGAGCTGGGGCTTCCCTTAGTGTACAGCTGCTGTTGAGCAGAGTTGTTTTTCACTGTTATGGTGAGTAAAACTCAGGATCAGAGTAACTCTAACTATCATATATGAGAGATTTTTTAGACTATTTAAATGTTTTAATGTTTAACAGAATCTCTCTTGTGGTGCTGTGGAAGGTCATACGTAGGAGCTCACAGATGTCATTTTTTTGAGTTAACAGGAAAAGCTTGAAATGTCAGGCAGTTGAAAAGTTGTCAGCTGAAATGCTTTTTGGAGGTGAAGGAGAAATTCAGTCGTAGAAACCATCTCAGGGGAGTCTATGTGTCTTGGATGTATTTTGTGATAGTTATACGCAGTCTTACAGTAGCAGGAGTTCTGCACAGAAGCAGTTTTTTATTTTCCTGCTCTTTCAGATAGCCCTTGTCTCATGCATGGCTATTTTAATTTCTGTGGTTTTGTTCTCTGCCATCCCACATTGTCTTGCTTATTATTATTGCAGCACTTTAGGTAACACATCAGAAGTGATGGAAATACAATGACAGGACCAGCAAACAGAAGGCTGCAGGGAGGCAGGCCGTGCACATCAGGCTTCATTTTAGACAAGTCTCAGAATAAAGTTTTAGGCCAAAACACTCATAATTTGGGCTCCTTCTAGTGCAATTAAGTGGAGATTACTATTTTGTAAAAGCAGAACTGGAGGAAATTGATACTGTCAGGCAACTCGAACTTCTTTATTCTCATATGTAATTTTCCTTCTGTCTCCTAAAATATCAATAAATAATTAAAACAAAGAACAATCTTTCTCTTTCAGTTGAATGTCAGGGTAGGGTTAGTACTCCACTGAAATATAGTAATGGTCACTGCAAAACAACTGCCTGCATGAAAGCAGGCACTAAAGCAGATATATTCTCTCAGAAGCACTGCATCCTGGGGTTTCCTGAAGAACTTCAGCCATTCCCATTTGTCTGCTCAGAAACCTGATTTTCTGCAGTCTGAAAGCGAACCAGTCAGCTTCAGATGTCAGGGAAGTGAGCTTGAACTCTGAGGGAGCACCTTTGGGGCTCTCTGTGGCCTCTATTGCCACTCTTCTGTGCTGCAGTGATCTGGGCGAGTGTCTTCACTTAACTGCTGTGGTGGAAAACCAGCAGTGTCCTGACTGCTTGCAAAGTTCAGAGGTTGAAGCTTTTGTTTCAGGAAGGTAACAGGCAGCAGGTGCTCTGGTGATTGAATATATGCCAGGGGTTTTGCCTGATTTACCAAGAATTCCAGGGTTTGAGCCTAGAGGTGGCAGAGGTATTGCATAGTCAGGAAATGCCTGAATGTCCAAGCAGTCACAATCTTCTTGTTAATGGTGGGTGGAAAGCAGAAACTTGCCACTCTTCCTTAATCACCCAGAACTGGAGAATTCAACCAGACCTTCCTATCACTGAGATAATAAAATGATAGTTACCATTCGTCATGGGGCCTTGTGAGAGGTTCAGCCAAATCCTTTGGCAGCTTCCCCAGCGTTATTGAGATGTGGGTTTGGGTAAGTAATGAGGCCATTAAAACAGCTGGCTCTAGTAAATAGGCTTGAATTGAGTTCTCACAAGTTGAAATGCAGGGAAAGATATGTACAAACATGCATGTAAGCTTTTGGGTTTGGAAAGGACAGACTGCATTAATCTGATTCCTTAGTTTATCTAAGTCTGCTGGGCTGTGTTGCTGAAATAAAAAAGTGGCTTGAATATAGAAGTCTATTCCCTTGCCCACTCCCTCCCCCCCCAAATAGTACATATCTGGAATGCTTATCTGAAGCCAAGGGAGACATTTTGGAGAAAAGGACATTGCATTTGAGCGACATTTTAAAATAGAAATGGAAAATAACATCTCTAAATAATATACTGGGGAGTAGCTTTGTAATGAGGGTGTCAAGGGCAAAAAATATAAGTGTTTGTAAAATGGAACTCAGCAAATAAATTAAAAGGAGCTAAATATAGTTCTGAGGAGAAACAGGGTACTGGGCTTGATTAGTGAGTTGCTCTTTCTCCAGTTGCTATAATTAACATGTGATTGTGGCACCCCCAAGGCTTGCCCAGACCTCAGCAAAGTAAATCACAATATGAGATACAGCTTTGTGTTAGCTCAGACTCAAAACTGGTCCTGTAGGCTACATGTGGGCTAGCAGGCAGGATCAGGGCATTGGTGTGAGCTCTGGCAGCTGGTTAGAGCTCAGTGTGGCCTGCAACAACCAGCACTGATTCCCACAGCTGGCCAGTGGTTCCCAGTCAGCCTCTTTGGGGTATAACTGGGCCGGACGTGTGGGTGCAAGGCTGCACCAGCTTCAGAGACAGCAGATGGGCTCTGCCCCAGAGGGGTGCATTGGGAAGGGGCTGTGTTTGAAGCTGCTGCCTTGGCCCTCAGACTGGGTCAATTCTGCTGATGTGATGCTCCAGACTGACGCTGAACAAGTCTGCTGATGTTTCCTTTCTGTGTCAGCTGTATTCCTGTGGATATGGTTTTCTCTTGATTTATGCAAGAATTAATTAAGTCAATGATTTTATGTGTCCATATCTTCTCATAACATATTGTGAGTGGTCTGCTGGTATAGGAAGAAGGAAATGTAGCATAGTATTTTGCAGTAATTAAGTCCTTTATAGAGTACCATGTATAAATTTTTAAAAACCTCTTATTTAATACTTCTGTCTAAATCTCTCTTGTCTGCTCCATGCATACTAGTCTCTTATGCTTCTCCTCTCCATGCTGCACAAGGCTGTTTTACATCTCTTTTGGCTGTCCTGTGTATCAAGTAATCACTGTAATAATCTCTTTTCTTGTTCTCAGAGTGTCCTTTAACTTTTATCTGAAAATCTGTTCTCCCATGCTCTCTAATGGTGCTCATGTGTCAGTTCAGTGTTCTGGGTTGGAGGTTGTCCTCTGCTTTCACTCCAGCCATGGTGCCAGGGACTGGCCCTTGAAAATGTAATTTTCACTGTATGGGAAGTTTAAAAGCTAAAAGGTCATAGGCTATCCTGAGAGGTCATCTTACCTCTCTTTTTTTTTTTTTTTAACATGTGATTTTGCAAAGGTAGAAATGCATCTACTGCTTTTTGCAGACAAACCACTGCACATTTTTGGGAATAATTGTGATTAGCTGAAGTTAGAGGATCAGTGGTCACATAGATGGAGTTGATCCTGGAACCTTTTGTGTAGATAGAGTAGTAGAAAGCTGGCTGTAATTGATGTCCCTGTAAAGGACAACAAGAGTCAGGGACATAGGAGAAGCCCTTGAGAAGGTTCTAGATTGGCTTTGATAGAAGTAAAGAGAGGCTAAACTTGATATATGCTATAGAACACCACACAGGAGGGTAAAAATAGTGGTTGCTCTTCCTGAATTTCCCTGTTAGCACACTTTAGTACAGGAGTGGTGGCTGTAACCCACTTGTTGATGGCTTTTCAGGACACCTTTCTCATAGCCAGTGCCTGACAGTTGCATGCCCCCACCTGGCAGTAGGAAAGAGGTGGTTTTGGGGTGACTGCATTACATCAGCCCCTCCTGAGGCAGGTATGGATTATGCCTGCAGTCATGGAAATCCAGTTTATTATTAAATGGCTTTTTTGGCCCTCTCTCCCCCTTTCTTCCCCCTTCTTGGAAAATTCCTTGTAATAATTTATGAGAATATTGAGCAACCTTTTCCCCTAGGGTTTTTGTTCAAGTGGGATAAGCAAGTAACACTTATTTTTTTCTCAGCTACCTGTTTTATGATAGTTAATTCTAAAAGCATATAAAATCACAAACTCCAGACAGTTTTTGACAAGAACTCCTGATAAAGTAATTCTGTGCATCTGCTGCCAGATAGTCTGGCTCCATAAGTATCACTGTCTCGTCATGGACTTTTAAAAATAAAGCTGAATGACCTCTTCATTTGAGTCTATAACTGGCCTGCTTGGTGATGAGTTATAAAGTAATAATGAAATACCCTCAAATGTAGCTCCCAAATAATTCTAAAATATTAAGTTGTTATGAGATTGCCAAGGAACTGCTTGCTAAGGCTTGGCGCCTCTTTTGGGAAGCTGCAAGGGAAAAAGTAACTGTCTGAGGAAGGAAAAACCAGAGCTCAGAAGACACTCAAGAGTAAGAGAGTTGGGAATCTAAAAGAAGTAAGAAACAGAAGACAAAGAGCTCCACCCAAAAAGAGAAAACTCCAACAAACAGGAGCAGTAATAGGAGAGGGATACTGTGAGAATTACATTCTTTGCCCCTCTTCCATAGAAAAATGAGCTGAATTAGTTTAACTGCAAGGAAATATTTCCTAACGATCATAGAAAAGTTGGAAAAGCATCATAGGTATACAGTAACAATATTTTCTTGCATTTATGTAGTAGAAAATAGTCAAATATTTATGTAATTCATGCTTACACTTGGTTCAGTATTGTCTCTGCACTTTCAAGCTTGGAAGGAATAACTGTAGTTTGTACCTGCTCAGAGGTAATATAATGCATTATTTTATGTAGCAGTCTATCAATCACCCAATTTGGTTTCGCATTTACAATGTGGTGAAATAGAAATACTATATTTGATTGTTTTAAATTTTATTTTGTCACCCTTAAACTTTATTTAATTGAACTTCCTTTTTTCCCTCCTTTTTTATTTCTCCTTATTTCTCCTTTGTTACATTACTAGCATATTTGCAGAGTGGGGAAGACCATGTGTTTTTAAATAAATGTTGTTGTTTCAGCATTCATTTTATACTCTGTGATTTCTTCTATTACACAAATAATTTGGATTTGTCAGTTTTTGTTGAAACTTTGAATTTTGATGTAGTATTTATGAGATAATTTTTTTTTTTGGTCCTAAATTGTAATTACTATCCTAGTTGTTAAAGGTTGGAAAGAAGTTTCAAAATACGTATGTCCTTCTCACAGGACCGTTTTTTGCTGGTCCTTTCATGTGATGATTGCTGGTGAGCAATCCTATCTTCTGTCTATCTTTTCTTTCCTAGGTGGTTACTTTTTCTTTTTCAATTTCCTTGCATCTTTAAATGTATATCTGGAATCTAGGAACAATTTCATTATTTGCTTTCTAGAAAAGTTGATAAATTGTGGGGGTTTTTGTGAATGGGCAGATGCTTAGGAGATTGAGAGCTAGTCTTTTAGGATTGAATGGTTGGTATCTCCAGACACTTCCCTTTTATTGGGGAAAAAACACTGTTGGCTGTCCATGGGCAGGAGAGGGATCTGGTGGCAGCAATTTGCTCTGGTTGAGTGGGAGCTTTCTGTACAAGCATGTTCAGGCTGGACTTTCCTCATAACTGCCTGTAATTTACAAGCTGACTGTAAGAGGTGAAGGTAAATTAAAATTAAAAAATCCTCCCCAGTGTTTTCAAAGCTATAATTGTTTTAGTTTGCCTGACTGCAGGTGAAGCTCTCTCCAGCGCTGGCTTTCCACTTCTTTTCCTTGTGGCACTTTGACTTTATTCTGTTATTTCTGATTATTAGTGCTATTCAGCACTGAAAACTGCCTAAAAATACCAGTCGGTTTTCATGGGGTTTTTTTGTCTTTATAGTTTCTATTTTAATATGTGCCAAGTCTAAAGATCTGTGAGGATTATGATTTTTCTCTTTTTAATTATTAGTATTTACTCTGAACTCCACAAATTCATTCAGTCCAAGATCCAAGAGTCAAGCTGAGTTCTTTCCTTCTCACTCAATAATGCAAGTTTTCTGAAGAAATTATGTCTTAATTAGCAATTGTATCGTACCCGAGCCTTATCGAGTCCTTGGTGATGACTGTGTAGATCATCTGAGACTAATTCTTACAAAGAGCAAGTGTTGAAATGTGTGTAGCAGTTCTGATAATTAATTTCCTCCTGCCCTTCCGCAGATCCACTGTCACAGCTCTGTGGAGAGGGATGGAGCACTGTGTGCGCCGTGCTGCCACAGCCAAGGGCCAGAGAACTTGTTGTATCAGGTACCTGGTAGAAGATTCCTAAGTAAGGAAGTCACATCTTCAAAGCAGAATAGCCCTGATTCTGCTTTGGAGATGTGACTGATACATGGGCTGAAATGGGACTGATCAAACTTCAGGGTTTTCTGCATTGTCTTGGACTTCTTAGTGTTTTCTCTTCCTACAGGGAAAAAAAAAAAAAAAAAAAAAAAAGAAAAAGAAGAGAGATTTCTCCTTGTTTTTCCTCCATGGGATGACTTTTTTTTTTCCCCCTACTTGAAGTAATAAAATGGCATGCTTAATTTTTAAGGCAATTCACTGGATAATGGGATTTCAGGGTTACTGCTTTTATCCTTCTGGAAAACCAGTGTGCACACATTCCGGGTTGAATTAATGTTTTTTAAGGTACGTGTTTTGCTTTTCCTAGAAACTAATTCTCTCTCTTGAAAGGCAAGGGAATTGCAAGTGAAACTCGGGAAGATACTATTTACTAATAGTATTTGCTAATAATATGGAGAGTTACATGTCCTACATATCCCACACCATCTAGTGGAAATTTTTTGCATCAGCAGTGTGAGGTCAAGGACCTGAAGGGATTGAGAGATTTCAGCGTGAGAGACTTTGAACATTTTCCCTCAGCTACCATAGAAAAAGTGCCACATGGATTAATGATGAATTTTTACTCCATCTTCTTGAAAAACACATCTGATGTCTTTTTACTCCAGAAGAGAGAACCTACTCAGGAATATTTGCCCTTGTCATTAAAGAGATCCTTCTTGAAGCCCTCATGGACAGATGTAAACTGGAAAAAAAATAGGGGTTTGGAGAGGAGCCAGGCAAAAGATCTTCAGAATCCTGTGACTTCTGGGTGGTCACTGGCCATGCTGTATCTTCTGATACCACATGATAATTCTTACAAAATACTCAATCAGTTTTTACAGAAATGCTTTTGCTTTGCCACCTACACCCAACTGGTGTGGCAGCCTTGGTTGGAAAGGGGCAAGTCCTGAGAAAGCTTTTTGGATGGTCTCTGGGGCTCTCATAGACCCTCGGGCCAGCAGCAATGGTGACCCTGTACAGCTGAATTCAGGAGGCCACTTCTCTCTTGAATGACCACTTTGACATCTTGGATGCAATGGTTGCAAACTGTACAGACAGAGGGACTTGGCTGCAGTTGCAAAGGTATTAGTGCTAGCTGATAGCTGAGTTTGTGTGGTGAAAAGGGGAGAAACAGAGAATCTTGGACTGAGTTTAAGACTGGATCTTGTAATCTAGGAATTAATTTTGATTTTTTTATACTTTCTTTGTTGTACATTAAAATGTGGGTTATGGTTTATCACTTAACATCACCTGAGCTTTTTAACCTAAGAAGTTCCCATTACTGGTATTGTTCTTAATTAGTAATACTTTGGTTTTTCCTGACTTGTAGCTTAGACTAGTGGCATTTCATGTCATAGGTCATGGGTTTGGTATAGAGTGTTTGGAGCTTATGCTGTGGGTCAAGTGTTTGTGTAGATGGATTTTGACATCCTCTTGTCTGGGCACATGTGCTGCTCAGGATGGAGTCAGCAGCTCAGGTGGTCTCTTTGATGTCAGGGGATGGTCATGTTGGTCTCCATGCTACACAGCAGCTTTGTTGTTGAGTCTGCACTTGCCTACCATGTGTGTGAAGTTCAGAGACAGATGAACCTAACTTTATATAGCTCTATATTCAAAGACCTGTTTTCTTCTGTGGCCAGCATGGTGAGCCATGCAGAGAAAACCAAGAAAAGAAAACCATTAATTCAACAGTAAGGCAGTTAACTATTTCCAAACCATGAAGTCTAATTTGCTGAGCAGGGGTTTTATATCAACTTTGTGTTTAACAGGCTTGGTTTCAATAAATTATGAGCCAAGAATGTGTCTGATGGCAAGGGATGCTGATTTTGGGGTCTGCAGGTTAGAGCATGCCAGCACTTATTTGAAAGTACAGCTTTCTGATATTGAGGGAGAAGACACTGGCTTGCAGAAAGGGCAGTCACTGGAAAGTAATTGCTAAAATAGAGATCTGTCTGAATAGAGATAGATGGCTGCAATAAGTGTGCTTTACTGGACACACCCAGATACATCTTTCCAAGTGCCGTGCACTACTGGTTGAGAAATAACAGTTTCCTAGACTCAAAGAACGGTTTGGGTTAGAAGAGACCTTAAAGATCACTCAGTTCCAACTGCCCTGGCATGGGCTAGGACACCTTCCAGTAGACCAGGTTGATCAAAGCTCCATCCAACCTGGCCTTGAACACTTCCAGGGATAGATCCACAAGTTCTCTGGGCAACTTGTTCCAGTGCCTTCCCACCCTCACACTTCCTAATATCTAATATCTAATCCCACCTTCTTTCACCTTAAAGCCATTGCCCCTTTTCTTATCACTACATATCCTATTTAGAAATCCTTATCCAGTTTTTTTGTAGGCCCCCTTTTGGTACTGTCAGGCTGCTCTAGGGTCTCCCTGAAGCCTTCTCTTCTCCAGGCTGAACAACCTCAGCTCTCACAGCCTGTCTTCACTGGAGATGGGCTTCAGCCCTCTAATATTCTTTGTGTCCCTCTTCTGAACTCACTGCAGCACCTCAAAATCCTTTTTATTCTGGGGCTCCTGTTAATCTCACAAGAGTGGAGTAGGAGGGGTAGGGATGCCCACATACTCAGACATTACAGTAATTTGTACCCATCCTCAAATCTGGATTTTGTTTTGAAGAGTCCTTTCTGCTCTAAACAGCTTGAGCTGAGAATGAAAGAAGAAATAAAAAAAAATTAAAGCAATAGTTGCAACTTGGTCATTCTCCAAATAACAATTGTTGTCTCTTCCTGTAGCAATAGCAGAATTCATTTGTAGAAAATAATCCCAGCTGTAACACAGAGCCTGTATTTAGACAATAGCCTGAAGAAAAAGAAGAGTTTTAGTTTAGGAAGAAATATCATACAGACTGGCAGCAGCAGAAAGTCTACATGACACTACAATGAAAACATCTTTTTCCTTTTTTCTCCTAACTAAAGGTTTTTGAGTCCAGGAGGAAGTAACCCTCTAAGTGTAGGTTTCAGATATGCTAGCTTATATATTTATCTATACACACACACATAATTAAAAAATATATATGTACATATGTATATATATGTGTGTGTATATATCTATACACACACACACACACACACCCCAAATTTACCTGGCAGCATGTCTGTGGACTACTTTTTCTTTATTCAAATTCAAATTGTATTTCCAAGAGAATGTTCTGTTTTGCCATGTATTTTCTGCACAGAAGCTTCTGAAGAAAAATTAGTGTTGGGAAAAATGTGCTAACCACAGGTTTCAAATGCAGCAGCTTGGTGGAATTGAAACTGCCTGTATTTTGATTTCCATACCTGAACATGTTCTCTCTACGCAATTGCCACTCTGGAGAGGGAGGTATTTAGCGGGTGAGAACATGGGGGAGAGGGGTTCTTTATCATGTCCTTCCTTTTAGAAACATACCTTAGTTCCTGAGAGTTGTTAGTTTCATACCTTACAAAAGAAGAATTGTTTTCATCCCATGTTCTAAGTGTGGCTTATTTTTTTCCTCTGGCAAGGTTGATCAGAGACCTGCAATTTAATATTTGTAGTGGTGCACTAAGCTGCATTCTGCTGTGTGCTACCTATTTCTTCTATCACAAAATAGAGACAAAGGTCTGTTTCTTTTTTGAAGATGTTTATAGTGTCACTATTTGAACTTTTTTCTGACTTGCATCAAAATCTCATCAAACTGTTTTTCAGGAGATTTTGCTTTGCTTGTTCCTGTCTCTCTCAAATCACCATCACATGAACCCAAATATAAACATTTTTACATTTACAACCATTTTGTGGAATTCATGAAGAATTTTCCACCTCACACAGCCACCTGCTGTTCCCTACTGAGGGTTAAATTCATCTCTGCTTTGTATGCTGAAGTGTCTCATGGTCTATCATGAGCATCTGCAGGATGGAAAAAGTCTGTCAAAACGCAGAGCAGTTTGGTCTCAGAATGCTCAGAGCTTCTCCCCTCCAATGTGTTCTGGGAATGGGTTTGCCAAGGCAGGTCATTGCTGTGTCCCCCAGACCACAGGCAGCCAGCTGGGTTTGCTCTGGGCTTTTAATCGGGTTGTCAGAAGGTTCTTGTGTAAAACTCACATTCTTCAGCATTTATTAGTCCTTTCTGAATACATATAATAAACTCCTGATTAGTTTTTATTGGGCATCTCTTGCTATAGATTTAAAATTACTCAATTTCTAAAATTGCCCCTGAATTGGAAACTCAGTGGTGCTTTCATGTGGTGATGCTAATTCCTAGCAGAGGTCTGGCCGCTGTAGCCTGTGAATCTGCTGGCTGCAGTTGAATTCTGAAACATCCCAGTGGAGGTTTTTCAGTACCTTGGGGGCTGCTACTGAGCTAGAGAACTTTGAAAACTTCAGTTTGGCTGTCTCCAAACTGGCAAAGCCTTGTGACACCTGCATGTTTTAAAAGCCCTCAGTAGCGAGTTTTGTTGTTAATGTGGACATTCACAGAAGAGTTGTTTTCCTCAATGCTGGCTTTTTTTTCATCATAAATTGCATTTTAAAAGTCAGTGTTTGATGATGAGAGTGGGAGGAGTTTGAAGAAGAAATTCAGAAGCATGAAGTTCTTCTGAAGGTGAGTATCTGGATGTTCCTGTTAATAGCCACATTTTAGACTGATTTCCAAATTCAATGTATGTTACCTCGCAATGTATCATGCCTTTCTGCCACTTCAGGGAATGCACAAATAGTGAATCTGTATATTCTGATTTATAGGTAATGAATGCCTTGCATTTGTTATACAACCTTGGCGTCTCACTCATTCATGTACGGACAGAAAAGCGATTGACTTCTCATTTCCTGTGTTTCACATTCTTTTATGGAGCAGAAAGAAGCTTGTGATGAACTGTTACAACATCTTTTTTAATGCATATATAAAATCGCTATGCTGAAAGTTTAGCCCAGTGAATGTTTCAAGGATGGTTAGATACAAGTTGTGTCAGCATCAGTCAGTAGTTCTGTAACACACAGAAATATTTTTGACCTCAGCAATCAGCGTAGGAAACTTTTGCATTATTTTAGCCTCCTGGGCGTAACTTTTTACCAGGTTCTGGAGGGGTTTGGGAGCTTATGAATCTGTGCAGGACCACTAACAAGGAGAAAGTTAACAGATGACTTTTCTGGAGAGAGCTGTATATATGTGCAGGTATGGCTTCAGCTTGCTCAGAATAGATCACTTGATGGATAACTGTGGCTTTGCAAAACAGATTTGTGGGAGGGCAAGATGGGTGAGAGTGATTTACTGCAAGTAGAAAGTGTAGGTGATTTATGCTATCTGTTCTTTCCACATGGCAGCTTGGGTCGTGCCTGGTGACTCCATTTTCTGTAATAAGTGTGGGTTTTATCTTCACTTGCTTTTTCTGCAGGAGAGGCACAGAAGAAAATATTTCTAACTGAGTTAGTATGTTTCATGGATGGCTTAAATTAAATCCTTTGCTGTGAAACCTGTTCTGTTGTGCCTTCCTCTCACCGTGCCTTTGGTACATCTAGCACATCTGCCTTGTTTATTGCTGAGCAAATACAGATTTAATTTACATTGTGGCTCTAGTTATGTTCATGTATCTCTTTTTGGTGCCCATAGGCCCAAGTGTACCACCTCCTTGTTATGAATTGAACCTCTCAGCTGCAGGACATCCTGTATTGAACTCAGTGAGGAAATACAGTTTGTGTGAGTTATCTGTTGAATATTTTAAATAATTAATGCACAGGAAGAGTCCTGAGAAGGGCTGTGTATGGTCATTATTACGGCAGGCACAGAGAAACAGGAATCCTGTCTCCTTAGATTCAGAAAGGAAAATGAGCTTGAGTTTCCTGCAGAGCCCAAGAGTGCTGAAGCCACTGAAGAGCCATGGACGAGGATGGAGACAGGGCCGGTGTCACAATGCTGCTGTGGCCTCCTGCTTGCTGCTGCTTTGGGAACAGTGGATGAGCTTGACAATGCCTCCTGCACCCGACTGTGCAGGGAAGGTTATGGAGCAAGTCTCCATTTGGGGATTTCTCCAGTGCTCAGCAGAGAGCTCTGAGCACCTGTGCAGCTGGAGGCTGACCTGGTGTTTTGGCTACAAGGGGGCTTCACTTATTTCTCTGCTTGTCAGTAATTATCTACCTATGGCTTTCATTGCTGCCTAGTGTTAATGGTTTTTGTTCTGGATGTCCATGTCTGTGACTGTCCTTTCCTCATTGGGTACTTTGCAGAAACCACTTTAGCAGTTACAGTGTTTTATTTTTCTTCTTTCCATTCATGTAGTAGTTCAAGATAAAATAGAAATAAATTAATATAGCTCGTCATGTTCTAGATCACTGTTAGCATTTAAGAATATGTACATGGAAGACAGACATTTAAATCCCTCTGTCAGCACGAAAGGAATTGATTGAGCTTCTGCTGTGAAACCAATAAATAACTGGAGAGAAAAATATTACAGTTCACTAAACACAGTAATTGGGTCAAAGTATCCTCTTGCAATGCATTAAACTATCTATTAGCTTACAGATCAAATTTAATGTTAAAAAACTTAAGAACAGGAAATGTTTGAATCTCCTGCCAAAATCCCATTCCAATGGGTAAAACAACCTGTTGTAGGTAAAAAATTAGTTTGGACAAATTTAATTTAATCTGTAATCTTATGAGAAGAAGTAATACTATTCTGGTAGTTGTAAGGCAAAAAATTGTGAATTTCTGTCTCAAGGTAACATTTTGCTCTCCCTAAAATGTTTTGGGAGCATTAATATTTTGTTTCTAAGCTTGTGATCTCTTAATTGTATTATAGAACTACGTATTTAATCAATTTTCACCTTGAATCAACTATGTGTTTTAATGAAGAACTAATTCTGCTACATAAAGAAAAATACAACTAAATTTCATAGTTTAATTTTCAGAGTCAAACTGTTAACTCTTTAATGATATTAGCTGTGGCTGGTTTTGTCATGTAGTCAAGAAAAGTTGCCTGACTTAGGAAAACTAAAATGTCTAAATATGAAGTGCAGAAATACCTGATTTGTCTTTCCAGTATATTAATTATTTAACAATAATAATTATAATTATTATTTATTATTAACCAGGATATTAATTATGATGCATTATCACTAAATTTATAGGAATAGTGGTTTTTTCCCTACATTTTATCTCTGTTTTATTAACAGAGATATGCTAGAAGTAGTCTTATGCGGGGGAAAAAAATGTAGCTGTCTAAGGCTAGAATCCATGTTCAGTTTTCCATTTTTATTCCTCATGTTTTTATTATTTATGTTTCTTAAAACCAGAACAGAGAATTTTAAAAGTGATTCGGTATTGTACGTGGAGAGCTAATTGTAATTCTCTCTTACTGATTTCATTGGTCTTGGTAGGTATGAAAATGTGGCAAAGAATGTGTTTTACCTTTGAAAATCAAACATGGCCATGGAATTTTATTCATTACCATTCTATAAATCTAGAATTTATAGACTGAAATTACACTGATGCTCTTTCTGGCTAGATGGTATCTGGGATGTTAATTTGGTTTGTGACTGACTGGAATCTTGCTCATTCTTCTGGTTTGACATGTTACGAAGTTATAGAAACATCTTTTTCATCAAAGTTAGCAGATGAACACAGGAAACAGATTTCTCCAATGGGAGGTTGTCGGGTGTTTGTGGCAGAGTTTGGAAGAAAGGGATATTAGTGTTATGCAGGATTTCTGTGTTTCTGGACTTCCCAGCAGCACAACATTGACACCCCATAGCTTGAGTCTTCTGCTCAGCTCCAACTCTGAGCAGTTTTTCCAGGACATCACCGACTGAGGAGGTGAAACTGAGAAGGGGACCTCTGTGCCAGCCATGCAGAGGTGTGCCTGGCAGCTGGCTGCACACTGCGCCAGGACCCGCTCAGAAAAATCAGTGCTCGCCCTTGTCTGAAGAGGCTGTTCCTGGGTGAGCCAGAGCGGGTGCCTCACATCAGGTTCCACACGATGCAAAATGCCCTTGAGTATATTTCTTTTTCCTTCACTGATCTCTGTTGGGATGCTCATCCAATGACATATTTGGGCTTCACATCAATGGAGAAAGTTGAAACATTTGATGGTCATACCTTAAAAGCTTAAGGACCTGAAAGTATGATCCCAGATGAGAGTGGGTGCTGCATAATCCCATTGATGTAACCAACAGATAGACAGGAAGACCTGTAACTGCAGATGTCTTTCAAAGCAACATTTCTATTTCTGCCAGAATTCTAACCCCCAAATTATCTCGATTGTAATTTTCAATAATTTGACAGATTTTAATGTTACATGGCCAGACTCTCTCCCAGGTACCAAAAGTCTGGCCAAAAGTTGTGGTTCAACCTATTATTTTAAAATAAATACACAACTTCAATCAAAAACAGAAGCAGGAATCACTTTCTCTTTTTTTTAGTGTTCATGTACTTTGTGTCAAAGATGCAATTCCCATTTTTATCAGTTTGTAAAGAAGACAAAAATGAAGACAAAATAACTCTGCTGAGCTGTTTGTACTGCACAAACCCATTCAAGCCCAGATGTTCAGAGTAGTTTTTCAGTGCATTTTCAAGGAGGGGGAGGGAAAAAAAAGTGTACAGCTTTTTGTGGTTGCAGATTTATTCCCCTTACTGAAACAGTGAGACATGTAATAGCTGTGATTTTCAATATGATGATGGTGAATAAGAGTAAAATAAATTGAAAAAATGACTCCTGGAAACTTGAAGTACTTGTATAATTAATGTGACAAAAAATGACTTTTTTTTTTCAGTTTCTGAAATGTTTTACAATACTCTTGTAAAATTTAGTGGAGGTAATGTTTTAGAAAGATTAAGCATATAATAAAGGAGAAGAGCCTTCCTAATAGCAATTTTGGAAGTGCTCAGGGAAAAAAAAAAGTTCAGTGGAAGGTGGTGTTATGAAATAAATTATAGAAATTTTTAGAAGATACAAGAGGAAATAAAAAAAATTTGTTGGTTTTCTACAAATGAAAATGGGCAATAACTTTGTTAGTTGTGGAAAATACATGGTGGTGGAAAGACAGTGCCAAATGAAAAAATACGAAAGCACTTCCCCCACTGATATTAAGCACCCAAATAACTAGAAAAACTCTTTAAGAATCCCGAAGGAGCCCCGTAGATAACATTTTAAACCTTGTTTAGCCCTATCCCTGAAGACTTGTCGAGATAATGACACAGTTTAGGAAACTGCCTCAGGACATGCTAGGAAATTACAGGCATTCAGTTGTAAACTAAGCTGTTAAAAACGATTCTAACATGTCAAGTGGGAGAACATTTAGGCACCCACAGCTTTGTTAAGTGTGTGTAGTGTAGGTTAGGGAAAAGAAGTGGTGCTTTAACCAGAGGCAGGGAGGTGGAAGAGGAGATGCTAATTGGTTAGGACTTGAGTTAAATAAATATGTATATATACACGCTTTTTGTTTTCTGTAGGAAATATTCACAGCAGCCTCACAATTTTCATGTTTTCAACATAGCATAACAGCCCCATGATTCTGTGATTTCTTTTAAGGTATTCCAGTTAGATTTTGCTTTTCTTACAAAATTATACCTGCCAAAATTGTCAGAGAATGGCACTGTTTGCAATATATTTTTTTGTGGAGAAGAAAACTATTCACTTTTCCTTCTTTGAAGCAGAAACCTGGAGCAGGTGTACACAAAAGGTCCAGTTTTATGTGCTTGTCAACCATTACAGCTTTTACTGCTCTGAAAAACAGTTGTGTGTATGATTGACAGAAATCACACACAAATGGATGAATGAGCATTTAATACATATTTAACGTAGGAATGTTTTCTAACAGGGATATAATTAGGAATTAAAATCCTATTCAAAAGAAGCTGTGTGCATTTCTTACTCTTATATTTTCATGGCCAAGTGCTATGTAAAGAGGAGGGAAGCACCACTTGTAGCTGTTTTGGAAGGTACAGAAATTACATTTAAAGGATGGAAGGGAACTTGAAAGGTAATTGGTTTTAGAAAAGTACCTAAAAGTAAATATTAACCTGCTTTCTACATCTGAGTCTTGCTGCCTATTTTGGGTTTCTAATAACTTTTATTGATGAGATAGATGTATCTATGTGCATGTAATTTTTCTGTGTAACTGTTATTAGAGCAAAGTTTGCATAAAGCCCAGTTTGCTTCATAAAAGAGCCAAACAGAAAAAGAAAGAAAAAAGCCCAAAAAAGGAAAACTGCATCAATTCCAGTGATCCCTGAAGTCTAACTTTTGAATATTCAAGTAAATTTGATGTTATGAAGAGCTGTCACTACTTCACAGCTATGGATGCCAAAGCAATTATGTTTGCAAACCTTGAGATGAGTCTGGTTTTTTTGCCCTCTCACTTGGGAGCAGGGAAGCATTTTTGGCTGAATATTTAGGCAATTAATGTTGAAATTAGCTCCAACTTTTGAATTTTAAGGAGTTTAGAAAACTGATCACATATAAATGAACTTTCTGGCACTTTTGAAAGAATACCATTTTCTGAATCAGGCATTAGCTTTAAAGTGTGGGTGGAGGTAGGAGCAGGGCTCTGACAATCCTGCCCCTGCTAGAGCTGGGTGCTATTGTGAGGCACGAATGATGAAAGACCAGCCTGAATGTCTTACTGACAGCACCTAGGACCTTGCAACTTAGGCACAAAGTGAGCAGTGGGGTCTGGGGAAAATGATTTGGGAGATTAAATTTTTCTGACCTATGTTTATGCTGCTCCTTACCCTGCTCCTTACTCTGGAAAGAAGCTGCTCTCTCCCAGGTGACTTCTCCAATGCTGTCATGAGCTGTTTGGGTTAAAGTTTTGTAGGAGCATCCCATCTATTGGTCTCCTTTCTACTCCAGAAAGTTGGACTCAGCTGCCAGGGTGAACTCTATCTCACTGGAGCAGAGAGGTGGCAAGGCATGACTATGGGAAGGGATTTGTGTTCAGTTGTGCCAAATTGCCTCCAGTGTTTTCGAGAAGGCATGTGAAGGTTTGTAAATATTTATGTCTCCCAAAATCTAGAAGGAAATGTCACAACATGACAGAAGGCATACACCTATGGTCAAGGCTTTTTTACTGTTGAATTTCAAAGCCCAGCAGAGAGGCAGGACATCTAAGGAAAGGTTAAATTATCTGTGTAGGAAGAATTTTGGGCAAAGAAGCAATATGTGAATTCCTGTTCATTCTAAATTTACTGATCATGATGTGAATGGTGATGTTGTGTGAGGCTGTCTTGGTCAATTCTGTGGTTGTAAATTGCATTCTCAGTTTTTTCAGTATGATGGTGAATTGGTGTCTGGGAACAATCAAAGAATAAGTACTGTGACATTAAAAATGTCATTTATTTGATAATTAGCTTCCAGGCAGTGGCAGCAAGTAGCTATTGCATCACTACAGGAGATAAAGATCTCATCTGAGTCACAGAGTATTCTGAATGGGAAGAAACCCACAGCAATCATCAAGTCCAAATTGTAAGTGAATGGCCCATCCAGGGGTTGAACCCATGCCCCTGGTGTTATTAGCACCCTGCTCTAACCAGCTGAGTTAATCTCAGGGAGAGTTATTACTCTCTACATTTTAGATTCTGTGTTGTTTAAAAGATGTTCCCCTCCCATGAAGGCTTTTAAGTTGGAAACTCTTGAAGGCTCCACTCAACACCTGCTCACCTAACATTGATCTTATGCATGATTGTATGGCAAGAGAAACCTTTTTTAAGCCTACTGAGGGGTCTGCTGCCAGTACAGGCTGCCTTAGGTGCTGTGTAGCAGACTGGGTGTGAGTATGTTAAGTAGGGATTGGTGGAAAACAGCTTAATTCAATCATCTCCTGTAAACAAGAATTCACATTTCCTTGTGTTGGCTTTTGAGATTGTAAGTTGTATTCTAATGTAGTAATCCTAAAGGCTTGTCCTAACTCCTTAGTTCTGTGTCTAAGGAATTAAGTGTTGTTTGGTTGCAGAGCTTACTATGAAATACATGCTTTATGGTTTAGCTATTTTGGAGTTTAAATATAGGTGTTATTAAAAATCATTTTAAGTGTCTATTTCTAGTAGTAATTTCTCTTTTTGTCATTTAGACATATCTGAATGACTGTAATATTTTCACAGAGAAGACTAATCATATAACTTTCAGGTGTATGTACTCCCTGAGACAAGTGTGGGGATTTTGTATTGTTTTGATATTTCTTTTAATAGAACTGAACCAGTGCAGCACCAGTCTTATTTGCTTGTGACTCTTTCAGTTCCAAAGCTCATGATATATGGCTATGAATTGTTTGCAGAAATATGAAGATCCTTTCACATTGATGAGCAAGGAAGGAACTAACACCATCACATTTATTATCATCAATGACACCAAGATCTCAATATGATTGTTTGGACTCAAACCCTGCAGCAACCACTGCCCATTCTGGTCCTCTTTTATTGCTGGTTCCTAAGGTACCTCAAAAAGATGGTGATCTTCATATGAGAAACAGAGAAGATGTTTCTGGTTTTCTACTCAACCTTGCAAATCACTTAGCTGGAGTCGGTGAAACATTCCAGCACAGAGAAACTATTCACAATTTTTGAGGGATGGAGGTTTACACAGTTCAGGCTTACATTGTTTTTAACATCCCATGCAACACTGGTGTAAGTGAAGACAAATGACCATTTCTTTATTGTTCTGGTTTTTCCATTATCCAAGGGCTAAAGTAAACCACAGGCTTTTGTGGCCAATATGTTATTCCTCAGTGTTAGGACTGTCCCAGGCAAGCTTTTTATATGGATTTTAAATGATCTTCTAAGATGCCCAGGTGAATTGTGCTATTTAGTTGATTTTTTTCCCTTTTAATCTCATTAGAAGCATTTGGTTTGAAAGTGGGATGCGCTAAAATAAACCAGACATTGATACTGGACTTGGACTTTATAGCATCAGAGACTGGTATTTTTGAGTTTGGAAAAGATGGAGTAAATTTCAGACAAATTTTTAGTATAGGCTTTGAAAGAAGTACTTAAAAACATATATTTAAAAATTGATCCAGTTTCAGAGAAATGTGTTATTACACAGCAAATCTGAACAAAATTGTTATATATTAATATTTAAATACAGAACAAGTAATCACTGTTAGCAAAGTAGACATATGTCAATATTGACAAAATAGGCATATCACTGTATGTAAACTGGGCTTTATTTATTCAGTATCCAGTTATATTGAATCTTTCTGGTGGATTATGAAGGCACTTTGATTTAGATTAATTTTTTTCCAAATTCAAGAGAGTGAAATTTTGACTTTGGTGGTTTTGTAGGCTCTGGTGATTAACGGTTTAATTCCCATTTTGCCAGGCATATTTTGCATAACCTTGGCAAAGTCACTTCATCATTATGTGATTTTTAGTTCCTCACTGAATTCTTAAGGATAGTAATGTAAAACCTGTAGCTGATACACTATTCTGCTCAGGTGTAGGTTTTCCCCCTAGACACCTACAACTAAATATGAATTCATTATGGAATAGAAAATGAAAGTCCATTTTGGCAAACAGTACTTGCTGAAGAACAACAGTCTGTATGTGTCTCATAGTCTGATAAGGTGATATATGACACTAATAGTAACCTGACTGCATTTATGAGAAATACTGTGGAAGGCTTTTGACCTCCTTTGTTTGATTAGAAGAATTTTTGTTAATCTTTATAACTGATTATAGGAATTGTAAATTTGACAGTTTTGCATGCAAAATGTAGTCTATAATGATTTTTAATATTTTAGTTTATTCCAAAATACCTGTGATCCATCAGACTATGAGGTTATAAATGCATCACTAATTTCAGTCAAGGAATGAGCAGCATTTTTTTTTTGTTTTAATATTTGGCTTTACACAGTGTCTGGGCAAGCATTCCTCTGAAATCTAAAAGACTCTGATTGATGTGAAGCAACAAAGAGTAAAATATTGAATACTGTTACATCAAGAGGCATTAATACTTTATGTAAATAATTTCCTATTTTCCAAAGGCTTAATTTGCTTCCTATCTAGGAGGAAGGAGGGCACAGTGTTGGCAGGAATAAATGGTGGATGATGCTTGCAGGACCTTGCTCTTCGTGGAACTGTATAGATAATGGATTTTGCCAGTTCTGGATTTGGGACTGATTCTATCGCATTCTACATGGTTTAGTGGTGAACACAGTGGTCCTGTGTTAACAACTGGACTCTGTCATCTTAGAGATCTTTTCTGACCTTAACAATTCCATGAATGTATGACTTTGTGGCAAAGGAACACACCAGGGGAGAGAGGGTTGTTAGGCCTGTTTGGTGGTGCCAACAGGATTTACATAGGTTTTCAGTATTATTTGCATGTTTTTAGTCTCCCTATGCACAGCAGAACACTTGGAAATTGCTGATTTGCAAGGGATCTGTGGTTTGTCTCTGACCACAGCAAACAGCAGTCATCTCCATCACCAACTACAGCCCCACTGCAAAGTGCAGTCCAGAGACCCCTGCAGTTGTCCTTCCTCAGGGCTGGTGGTTTCTACTCTGTATTTTCAGTTCATTTTATGTGGAAAAAAGAGCAAGGATTAGGATTTCTGTCGGTGCAGTTGTGGCACAAGGGGTCATGGCGACATCCTGGCCTGGTGGATGAAAAGAGTTCTTAGGAGAGGGGTTTCCACATCTTGTTGTAACCAGGAAGGTAGGAACTCAGTTTACCTCCTTAGTTTCTGGAGCTGAGTTAGTGATCCAAGAGAGAATATTATTGAGCTAAAAAGTTGTCTTCACAATTGTCTCATAGTAATTAAAATCTATATATTAACTAAACGTGGTTATAAACAATTCATGAAGATCAAGAGATAGGAATTGTTTTTTAAGGAGTTGCATGTGTGTATTCCTTTTAGAGAATTTTTTATCTCTCCATCTAAATTGCCTTTTTATTTTTCTGTTCTTAATTTAAGCTTAAATTTTCTTTTTGTGAGTGGTTTGAATATATATCATTCTAATGATTTTTTTCAGGAAAACTATTGTAGAACAGCTATGCATTAACAGTGCATATTTACAGCCTATGGGAGGCTGAGTGCCTGGAGAGGAAGGTTTCTTAGTTCTATATTCATGATGTTTTATTTACATCTGTGTAACAAAGGCTCATACAGTGTATATCTTCTGAACATATGTATTGCTGAGAATTATATGTAAGCATGTTGCCACAACAGAAGTGCATGACAAGCCTTTAATTTTCTGGCATATCCTTCAAGGCACAAACCAGTTTGGTGGAGGGCTGGGCTACAATCACTGGAAGTTGCTACATCCCAATGAGCCAAGAAGGTGTCTCTGTTTCCTCCCCTAATGTGCCTGTGCATGCTTCATCCTGTTGCTGTTCTCTCCCTCCTTTGAATTCAAGCTGATAAGAGCTGTGGAGTTCTCCTTGGGTTTCCCCTGGGCTATCTGTGAGGGCAACATTTGAACAGCTATGGTAAGTTTGTGGCATGTTTGAGCATATTTATGGTTAAGGTTAGTTCTGTTTTCTGAAATGCTGGTGGTTGGTAGCAATCTGGGACAATTAGGTACTTCTCCTGATAGACATAGGCAAAGGGCTGGACTGAATATGTTTATGCTTTAAATTGTTGATGGGCAGCAAAACTACCCAGAACTACTTTTATTTCCTGTAAGGCTCTTGGTAATAGCAATGTGCACAGTGGGACCCTCATATTGCCAGGGTAAGATACAGGTTTGTACTAGCCCCCACCAGTCTGAGAATAGAAGATTTCTTTCAGCTTACTTAAAATACAGGAGGAGCTGTATGGAGAAATCCATTTGACTGGCATTTTAAAATCAGAAGAGATGGAGAGATTTATCTGCAGCAGATAAGCTGTGGCTGTATAGTATAAGCACCTGAATAATAATGCCTTTGTGGTGAGAAGGAGCTGCAGTATTTCATCATAGGTTTGCCCAGCTGGGGAAGAGGGATTCAAACTAAGGTTGCTGAGGGAGGGGAACCACAATCTATCCCACTCCTACCAGTTTGATGCCACTGCCAGCAGGAGATGCCCAGAGCCTGGAGAGGAATCACAGATCAGCAGGAGAGCACCTGAAGAACAGGACAAAGGAATTGCTGCCATTACAGTCAGTAAGTTGGTTTCATCAGGGGCCTAAGTTAAATATCCCTGTGCAGACACAAATAGCATGGGGAATAAACAAGAGGAATTAGAGACGTGTGAACGACTGCAGGGCTGTGATCTGGTTGTCATCAGTGGTCAGATGGTTCCTATTACTGGAGTGTTGGAATGGAAGGATATGGGCTCTTTAGGAAGGACAGGCAGAGGAGATAAGGAAGGAGTGTTGTTCCCTATGATAATGACCAGCTGGAATGCATGGAGCTCCAATGGGGATGGATGAGGAGCTGACCGGGAGCTTACAGGTGATGATTAAAGGGGAGGAAGGGACAGGTGACATTACAGTGGGGGTCTGCTACTGCCACCTGACCAGGATAGCTGAGTGGATGAGGGTCTCTATAGACAGACAGGAGCATCCTCACATTCACAAGCCCTAGTCCTTACTGGAGACTTCAACCACTCCAACAGCTCTTCGAGGGATAACACAGCAGGACATAAACAATCCAGAAGGCTCCTGGAATGTGTTGTTGATAAATCCCTTCTCCAAGTGACAGAGGAGCCAATGAGGAAAGATGCTATGTGTAACCTTGATCTCCCCAACAAGGAGGGGCTGATGCACAAGGTGAAGGTCAAGGGCAGACTGGGCTGCAGTGGCCATGAAACGGTGGCGTTCAAGATCCTTGGGGCAACAGGGAGGAGGCACAGCAAGCTTACTACTGGGGACTTTCAGGAAAGGAGGCTTTGGCCTCCTCAGCGATCTGCTTGGTAAAATACAACGGGATAAAGCTTTGGAGGGAAAAGGGACCCAGAAAAGCTGATTAATATTCCAGGATCACCTCCCCCAAGCTCAGGATCAATATATCCCAATAAAAAGAAAGTTATGCAAAGATGCTAGGAGGCCTACATGGACAAACCGTCCATGCTCCTGGACAAACTCAAACACAAAAAAGAAGCCTAATTCTAGAGGGTTGAAGCAATGAGAGGTATCCTGGGAAGAATACAGAGAGATTGTCTGAGCAGCCAGGCATTTGGTTAGGAAAGCTAAAGCCCTGATAGGATTAAAGCTGATCAGGGATATTGGGGGACATCAAGGGCAACAAGAAAAGCTTCTATATATATGGTGATGAAAGACAAGGGAAAGAGTGGGCCCTCTTTGGAAAGAAATGGGAGACCTTGTTACCTGGGATTTGGAGAAGGCTGAGGTACTCAATGACATTTCTGCCTCAGTCTTTACTGACAAGTGCTCCAGCCGCACTGCCTAAATTGCAGAAGGGATAAGTGTGTACTGGGAGAATGAGGAACTGCCTGCTGCAGAAGCAGATCAGGCCTGAGACCATCTAAGGAACTTGAAGGTGCACAAATCCATGGGATCTGATGCAATGTATCTGTGGATTCTAAGGGAACTGGCAGATGAAGTGTCTGAGACATTATGCATCATATTTGAGAAGTCCAACTAAGTTCCCACTGACTGAAAAAGGGGAACTATAACACCTGTTTTAAGAAGGGATATAAGGAAGACCCAGGGAACTACAGTCCTCTCAGTTTCACCTCAGTGTCTGGCAAGATCATGGAGCAGATCCTCCTGGAAACTATGCTGAGGTACATGGAAAATTGGGAGGTGATTTGTGACAGCCAACATGGCTTCACTAAGGGCAAAATATTTGTGACAAATTTGGTGGCTTTCTGTGATGGGGTAAAGGTGTTGGTGGATGAGGGAAGAGTGACTGACACCACCTGCTTGAGCTTGTGCAAAGCATTTGACACTGTCCCATAGGTTTCAACCTATCTCAGAGTTTTGAGCTAGGAGAGCTCAGGGTTTTGAGTGACAGAAGTTGGATTACTGCTCAGCCTGTCACACTGGTTTGGGATGGACTTTGCGCTGTTCCTGGTTGGTGGTGAACATTTTTCAGTCTGTGGATGTTGCTTTTGGCAGGACTTCTGTCTGGAGTGGTACTGAATTTGGTTCATTGTAAAAAAAACCCCACGTTTGAAATCCTTGAACAGAGAAACAATAATAGTTCATAAACTATTCTGAAGGAATTCGATGGAATGAACCACCAGACATCCCTCTGAAAATGTATAATCATAATATTTCTTGATGGCTTCAGTAATTTTGCCCCATCTGGAAGCAGCAAGCTGGGAATGAACTAGGCAAAAAGTAGGCAGCATGCTTTCTGTTTGTTCTGACAGGTGATATGTTGGTAGGAGACAGAGAGTCGAAGGTTCTAATAGAGTTGTCTCACAAACAGCCTGGCACACTCCTTGGCATTGCCACAGGAGTAGCTTTGGAGAAAGCGATAGTAGGGGTTTTTTCATGCTGTTCTTTTTCTCCTGGAAAATGCCATTTGGTAGAAATCATATTTCCCTGGTGGAAAAATAATATAGCAGTGATGATTTGGATTTTTTTGGTGGTGGTGGGGAGCAGTGAGGGGGGAAACAGAAGTGGTGTCCTGTGACAGTAAAAATATCAGTTGCAAGGTGGTATGAGGTGGCATGAGGTTTCTAGATTTGTACTGCCATTTTTATTTTGTGTGTATGCTCCTTGAAGCTAAAATCACCTGAAATAAACTTTAGTTTGTAATACACAACACTTTCATTTACCTGAAATCCCATTTAATTGTTTTAATTTTTGCCTCAGAAATCCCCACTTCTGTTAATCTTGATTTGAAATATTGATGATTTAAAATAAAAATAAATTAAAAACAAAGGTGGAATTTTCCACTGACATGAATCTCAGTTCTAGAAAATGTTTCTTCATCTCTGTATTGTTCAAGTGTTGAAATGATGAAGTGGGTGCATGCTTTGTATCTCTAGTATTATCAGGCTAAGAGCAGACTACAATGTCATAACTTTATATTCTAATTAGGTAGTAATTATCCTGTTGTATTTTCTAATCCCCACCTGGGATGGGCATTGCAAAATGTCATATCTAAGCCACACCCTTCTTGAATTTTTTCTTGTGAACATGTGCTAATTGATTAAACTCATTGATTTAAATGTTCTTGATCTTTGCTGAAGGCCTTAGAATTGTGCATCACCCCTCTATGAACTGCACATCATCAGCTATTGAAAGGATTTATACTCAGAAGGCTTATTTTGTAGGTACTGCCCCTGCCTCAATACAGAATTATTTGGTGACCTTTAATGAGTCCAGATTAGTAATGCTGAGAAAGGTGCACTATATTCGTGACAGCAGCCTGTGGTGAGTTGACCCTGACTAGACCAGGTGCCACCAAATCTGTTCTATCGCTCCCCTTCTCAGCTGGACTGAGGAGAGAAAATATAATGAAACATCATGAGTTAAGGACAGGGAGAGATCACTCACTGATTACCGTCAAGGGCAAAACAAGACCCAACCTAGAGAAATTAATTGAAGTTATTATCAATCAAAAGATCAGAGTAGGACAACAAGTAAGTAAGAATAAGTAAATTAAATCTTAAAAAAAAAATCTTCCCCCACCCTTTCCTCCTTCCCAGGCCTAACTTTATTCCCGATTTTCTACCTCCCATCTTCCAACAGTGCAGGAAGATGGGGAATGGGGGTTACAGTCAGTTCATTACATGTTGATTCTGCTGCTACTTCCTCCTCAGGAAGAGGAGTCCTTTGCCTGCTCCAACATGTAGTCCCTCCCCCTGGAGCCAGTCCTCCCAGATTTCTCTAATGTGAGTCCTTCCCACGGACTACAATTCTCCGTGAACTGCTCCAGCCTGGGTCCTTTTCCACGGGGTGCAGTCCTTCAGGAACAGCCTGCTCCAGTGTGGGTTCCCCACAGGTCCTACCAGGAGCCTGCTCCAGCTTGGGCTTCCTACATGGTCACAGACTCCTTTGGGCTCTCACCCACTCCAGTGTGGGGTCCTCCGTGGGCTGCAGGGGCACAGCTGCCTCGCCATGGGGCTGCAGGGGAATCTCAGCTCCAGCACCTGGAGCACCTCCTGCCCCTCCTTGTTCACTGACCTTGGTCTGCAGAGTGGTTGCTCTAAAATATTCTCACTCGTTCTCTGGCTGCAAAGTACTTCTGCCCAGTACCTTTTTCTTTCCTTCTTAAATATCTTATCCCAGAGGCTATACCACCATCACTGATGGGTTCGGCCTTGGTCAGTGGTGGGTCCATCCTGGAGCCAGCTGGCATTGGCTCTGTCAAGACATAGCAGAAGCTTCTGGCAGCTTTTCACAGAAGCCACCCCTCTAGTCCCTCCACTACCCAAACCTTGCCTGGAAAACCAAAAACACGGGCCTAGACAGCAGTTACTTCAGATAACTCTTTTGGAATAAACTGCCTTGTATGCAGAATTTTAGGGGGTTGAGTTTTTTTGTCTTTGGGAGGTTGGTGCAAGAGTGAGCCTTATGTCCAAATACTGCCGTGTCAGGTGTGGGGTAATGATTATGGATGGGAGCTTGCTGAAACAGGGTTGCTGTCTGGAGTGAAGAAAAATAGGTCCTTGGACCTTTCGCCACCCCTTTCATCCTGCTGCCTGTCATTTTCTTCTGAAGAACACTGTGGAGGCCATAACCAAGAAATACAGCTTAGACATAGAAGCACAAAGGACTGGAAAAGAACTGTGGAAACATAAATGGTTGGTATTACAAAAGAGGCCAGATGTACCTGCTTTTTTTTTTTTTTTTCTTTCTATTTTACTGGGTCTGATAATTGCAAATTCTGCTTGTAACAGAGCTTCCAGCTGAAGTGTGGAATTTGTCTGGTGTGGAATTAAGCAAAGCATTGTTGTCTTGAGAACAGCACTTTAAAAACTGAAGCACTTTGCCAATGGACCATATGGGAATTCTGAAACTTAGATAACTAAGGTCAAAACTTGTGTATGCTAACCACTTGACAATATCGTCACTTGAAACTGAGGGCCTTCAACATCTTGTGGAAAGAGATGTGAAGTTAGGCACCTCTCTTCAGAGTCCACGTAACTCTCTCTAGAGTTTTCTCTTTCAAAACCAGAGTTCTTAGAGTCATGCTGGTACTTCAGTAGTCTGAGGTAAAATGATTATGTTTTCAAGTCAATGGGCAAGTACAAATGAGTAGTGATACTCTTGCCAATTAAAATTGGAACAAAACCTGCCAGACCACTACCGAAGTGTAGTCTCACTGATGGGTGGGCTGAAGTTATGGTCAGAAATTGCATTGCTGTCCATATCAGAATTTTTGCTAAAGAAGATTTTCTAAGTTTGGCTCTCTAAAAACCGGTCATAAGCTGTATTTACACCTAGATAAATCTGGATAAACAAGTTATTTGCAGCATATCCTTGGTGCATTTGAACTGATATATCTTGAAAATTACTGGGCATATCTAGACTTCCAGCTTTACTGTTGTTGGCTTGTGCAACCAACATTTTTTTGGTGCATTTTTAGATTCTCCCTCTTCTCAGTCAATTTCCATTCTCTATTGATAGGCTCCTCTTTTGTGCCTACCTTTCTTCTCCATCATTGCTTCTTCTACTCTTATTTCCTCTCTATTCTTCCCTTTCCATTAGCTCCACAGTACTACCCAAACCAACAAAAATCTTATGTTGGTGTTGGGTTCATTTCAGTTCAGTGACAAACTTGTCTCCTTGTGGTTGCCTCTCTTTGTTGAAACCCTATTAGCAATGTAAAACCAACCCTGAGTCTGGGCTGGCTGAAATGCTGTGCCTCTGAGCCACATCTGCAGTGTGGTGCAGTGATGGGCTGCAGAGCAGGTGCTGCCTGTGCTGATGAAGCATCCTTATCCTGTGCAGGCTCCAGTCCATGGCTTTTGCTGTCATTCCCCCAGCATTTGGCATAAGATTTTCATGCTTTTACTATTTTATCTAACTATGTTAAATCACTCATAGATAACATATTAGTGAATGTTGGTAGATTTTTTTCTCCTGTGAATATTTCCCATTTTCATTTAAAGCTGATGATTCACAAGTAGCTGAGGTGAGACCTTAGCATATCTTTAGTTAATGCAATGCACAGTGCTGGTGTTCTTGACTTCCACTTGGCTGCTGCTGAATCCCACTTTCAGTCTGACCTGTGTGTATTTTTGACTTTGTGTTTATCTGTTTGTTAGCCTGTCATGCCACTGTCACTTCTAAGCAGTAATTCACCAAGCTAGTATAACCCAGGTTTTGAACTTTCTGACCAGTATTATTAAATGGGTACAGAATTGGTCAAGGAGAAAAAAAAAAATCCATGTTCTTGACGAACTGTGTAATACTATTGAATAGGCTAAAATTAGCCCTGTCATTCTTCTTGCTTTTAGGCATCTCAGGGTAATTATAATGGGAAAAGCCAGCCAAGCTATAACTCAAATAAGCTTAGGTTTTAAGGCAATTTTTTAAATGATTTGCCTTTCCCTCTAAGTAAAACAAAGATTATAAAGATTAAGTTAGCAGTTGCTTTTTCTTGCAGAGAGCATCTCAGGTAAAAAATGAACCAGTGGTAAATTAAGGGCAAATATTCAAGCAGAATAAATTAATAAGCAAAAAGTGGACCAGACAGCAAATGCAGCTGCTGCTAAGGAGGGTTGGGTCGAGTCCCATTTCTGATGTTTTGGTTAGTTAAAAGCTGTGATTATGTTCCACATGAACTGCAACTTCATATATGCATTTTGCATTTATTAACTATGTTATGAAGATGATACAGACAGAGATGAAACTGTTATGGAGGATTTGGGATGGAACAAGCATGCTAATGAGCCTATGCAAAAATGCATCTATTAGCCAGATGGTGAGTTACACAGACATTAGTTTCTGTTTACCATCTGTTTAATCCTCAGAAAGAGGCAGGAAAGGAGCTAGAAATGGTGTAGAGGAACAGCAAACAGTAACAGTGTAGTAACCTTCACAATATGTCCTGAATGTCGCTTTTCTTAAATAGTTCGGTGAAATACCCCTCTCTTGTGTCTGGTAGTAGATACCAAATTATTGCAAATTCTCTAAGTTTCTCCAATGTGACATTCTCCACTGCATC
The DNA here is from genome assembly GCA_013397795.1 of Orthonyx spaldingii. Taxonomy (NCBI): domain Eukaryota; kingdom Metazoa; phylum Chordata; class Aves; order Passeriformes; family Orthonychidae; genus Orthonyx; species Orthonyx spaldingii. The sequence continues at coordinate 784,409 of VZTJ01006620.1, forward strand.
CCCCTTTCCCAATATTCAAAAACGACAAGTAGTTTCTCCCCACGAGCAAAACACTTATCGTGGTTCAAAACAAGCTACAATTAAAAAAAATGCTTTAAACTGCTAAACAATATGTATCACTGGGAGGAAAATAAAAGGCCCTGAATGTAGAGAGAAAAAGACCATAAGATCAACTAGTCCAATCAGCTCCTCAACAAAAATGTGTTTTAAAATGCAGTTTGCTGTCTTAAACTTACACAAATTATGGAGTGGCAAAGTCAGGAAAAATAATTGCCAGAAGTGCTGTTGAGAGAGGTCTCTATTTTAGTCCAAAACTGGAAAACTGAATTGATTAATAATTTGGTTAAGATGCAGTTCAGTGTAAGATTGAAAGGCACTTAGAGCTTATTTTTCCTTGTTCACTAGAGGGTAGCAGAGAGAATAGTGAGAGCGTTTCAGCACAGCCTGTGCTCAGTAGCAATGAGTTCACTTGCAGGCTTCTGTATTCTTAGACTAATCTGGTGCCCTTCAGGCTTCTTGGTAGAGCAGAAAGGGTACATTTGATGCTATAAGTGTAAACCAGCAGCATAAAACTTAAGAGCATTCTTAATGTGACTTGCTAACATTAAAAATCACTCTTGGTTTTAACACTGTTAATAGTTGGTTTGGTTTTTTTTCATATAATAAACATAAGCATTTTCAAGATGCACATTTTTAAGGAAGCATGTTTTTAGCAGCACTATATTGTGCATAGAGGACACTGTCATATTTATGTAGGCAGATAATTTCAAAATAATACCATAACTGTAGAAGGCTACTTGTCTTCTAGGCTGTATTTGTGGACATTCCACTGAAATACATGCCTGTGATCCAAAATTTCCTTCTGCCACCACATTAAATACCTGACAAAACCAGCCATTGTACTGTGTCCCAATAATGGAGACCTTGTGGCATGTCTGCTTGTACTGTATTAAAATTCAACAGATTTCAGCATGAGTTACCTGTACCCTTTCTGGGCTGAAGATTCCAAAGGAATATCAAGAGAAGAGTTTCAAAAGCTCTGCTGAAGAGCAGCCATCTACTCTTATGGTATTAATAGACAAGCCAAAAATGTTGCCCTATAGCAACGTCCCCCACCATCAGTATTTATTGCTGTGTCTGCTCTCTGGCATTTAAGATTTTAAAGTTATGCAGTTTTATGAGGTGTTGTTAAAGGTAATATTACCTGACTGAGGCTGATGTTGTTACTATGTTTAAAATCACTCTTTTCCTCCCAATATCATTCACATTGTGGGTTGCCTTTATTTGCCTATGATGTAGAAAATTGAATCACAGAAAAACCCTGCTTAAAAATGTTTGCCCATCTCTGTTTTATATAGTCACTTGGGCACGAGGTAGTAAAAAGGGACCTTTCATTAAGTAGTGGAACTATTTGCAACAACAGGAACCATTTGAAATAGTGCTCATTTCCCAAATAGCACTTCAGGTCCAAAGAAAACACCCTTCTGTAATCTCTCTGCGTTGTGCTTGTAAAAGAAGAGTATGGACTGAAAAATTTGTGTTGTCATCCTCCCCTCCCCCTTCCCGTCCCCATACACGTGCAAAGATGTGCCCACAGCCACTCACAACCTTTGAAGCTTTTTTGTGTGCCTGTGTGCCAGTCCTGCATTGCAAAATAGAGAGGTGGGGGGACTTCTTTGGTGTTACCCAACTTCATGTTCCACACATCAAGTGATTTCTCTAGGGCAAATAAATATTTAGGAAATCTTTGAATGACTCAACCCTTTGCATTAAAACCTTTCTCAATTCCTACCTCACTTCTGGTCTAAATTCCACAAAGAGACTGAAATCCACAGAGGGGATTCATAAATGTGCTCCTTATTAAATATGGCAAACAAAAAGAAAGCATGTTGATGTAGAGAACCATCCTCCTTGTTTTGCTGATTCAGATGTTTCATGGTTAAACATTTATAAACCAAAACTGAAATATAAACTCACTTTGTATGCTATATAAGAAATTTAATATGGTCCTTTTCATCAAATTGAATTGCCACATCAGTCTTCAAAGACTTTGGAGGCTTTGGAATCTTCGTGTTCCAGCACAGCATACAGATGTCCTGCCTAGGGTTGAAGCTTTATTGTGTTTCACTTGTCTGATGGATCATGTTTGTGCTCTGTTCTTTTATCTCTGTTACAGAAAACCTTTTGGACTTTGATTCATACTCAGGAGTGTAAATAATGCAATTGGTTTTGATGTGCTCCAGTGAGAGGGAGCCATAAGACAAGAAAAAGCCAGATAATATCTCATCTTCCTGAAACCTAGATTGGAATTAGCTGCAAAACAAGTTATATTGCTCATTTTTTGTTAGTTTCTTATGTCTTTTTAATGAATTCTTTTAAGACAAGTTTAAAGAACAAATTTCTACAAAATTATGACATTCATTTTTAAAGATGTAATACTAGATATTTATCTTTACTGTAAAGCTGCTCAGAAAACTGAGATTTGCATAGCAGTTCTGAGACTGCTACTCCACTGCAGTAGTAATTAGCACAGTCTTAAGCAATTTCTTGCTACCAGGATCCTGTTGGTGGCTATGTAAGGTGTATTTGTAAAAATCCCCTCTACACCATGGCCCAAAACAACATGAGCACCAGTCTCTCCCGGTCCAGAACTTTGATATCTCAACCTCTTTGGTGTTTGGGGCTGTAGGATTTGGGGTATCTGTGGGAAGTACTGCCTCCTGACTCTGTTTTTATGTTCTTTTTCTTCTGTCCCATCAACCTGTGTGTTTTGCACAGAATTTGCTAAAATATAAGCACCAAGCTTCTGTGTTTTGAGTTCTGTCATCTGAGTTCCTAAACCCTTCAAGCAGGCTGAAGCATTCTCCATTTCTTTGACTTCTCAAGACATTTTTCCTCACAGAAATATGTATTTGTTGTTTAAGGACAACTCTTCACCAGAAAAGGGTGAAGAATACTTTGCCAGTGTTGTGCATGCCAGGATAATATCATTCACCTAGATGATGTTAGTACCCCTGGACACTGACACTTTAAGCACTGCTCCACTGCTTTGGGGTCTTGCTTTCTCCAGTTTTATCTGTTTGGTGAGTCTGACAGGTTATATCCAGATGTTTCCAAGAAGTGTTGTCTCAGTATGGGGGACAAAAGGATCTCAGCTTCATAATCAAAGGACAGCTTATGGAGATACATGGACCAGTCTGCTACATATATTAAATAGAATTTATGCGATATCAAAATACTTAACAGTACAGTGATGAATGTAATGATTTCTCATTATCCCTGCTTATTTATCTCATCTGTTTTTTCATTGTTACCTTCTTTTTATTGGCCAGTATGCAAAGGTAAGTTGGTCTGTATATTTTTATAACATGCCAATCATTTTGCTGATAATATCAAATCATAAGTAATAGTAGTGTGAGTCAATGTACATTGAATATACAAACCAATACTTCAGAATTTTATTAATTTTCTTACACTGTGTTTATGAGCTCCCAGAGTATTTTATATGTATTCAGGCCACTTCAGTTCCTGTGCTTGATGTAGTTAAACTGGACTGTTGAATTTTTTTTAACTAACCAACCTTGATGGCCTCTCATTAATAAACAACTTGTTAAATGACACATTTCTGCAAGCATGGACTTATTATTCAAGAAGTTAGTGAAAATAATAGTTTGGAAGGCACAAAGCCATCTACAAATTTATGGTTTATGTAAGGATAGCCTAGACTATGGAAAAGCTTCAGTAAAGACTGAAATGTTTTGAAAGTAGGACAATCATGCGAAATCATGGAGGGATATAAATGGCAAGGGTGCACATATGCACAGTATTTCCATGAGCCATTCAACTAATTTTTGTTCAGTGTCAAACCTGTCATCACATTCATTTCCACCTTCCAGTTCTTGATGCTGCAAATGCGTGTTAACCAGTTATGGTTTGCTTGGTCTTTAGAAATATCTTTCCCTTCCCCTCTCCCCACTGTGTTGGTGATGTAAATACAACACCTCTCCTGATACTGATGACATTTGCTAAATATTTTGGTGCCTGCTCCTGTGATTATCCTCTGTACGTGGCCATGCACTTCAGAGGGGGAGGATGGTGGAGGGGTACAGACAGAATTAATCCTGTCGTAAGGATGTCTGTCCTCTGCTGCTGACTGTGCCAGTGTGAGGCATTAGCTGCATAATGGTGTCCTTCTCTCCCTCAGTCTTTTTGTTCCCCTTTGAAATTGCCTTCTGTAAGCTTCCTCTATGGCAAGGCACAATTGGTTACATTGGTTAGTAAGGAAGAGGAAAAGAGAATTGTGGCTGAACAAATTTCTTTAACTTTCTTAGCCTTATCCACTGAAAACAAAAGGTTTTTTAGATGATTTTATATATTTGTGTTGCATGGGTAATATGTTGTGTAAATTAAGTTTAATACACGGATGTGTGTGTGTGGCTGTGTGTGTACAGCCTCATGCCTTAAGTGTGTGTCCCTGTTCGAGCTTGCTGCAATTCCCCTTTATTTCCCTAACTTATTACAGTGCAGCTGAGTAATAGCATTAAAAATTGTTCAAAGCTCTGCACTTTAAAATAGTCCTACTTCATTGCTTTAGGTGAATATAGATATCCCCTGAACATAGGCATCTTAGGGAAACTAGGACAGTGTACTCCATGAGTGTGTGTTTCCATGTAGTATCTAGAAACTGAGTTTGGATACTTAATTGATGTCAATAGTGTAACTGGTTATTTCAATTCTTGATCTTTGAACATTGTAATAATAAAAACTACGTATATTGTGATCTATGAGTGCCTTTATCATTTGCTGGTAAGAACTTTTTGTGTCTCTACTCCACTTATGTTTTTGGTTAAGAAGAAATGTGGGCTTTAAATCTCATAAGCGGGTGATTTCATATAGTCTATATAAATGAGAGTTATGAAAGCACAGTGTGTTCAGTGAGGGAAGGCCCATGCTGACCTTGCCTCCCTGAGGACAGGAGCATTCTGGATGCCATTCCATACTCTTTCTTTTTTATTGGATATTTGGAATATCTTCATTGAGAAGTTACTGGCCTCTATTACAGATTTTAAGTGTATGACCTATGAGGTATGGAGGCAGCATGGATTGTCTGCAGGGTGCCTGGAGGTTTTAGTAAAGTGTTTAATATACCCTAGCTGTGAGGAATGTCCAGGGAAGGGAGTGCAGGGGAAATCACTTGTACCAGCAGTGCTTTCTATACAGCACTGGAAGATCTTATTCAATGGGGATGAGACAATATTTTGACCATTTCAGGTTTTTTTTAATCTCCCTTGTACCTATGCCTGGGGGAAGTTTATTTGACACATTGTAAGCACTGATTTTCTCAGAAAGGAACAAGACAGAATCAAATGAAGCTGCACAACGGACTCCAATCCCTGGGGTTAGAAAGGAAAGTCCTCTTTATATCTGTAGGGAAGGGGGGTATTTACGTGCAGCCTTGCCCGCTTTGTCTGGGTCGGGCATGCAAAACTGTGGGATTAGCAGATGCAGTTTAAGTGGCCTCACACTGGAAGTGGCACAATAGTTGGCTGGTGCATAACTTGTGTCTGTTGACCTGGTCGCTGCTGCCTCTAAGCTAATGCCCAGACAGAGGAGTCAGCAGTCACTTTGACTGTGTCTGCTTTGTAAGAACAGTCAGGGGAATAAAGCAAATGCCCAGTGGAGATTTAATCTATACACACTAAGTCTTTATTTGCAAAGTCCTAATAGTGGTGGTAGAAACAGGAGGGGAAACAAGATTTTGCAGTTACTCATCCTCTTTTGCTGAGGAAAAAGACAAAATGCAGTCTCAGGAACTTTGCATCTCACTGGATGGTTTCTCATTCTCATACAAATCTGGTTGATTAATAGGTGATGTGGGCAGGGACAGCTTTCTGGTGCACCTTCTGCCTGCCAAAGCCCTGACATGTGAGTACACAATATGCAGAGCTTCCATATCAGCTCTGAATTTCAGCAGTATTTTGTTTTCAGTATCTCAAGGTAGAGCTCAATGTCTTAATGATTTTATTTTTTCCTGAATGTTTCTGAATTGGTCCTCATTTATCATAATGATTTGTCGAATCTCCAATAAGTTTTTGAGTAACTGGATAGGTTACAGAAGCCTCAAGAGAAGTAAGGCAGTTAACTTCATTGAAACTTTGTGGAGTTTGAACACATGAGTTATTTATGCTCTTTTGAAAGTCTAATTGGTAGGAATACTTGTTATTTTTTCTGCTTTCGAAAGCGCAAAGTAGCACTGGTAAGTTTTATGTATTTTTGTATGTGTGTATGTGTGTGTGTGTGTACAAGATATGTATTGCCTGCATCTCTCGGGGCCTGTTTGTGTTGCTGCTCTGACTGCTGTGCTGCAACGAAGAAACTGCTTAATAATGTTAATTCAGTGTTTGGATCGGAATTTTTTTTTTTTTTTCCAAACAAGAATGAGCTCTTTCCTGTGTTTCCTTGTAGTCCTCTTGTAGCATTACAGGCGCCTTTGTTCTCTTCTGCTCTCGCTAGGGAGCTACCCCAGTTTCATCAGAAAGATGCTTGCCAAGCCACCTCCTCTTGAGCTGAGCTCCAGAACTACAGACCAACTTTGAGTGGGAGATTAGGGAGCTGCTGTATGACAGCAGGCAAAGGCAGCGCAAGCAGCACGGGCAAAAATGCACTTTTTAAGGCTGTTTTTAAAAAACTGCTATTTGAACGTGACAACAGAACGCATCCAGAGAAAAAGTTTTTGTTTTTTTTTTTTTTTACATAATTATTTCCACTGATTTTGGCTTTAACAGAAGGTATTCCTCAGCTTTCAGAGATTATCTAGTGACAATATTGTTGACTTTTATGAATAAGTACAATGAGGCTAGGGAAAAAGCAGTAGTGATATCTTACACATGCATTATTTTTCAACTTTTTTTTTCACAGTGGATCCTCTCCTCTCACATCAACTTTCCTGGTGCCTTTTCAGTGCTTCAGAGGCACCCATAGTCAGTGCTGTCAGCAGTAGGAGCCAAGAGAGCAATGACTCCTGCCTGCTAAGGGATGCAGCAGAGTCTTTGATCTCAGTCTGGAGGGCATAAGAAAAACATTGAGGAAAAATGTCTAAACAACCACTTAAAAGAGGATGCTGGAAATAAGAGGGAGATGGGTAGAGGAACTGGAAGAGTGTCTCTTCAGAAAGAGTGTGAAGCTCAACCAGCTCTGAGTCCTTCTGCTTAACCTGGCTGCAATGAAATTCTCATCTCCAGGTTTTCCTTCTCCTCCTAAGGAGGAGATTAGAAAGCAATCACTGAGTGAATGTGCATGTAGGGTTTGGTTTTGTTTTGTTTTGTTTTTGAGGGAGAAATAGGAAGGGATCCAGCCTGGGTTGTTTTTCATTCCATGGGATTTTCTTTGTTCAGACATTTAGGGGAACAATAAATACTGCAGATATTGTTCAGTGTCATTGTGTTCTGTGGCTTCAATAAACCCTCGGGTAATCCAGCAAATCTAATCCACTCATTTTTAGGCTTTATACATTCTCACATTTTTGTTCTTAGGAGCTGGCCTTTCTTACTGAAAAAATATTGTTCATAATTATTTGCATGCACTTTTGTATCTAATTGAAAAGGTTAAAACTTGCATGTAAATAAAGTGATAGTGTTTTACTTTTTTTCCTGTAATTAGTGCTAGGTTTATGGAAGGCAAATATTTGTATCTGGCACATATACAAGTACAGGAAACAGTTAAAAAAATTCATGTGATGATGGACAGCAATTATTTCGCCTCTCAAATAGAAAAGCCTCTGATTAGTTGATATCTCAGAATAAGACTTTGAAGAACACACAAGATTTAAAGTTAAAGCAAAGTGCTTTGTACTTCTCTGGAAATGTTTGACCAGATTTAGTAATCTCATCTGATGACTTCTTGGATGGCTGGGGCTATCTCTGTCTATGTCTGTAACCATATCTGGGGATATGTTATTTACATATTTTTAAAAATATGATTAATATCACTACATCAGAATTCAGTAAAAAGTACTGATGCAACTGTTAAAGATAAGTTTACATAGTATATAGAGAGACATAATCTGAAAAGATTAATGGTCTTCCTCTAGCTGCTCTTGAAGTACTCTCAAATTTCAGGAAGTACTTCATGACTGGATTGGTGTCTAGTTCATGTTATTAATAACCAACTTAGAATATAGGTATCAGCTATTCATGTTTACATGTTGCTGATTTGGTGTCATGAAAAATGTCCCTTAAAAAAAATGGAGGGGGGAGAATAGCAGTATCAGTTCAATTGTGTGTTTCAGTTGTAGCAGCTTCTGATCCGTGCCAACTGCCCCCCTCCATATCAGCTGCTGCTTATCTCATCTCCAGGAAAAGGAAAAATGGAAGAAATGGATGAAAAAGGAAGGCATGAGCTTGCATTCTTACTTTCTTACCATAGATTTTCTTGTAAAAAGGCTTCCTAGCAATGGCGTAGCTTTTTCAGTTGCACTTCTGAAATATTCTGAATGGGTCACCAACTTTCTGTATTTTGGCACAGTTAAAGGCTGTAGTCTGAGATATCAGTTGTTCTTTCACTGCTGGTAATAACAGTTTTGATAGTAAAGGCAGTAAATTTTATCAGGTAAACCTGATTTAACAAGTGTTTGAGAACATAAATTTTAGTCTCTTCCAACACTTTTATTTAAAGCTAAAAGGACCACTTTTAAACAACTCACTGAATTGGGATTTTGGATGTTTTACTTTCCAACTGTTTGGTAATCTCATATACCAAGAGTTTATTTATTTCTATGACTCACAAGGACATGCATTTATTCTGCTATTTTCTGAGAGAAAGAAAGTACTCTGAAAATAGATTAAAGAATGCAAACATAATTAAAAAAAAAATGCACTTTATTGTGTCTTATCTGCTGCTAACCTGTCAGCAGGCTAAGAATGTGGCAAAAATCAGGTCATATGAAATGTTTGCCTATGTGAAGTAAATGCATATTTAAATTAAAAACATTTAAAAAATTTTGTGTCAGGGTCTAAGTGTTTGAAACTTCTCCAAATTTGAATTCTCAAGACCTCTCTGAATTAAGTTCTCATCATGAATCCCTAGGGATGGTGAGAGTTTTATTATTAATGATTTTTAGGGATTTTTGGCACATTTGTTGCCCTGTGATAAAGCTCCTTGATGCCAAATATCTCAGACAACAGCAGAGTTGCAACTGATTCCTTGGAAGAGACCCCAGCATTATCTGTATTGATAACAGGATGCACTCTGCTGTCACAGTAAAGGAGAAATTTTGGCACTTTAAAGTTTGAATTATAACAAAAAAACGCACATTTTGATTGAGAACACTGGGAGGTGAGCACCAGTTACTGAATAAAATTACACCTTGCATCTGCGTGTTCAAATATGCTACACATTTCAATTTTCTGAGTGAAATTGCCTGGGCCGGACACTGAGCCTGACAGGTGACATAAATGGAGCTGAGCCATTCTTTTGAGCATGTTTTGAGGACTGGTCATGTATATTTGTCTGTCTTTTAACATGTGGCTCACTGAAGTGCATAAAAGGTGTTTTGCAGTGTTCTATCAGTGTACTTTAATTACTGCAACCTTGTGCCTGCATTCTCCAGTACTGGGGTTCTTATTTGTTGTGTTTAACCATGCATTTACTATAAGGATACAAATATTTTTTATTTATAAGCTTCAAATTTCAAAATAATTTGTAAAGAAATGTAAGTAGACATAAAAGATTGCAGTATAAAATTAATAAAACAGAAATAAAACATGTTAACATTCTGCAGCGGGCTTATGCCTCATCAATGCAATTGCTGAGGCTCAGTCAACCTGCAGTGACTTTTCACTTGCATTAAGTGTAGAAAGTCTACCATAAAAGTAAAGGAGATGAAGCTACCTCATTTTATTTTGTATCAATATTTTTTTAGAAAAAGCCTAGTTTTAGTTGTAATTTGAATAAAACTTATCTTTCTTTTTCCTTGGCTTGCTTTCAATAAGCTGCAGATAATGTAACTCAATCCATGCTACTGCATGGGGAAAATTCTTCCTGGATTTTTTTTATTTGTCCTTCAGCCGTCATTCACATTCCCAATTCATGCAAATTTAACAGGACTATTCATTTACAAATTTGTGGGTTGGGGAGTTTTTAATGTATTTTATAAAACAAATACTAGGAAAAATTGAAAGTAAGGCCACTTTCTTCTTGGGTACTTACACACCTAAGCATGTGAAAAAGGGTGAAAAAGGAGAATTTTGGAAAGTGTTTTCTTGTCTTTCCTGCTTGTTTAGGTATCAATTTTTTGATTGTTTAAGAACAATATCTATTCATTGACATTGACTCATATTCAAGACAAAAACGGAAATGCATATATGAAGTCAAGACCTGTTGTTTTGATGTGACTGCCTTGCCTCATTAGCCCTCTTACAGGTTATGTCTACTAGCAAAACCAAGGGATTTTTTTTGGTGAGGTGATAGCGATATGAAAATTTAAACTATTTTACTTTCCTCTTTTCACAGCATTTGGTAATTATATATCTCAATCTCACTAGAAACTGAAAAATCTTTGTTCAATTAACTAATTGTATGCTTTTGCTCTGAAAACTCAGTCCAAAATCTGCATCGAAAAAAAAACCCCAATGTTTTATGTTAATGGCATTCCTAATTAATATTCTTAGTGAGAGGATAGCTAATGTCTTTACAAACAATTTGATGGGTGAAGGTATGGGTGTTAATGTCTTTGAAATGTGTCTTAATGTCTCTACTAACTTTGGGCAGCAGGTTTGTTGCAGAACCCAGATAGCTTTGGCTCCTGAAATAGACAAGTGGGTCTGCACAAGCCTGAACTTCTGAATTTTGGGGTAAAATAGTAAGTTCAAGGGGGAATATGTGCTAGGCAGTTCGGGCAGGCTGTACCTTCCTAGTACCTCTACAGTGGGGAAAGGAAGAGGGCAACAAGTGGCTGAGAGTTTGGGATAAAAGGAGGCTGTGCCCTCTGAAACCCCGAGAGAGAAAACGCCACGGGCACGTGCCCCGGTGGACTCTCCTGTATTCGAATTAAGTTGAAGGACTCCTCTGTCTCCTTTTTGGACATAAACCTCTGGCGTTTGTGGATTTTCACGATATTAGTGACCTAGAAAAGGATGCAAGCAGTCAGTTTCTATGGCTAAAGTAGTTCAGAGTCTCCCAGCTTTATTCCATGTTTAATAATAAATATCAAAAAAGTTGATTCCCCCTCAAGAGCATTATGGTATAGCACACATTAATTGTGAGTGAGCAGGAATAAGTAACACTAACATCTATTCCAGATGTTAAAATAACTAAAGCTTAAGATATGAGTGATGCACAGCTGTTGTTACTTGGCTCTCCTGGGACTGCATGGGCACCCTTTGGGATGGTCTCTAGTCTTTTGTTTAGGTGTCTCATCTAGGCACTGCCCAACCAAAATTTTAGATGGCTTTTCCAGGAGGGTGATCCTCTCCCATCCAGCCCAGCATAACTACCTGCATTGCCTGGGCAGTAGTTAGAGACCTGCATCTCTGGAAACATGGAATGGAAAATCTTGCCTGCTTGCCTGAGGTGTTTGCCTTGGTATGCCAATTGTACAGGGAGCACAAATACCTCAGAGGAGAGATCCAGACATGAATGTCAGCCTGCCACATCTCGTGTGAGCATCTCAGCTGAGGGAGAGAGAAATTGTAAGCAGTGCCCACTCTTTAAATTTGAGTTGGCGTCACTCTGCAGCCAAGAACTCAACAGTCATGGAACAAATAAAGGTGGAGCCAGGCTTGAAGTTAGGGATTAGAGCGTTTATCTGCTTGGTCCCTGTTTCCAAGACAGTTCTTGCTTTTAAAAAAAGCTTATCCAGTAGTTGAAAGTGTAAAATACATACATGTGCTTCCACCCTTGCTGACACTACTGCAGTGTTGGCCACATCTTGGTTTTCAGTGTTTTTAACAGATCTAAGCTGTTTGTTGGAGCCTACATGTCTTGGAGCACAGCTGATCAGCAGATGCCTGTCTACTATAAGCGTATGTGTGGGTAATTAAGGTTAATGCACAGGAAACTTTTCCTGGAAACATTAAGTAAGGAGTGACCTATTGAGTTTTAGTACCTAGGATATTAGGTAGTTCTGAATAATGAGTGAATTAGTCTGTTGTACAACTTGAGTAGGTTTTAAATTTCACCTTCATATTTTATTTTCTTAGCACTTTTTCTTTCTCTTACGTCTGAGCTCTCAGGGGAGCTTTTGGCATGTGATGGCTTTGTGGCTTCATCAGCAAGTTATTGGTCATCACTTACACCTTACCAAAAGCTGAAATAACTGTGTGCTTCAACTGGCTCTGTCTAGAAGTTTTTTTCAACAGGATCACAGAATCAATTAGGTTGGGAAAAATCCTCTGATCATTGAGTCCAACCTATGACCGAACAGCACAATGTCAGCTAGACCATGGCACTAAGTGCCACCTCCAGACTTTCCTTAAACATTTCCTTTGTTAAGTCACTAGCTTAACCTACTGAATCCCATGTGATGGTGCCAGCAGCTGTCCCCTTTCAGGTCACGGGGTCCCCTTGCTTCCCCTCTAGGATCTCTTCTCTTCAGGGCCCATGGGGATCTTTCCTCTTTTCCTAAATTTTTTTTATTTAGGAGGTAGTCAAGTGAGGCACATCTTGGCTACATTTCTGAGCTGATATTCCTGGTTTCCCTGATGTTTATCAAGGAAGTGGTTGGTTATGTCTTTTATCTTGGCATTGGGAATGTTATCATATGTATGGGTGGGAAGGAAGGGAAAAGGGAAAATGGCAGACAGGAAACAGGGATTTTCAGTGGAGTGAATACCAGCACTGGCAATGGATGTAATTTGAATTGCACCCAGCCTGTTTCGTCTTGTGTCCTTTGTTCTTACCAGTGTACACTGAGAGTGTCCAGCAAAATGATTTGCACTTTCCCATTATTAACTATTTTGTTGCCATGGGAGGGAAGTCTTACTCGGCCTTCCTTGCCCAGGCCATGACAAGTAAAGGAGTGAGAGGTGCTGGCATATTTCTTTTAAACTGGAGGAAGTCAAGAAGAAAAGCAGCAGTGCAGATTGGGCATTCCTGCTCTGCAAATGCTTCTTATTTTCCTGCACTGATGCCCACAGACACTAAAACCAACATCAAAGAGAGAAACAAATGAAATGTGTGTGCCTTCATGCTTGTCCAACAGCCAGCAATCGGCATAGTAGAATCAGTTATTTGTTTTGTGATTCACTGACATAATTTGTTAGTTGAGGGTAAGATTACTTGCCATAACATTTCTGTTTCCATTGTGAAACCTGTGCAATATATGTAAATATACCTATCATCAAAGGAAATAGTTTGAGGCATCAAATTTTGAAGTGATACTTAGATATTGTGCCCATCTGAACTGATAATGTATTAGTTGAAATAGTTGGTGCTGATGTGCGAATCACACTCAGGGTGTGTATTTTTCCCTTCTGTGGGTCTGCGAACAAAATGATTTCCTAAAGTCTCAGCAATAAAATTTCATGAATTGCAACCATGAATTGCAAAAATTATTTTCCTGTTAGGGTTTATGTGTTATCAGTTGTATATGCTTACATTTATAAATAACATTAACTTTAAAGTATTGTAAATATATATTTTATTGGGAAGTAATGTATGAGCAAAGATAGAATCTGCTTATCAAATAGTTTTTTGGCTAGATACTATGTCAGATTATCACTCTGACAAAAAGATATGTAAGAAAAATTAGATTTAGTTTGTAGAGATGTGGTTTGCAAGATTTTTGTCCATCTGGAAACAAACAGAGGCCAGATCAGAGATCAGTGATAAAGTTTTGTTCAATTAATTTGGTATCTTTTTTTTTTTTTCATAGTAGCCTGGGACTAAAATGCTTAGGAGAGGAATGTATTTTTAGGAAACCATTTAATTTCAGTTGAAGTGAGAAATTAGCACACAAGAATTGTGATAGACAGGAAAAAAGGGAGAAAGATTTAAAAGTGGCAGAGGAAGAATACGGGAGTGGTTTCAAATAATAATAGTAAAGGAATAATAAAGTTAGGCCCACAAAAAAAAAGCAATTTGAGGCACAATGATAGCTAAGTTATTATAGAAGATGACTGGGAAGAAGAGATAAACTTGCCTCTGTTTATTATACCTTACTTAAGGGAAATAAAACCCGTAAATACCCAGTAGCATTATTGCCTCTTTAAAACTCACTTACTATGTGCATAAAAACCAAATGTGTAGATGGATTTCCTCACACTGGCCCTCCAGGTAAAATTTATTGTGCAGACACAATTGGATGTTAGAGAAAACCAGGTTTGCCCTATGCAATCTTATGACTGAATGTATGGGGTCTGCAATGGTGTTAAAGTCGTGATTTCTTAGATGTTACCCCATCCTCCTCTGGATATTGTTAGACTAGTGATCAGACACTTGTGTCAGAAGAATCTTTCAAGGATGATGTAAGTAGGATAAATTACTGGTAGAACAGGGTACAAATGAATTGTGTTTAACAAATATTTTTTTAAAAACAGTAAACCAGAAAATAAAGAAGTCCACAAACCTGAGTTTGTGTACCAGAGTTCAGTAAACAAGCTTATTAAGTTAATATTCTGAATTTCTTTCTTGGTGCTTTCAAAAATAGGATCTAGTGAGTCACCCTTTGAGCAGACTCTTGTGGTACTAAATGTTGCTCATTAAGACTAAACCTCCTGCTTCTGCATTCCAGAAAGTCAAAGAATTAAGTTATTTGTTTTAGGACAGGAATATTTTTAGCTTCACAGGCCAGGAACTCCTAGCTTTGTTGACAGGCTACAAAAGATGCACCACCAGCATCAGAGCACCGTATTTATGGATGGAGAGATGGTTCCTGTCCCAGCAGTGCAGCAATAGCATGGGAGCATCCTGCTTTGCTGGTCATGATATAGACTTTTTTCTTTAGGTACCCTAAATGATACCCACCATTATTTATTCTTCAGATCTATTAGATTATTTAAATTCAAATTACGAAGGGAATTCCTCAGCAAATAATGTCCTCCAGTTCAGAACTACATTGAAAATAATAAGATGCCTATGTGTAAAAACAACCTCGGAAAAAAAATACCAGCTGTATGGGAATAGAGAATCAGTTGAATTTATTTCCCCAAACACAGTATACTTTGTGGATATTTTTTCCAAGTACAACCAACTTGAAAGGAAGAGAAACTTTATTCATGGGAATGTAGGTCAGTCAGCAGTACAAACTCTTTTTTCCTCCTCAAAGGCCCCATATTTGACAGTCTATATATAATAAATAAGTAATGATTGTATGTGGACAAAACAGGCTAAACAAGTTATGAATTTTGGAGGAAAACCATCTAGATCGTGTAAATCCAGTTGGTGGTTCTGATCCACTTTGAGGTGGCCTCCAGAGCCTCTGCTGCAAAAAAAAAACCCCAAAAAACCAAAAAACAAAATAGCCACTGGTCAGCACACCTACAGCATCTTCCCTCCCCTCCCAGGCCTGCAGGCAGCCATCTGCCACAGCCCAGCTGTGTTTGGCCTTGGCTCAGGGCAGGAGCATTTCCCCAGCCTGAGATGAGATGAGAGCCAAGGGACAGCCACCTACCAGGGCTGGGAGACAGGGCTGGTGTGCTCAGCTCTGATTTCCCCCTGGGGCCTCTGTCTCTGAGAAGTAACAACTTTACCTTCAGGGGCATAACGAGGCAAGTCAAAGTATTTGAAGACGGCAGTGGTGTGACCAAGAAATGGGAAAAGATGAGCTGCCGCACATTTCTTGATGAGGTGTTTTCACAGTGAGGGAGTGAAGAGGGCTGGAAAGATGGAGGCTGCAATAAGGAGCAAGTTGTGAATGAAGTGTGTATGAAAACAGACTATTAGGTTATGTTAGTATCATAATACATCTGGCTGAACTATTTAGTGTTTCTTCCAAAGTGTTTCTTCTTTGCTACATTGTACTTTTTTGTGTTCTCCATGATAGGTAACTCCATCCTAGTAAATCTCATTCAAGTGAGCTCTTCCAAAGAGTCTCTGTCTGCTGTTTCTGTAAAAGTTACACCCAAAAGGGCAATATTTCCAAAAGGACATTTTTTTCCCTATAAAAATACCCTTCTCTTGTCCTGTTTGCATGTCATTGCATTCAAACCCAAGGATCTATAATAATGAATAGATATTACTACTCTGTACAGTGTGTTTTGAAAAAGGCACCACAGAAATGGACATACACACACACACACACACACACACACACACACACACACACACACATCATACTGTAAACTTGAACTTACTGTGGAGTAACTTCTGTACTTAATCTAGCTGGACAAAAGCAGCTATTAATGGTTCTGCATAGCACGCTATGCCTTTTGTGACAGGGTATGTACGTGATGAACTAAGATACACCTCTAGAACTGCTCTGCTTCCTCATAGCAGCTCATGGCAATGTCTGTGAGTTGGTGGACTGCAAGCAAATGAGAAAATGTATTAAACTCCCATGGATCTGTAGTGACAACTGTCTCCTTGCTACCCCATCCCCTACACAATTCCCTATTTCTTCTGATGAATCATGACAACTTAAAAGGCGGGGTTTTAGACTAGAAGGATATTAAGGTGTTGATATCTTCCACTAAGAGCTTTGGTGATAAAATTCTAGCATATTTTTATCCAGTACTCTCCCAGTCGCAGGTGCATTGTGGCTGGATTATTCCCCACTCTTTCATTCTTTGTTTTTTACCCTGCAAATTATGTATAAACATAAAACATCTCACCTGTGTTGTGGCCCTAATCTGCATTCATGTATATAGTGGTGGATCTGTTCTACTCAAGATGAGAGATGTAAGTTTCCAAATCAGAATAAGAAGATGAAGGGAAAAAAAGACCTTTATATATTTACACTTCAGTAAAGCTTCTGAAATACCCCTAAGTACATTTGTAAATGCAAGTTTGTGATGCCCAGGTGTTATTTTTGGCAATGTCTAACATTTAAGGAACCATCTATTAGAAATTCACATTTTTATCATGTGCAACTTTAATCATAGATTACAATCTATGATCGTAAGTATGATACAACCCTTTAAAATTTATGACATTAATTATAACAACTCTAGTCCTAGCCCATCTGAAAGGTTTGGTGCAAGTTGTGGATCAGACTAAAGAAATGAAAGAAATGGCTGAGTTCTTTCCAGCACAGAATGTATGTGAAACAATTGCTGTGTTCCCTTGCATGCCAGGCAGGGCCTTACAAGTTCTTGTAGACCATAAGTAAATGGTCTGAGATGGTGCCTTGGGGCTAGATGCTCATGAAATGATAAATCTGAGTAAGTAACAAAGCAACCTGTCAAATACAGGGCATTGTTAGGTGTTGATGCTTGAAGGCTGGGAGGGATGGGTTGCCTGAGGAATGATGAAAATTATGATGTTTACAAGAAGACATGTTAGGTTGTGTAAAATGACTACATATTTCAAAGCAGGAAATTGTACTAATGCAAGTTTAATGTTATACTGTTAAAAATCATAACAATTCAAGGAATATTGAAGTTGTGTCCCATGGCAAAACTGGTTCAGGTTCCCTGTGTGCCTGTTTTATGGTCCTGTGTTGCTTTGGTATTACAAACACCAGTCTAACCCTGCAGCAGGCGATGTGCAAGAGGCAAAGCAGAGGTGTAAAATTACACAAGAGCTCAGCAGAGATAACACTGCTTTGGCAACCTTCTTTTATGTTTTTTGGCATAGCAAAACCACAAATATTCTGCAACTACGTTAGCTTAGCTTTAACTTGTCTAATATCCTATCATGCCTGTTCTAAAGCAAAAGAAAGCAATTGCTTGTTTCAGGAGGAAGAAAATAATTTTTTCTAAATAACTAGTGGTTGTCTCTGGACAGTGCTGAACCATTACTGTTCCACAGTTACTGGTGGTACTGTTTTGCCCATTCCACTGGAGAGGTTACACTCCAAAATCAGCTGATGATCAGTTCCCTTGACATGTGCACTGTAACTGAGGGGCACTTCCTCATTTTAGTGTTCTAGACTTGTATCATTTTGTAATTGCCTCCCTTTTTGTGATGACAGAGGTTGAAGCAGAACTCGTGTCTGCCTCTGGCTTTGCTTTCCATGCTGGAAAGCATGTGCAGGCTGAGCCCCAGGCTTCCTTCGCAGCTCGCCAGCCTTGCAGCATGGCAGTGTTCGACTTCTATGGCTGAACCTGTCATGGAGCAGAAGCCAGGCTTTAACTGAGTCATATATTCAAGAGCTTCCAAACTGGAGGAGAATCTATTCTGATCTTTGAAGTGTCTGGAACAGTCACTATTCTACTGACTCTGTGTAGAATTCTTTATCACAGCTTATACTTCATTCTCCCTCTGTCTCTTGTATACACCTGCCAGCTGCTGCACCTTCATTTATTTTGTGCCCCCAAAGCCACCATTTTTCCCTCTGAAATGTTTCTGTCCATTTGTTGTTTATTTAGAAATCATTTGACCATTTAAATCAAATATTTCAAGTCTTACTAGGACCTCTAGAAAACTTTACTTGTGTTTCTGCATTTTGGATGATGGAGTAAAGAGCCTCTGGGAAGCTTATGCTGCATGGATAAAGTGCAGGTTGTAGGTAATAATGCGAGTAATTTTCTCTGTACTTTCTAGGTCAATAAACACTTCCAGCTTCTGTAAAGCTTCCCTCAAAATTCTTTGTATTGCTAAGACATCTATCTTTCTTGAGCTGTAGAAACTGTATTTGAACTATGTATTAAAAAGTAAAACCAGTTTGGTTTAATTCTTGGAGCAGGTGTTGGTGGTTGTTTGCTGTGCTGAGAGGTGGAGGTATTTTTGCTTCTGTCTGAAGTTTTTCAGAAGTAGTCTATAAATGCTTCATTTTCTACTCAGATGTTCTACCTCTAACACAAATCATCAGTGTCTGTAAATGTAAGTGTTCAGGGTGGGGGTGGGGAGTGTGAGGATTGCTTTTGGCACGACGAGGAATGAGGGTTTTATGCCAGAAAGATGTCTGCTGAGATAAAACATTGGGTGGGTAGGTATGTTAAAACCAGTTATGCATCTTTGATTAAAGAATGGTTGTTTTGGTCTAGACAGCTCTAAGCAAACACTCTTGGATGATGAGAGAGGCAATTCTGCATTGACCCCTTTTTTTCTCCCTGCAAAGGTTACTTTGACCCTGGATACCAACCACATCCCCGGCCAGCCACACAGGCAAGGAGGACAGCATGGAGGCAAGTGGCTGGCAGCAAGGGATAATAGGGTGGCTTCTTTCTTGGGACAAACATGCTGAGTCTTTATTTAGTTTTGATGATTACTCTTGCCTTCATGGTGCAAAATTGTAGATAACCTAATTCAGATACCTGGGTAAAATTGAAGGTTTAATTTTCACCTAGTGGAGAGAAAAGAAGGTAATGTTAAATTTCTCTAGAGATTCAATTTTTAGAAAATTACATATAATATTAAGTAGTGAGAAGCAAATTTTTCTACACTATGTTCATTTTCTGATAATGTGCACAGGTCTATAGCCTGCCTTGGAAGTAAGCACTAATTTAATCAGTCATTCTTTGTGACCTGTGGCTGAGATGTAATTTAATATGATAAACTTCAAACTGCTATTGTATTCAAGACATCAACTAAGGTGGAGCATTCAGTGAATATGAAGAGAAGAAATATGGGTGCTTGTCTTCATCTCATTGGTTAATAGTTACTCTGGAATGTTGATAGATAGAAGACGACTTTTCCCTGGGTTCTGTCTGGAAAGAGACAAAGTGCTGTGGTTGATGAGAGAAAGTTCTGCAGATTGTCATACCTGTCTGTCACATGTCTTTATTCAGGTTTTTATGCCTGATTGACTAGGAGATAAACCTTGTCTCACATGAAGAGATATATTTCCCCACTTATAACAGTTCTGGCCTTTAATATCAAAACTTTCCCTCTTACACTAAGATTTATTTAGTGCCATTTCTTTTTCCTGCTCTTTGTGTCGTGAATCTCGGTTCTGCTTGACCACTTATGTAACAGAGTCTCACGAAAAGTAGAAGGGTAAGATTTGGAACTTGCTCTGATTCCTTATCCTTTGACATAATGCACAGTTGGGTTTTATTACTTACCAAAATGCAGTAAGTCCAAACATAGTATTTTGCCAGAATCAGTGAGGATTGCTGACCTTTGCTTGCTGTGGAGAAACCCTTCTGTGGAGTTTTCTTCCCTGCTACTAAGTGTTATGCAGATGTGGTTCCAACCAAAAGTGGAGTTTGTACCTGAGGAACTGTGAGTGATGAGAGGTCCCTCATCTACTCAAAGATTGCAAGTTCCCTCCAATTTGTGATCCTGCTGACACACTGGGGTGGTAGGAAAGCTTCTGCTTTTCAATGAGTAGCATGTTACTCTTCATCCAATGAACTCACTGACTTCTCCCTCTTGCTTGATCCTCTTGGGAGAAGCATTAAGTGACTCTAATTATAGTAGCAGGAGCTTTCTTGCTATGTTTGATTTCACAAAGCTCTGGAGCACGCTGCTGTTCAGTGCCATGCAATGACCAGAGGTGCTCTGAAGGTCTGGCAAGAAGTAGCTGGTAGTTGTGGGGTTGTCTTTCCTAAGAAGAAGGTACTGCTCAGCCTTGAAGGAATTCCTGCATTCAGAGTTAGACCTTATGAGATGACAAGCTGCAGAGGAAGCTCATTAATAAACTTGATGAGTTGATAAGTGAGTGCAAGGTTTCTGGAAGCCCTCTCTCTGTGCAGTTGCCTTCCTAGGTAACATTTGAAACAAACAGAACATGGCAGTGTCAGCAGTGTTGGCCACCCACCCCACTTCTCTCCCCTGAAGTCCAGAAAGATGAATCATCAGAACAGGAGTCACCTAAAATTGGTATCCAGATGTTCTGGGTGCAAACAGCAGATGCAGCTGGTGAAATGCAGGGAAGCCTGCAGGGGGGAAGCCAGAAATTAGGATAGCTGATGATAGCTGATCATCTGGCATTTACGCCTAGGTTCTGCTGTCTAATAGGGGAATGCAGAGGAGGGCGGTTCATCTTAAATGTCACTTCATGAACACAGTGATTAAAGTGCTTACACTGGAAGTGAGATTTTGGTAAAATGCTTTTCTTTTCCAGAGAAAATTTCAATGCTACTCTAAATTAGTACTTTAGGAATTAAGTGATTAAGATGCTTAGATATCAGTGGAAGAGTCTTTCTGTGCCATTCTCTGTTGCCGGGACTGCCTCTGTATTTTAAATTTAAATCATTTTCAGAGTGCAAGTCCATTCCTTTATCCCGCTTCAGGTTCTCACTCCAGCCTGTAGAATCCAGACAAGAGACAACGTGAGAGATTTTTAAAATAAGCTAGAAATGTTCACGTACACTATCCATCTAGACATTAATGCTATTCATATTCCTGTTGTATTGGTGGTTCTGACACATGTGAGTGTTTCTCACAGCTGTGCTGCTCCTTTTCATTTTGTCTGAGAAATAATGAAGGTAAGCACGAGAGTGATGCTGTCCTTAGTGGGCAGGTTTGAAACCCTTAGAAATGATGAGTTGTCCTTGGGGCTAGCGTGAGCACATTTGATTGCTTGCAGGCATGGGGCCTCCCAGCCTGGGCTGCGCTTCCAGGATTTATCCATAAAAGGCGGATGAGCTCAGGTAGGAGAAGTTTTGAGGGACCTTGCAGATGAGTATAAAAGGATTTTGATATTTTATGTGCCTAGGTTAGCAGATGGCAGATGCAATGCAGTACACATTAATGTAGAATAAATAATGAATCTTAGAGAAAAGAATAAGAGGAAACATCTGCTGAATTGAAACAGGATGTATCATATTGACCGAGAGAAGGAGAGCAAGTTACCATGGAGAAATTCTCAAAATGGGCAATACAAAGAGCAAAAAATGCTGTTACTGCAAATTCTTAAATTTTTTTTTTTATTAGAACACAATGTCTTCTTTTATGGGTGTATGATTGCCGTGCAAGAATGTATATTAATTTACTGGTTTAAAGAGCTTCCCCCCACTCGAACACTGAGTTGTAGGGCACTTAGAGCCATACCATATCCCATTGCCCACCAAGAGTGCATTTTTCTGAGAAATGTGCCAGTTATTCAACAGAGAGTGAAGTAACTCTTCCCATCTGCATTAATGTACCAAAAGTGTGATGGTGCAGAGACTTAAAAAATACAAATCTTCATGTTCAGGGGCAGGATCTAGTTGCTTATTATGTTGAATTCTTGTGGCTGAACCCATAAAGGAGCCAATTTCTGGCAATGCTGCCTCATGGTAACCGGTGAGGGGTTTACCATAAGCAACCAAATTGTTTGAGTTTTTGGTTTGGTGAAAATTACCTTCTAGGGAATCAATCTTCTGGTTCGTTCCAGCATTGTTGTTATATAAGTGTTACTGAATTTAATTATTTCTTGCTGTTTCCATTTATAGACTGTGAATTAAGGTGGCATTGATATTGTGGACAGGTTCAATCTCTGCCTCCTTCCTAGTACTGAATTTAAATATCAGTGCTGTAACTGACCCTATATAAGATAGGTAAAAAAGGGTCAATTCTCATCTTGCAAATCCTATGAACTAATAGTAGAAATACTGGTAAAACCTTTTTTATTTTTGAGCTTTAATTTGTTTTAGTTTTGTTTTATGAATGTTATATCAAAGAAATTTAATACAATGTTAGTTAGCATTAAGCTTTCACATTAGTGAGGAGAAGATCCAATAAAATCATAAATGTTGCACAACTGTATATTGCTATGCAAATTTTAGTGGTCATGCAGTATTTAAAGAATGTTTTTCTGTTTTCTTCTTATTTTAGTATTTGTCAGAAAAACACAGTCAATATTTGTAACCTTGTATCCAGATACTGTGCTTATTCATATTTTCAGAATAAATGATCCAGCAATCAGTGAGACTGTGATATACTTATTGTGTATTTTATAAAAATAGACTGACAGGGATTCTGAGATTTCTATCTCGGTTTTCCCATAACCAAAAAGAAAAAAATTAGCAATGTGACCTTTACATTAGTATACCACTAATTATTGCAGTTCAAATACTTGGATGCTGATGGACAAGTTCCATAGGATGGAAGGGAGATTTTCTGGACTGTTAGGTACAATGTGTTGCAGTGCAAGAGAGCAGCAACCCTGTGAAGGGGTCTGCACAGATTTCACTTTGTGATACGTTGCCTTGATGACAGGATCAAGTACCTCCAAAACTGAGTGGTGTTAAGATGACCTCGATAAGTCAAATGAAAATGTGAAGTATTCTGGAGAACTAAAGGTGCCAAATTCTTCTTAAGACAGAGCTGCTGTCAGCAGCAGCCTTTAAAAGTGCTTGGTTTAGTGGTTCTTTCCTGTCTGTGGCTTAAAATAAAATCAGGAGTTTTTCTTTAAAGAAATAAAAAAAAATATCTCAACACCGCTACAATAGTGATAGAAATTTGTATCTCTCTAGTTTGTTACCCTGGGAGAGGACAATGAGCATACATAGTTGTTCTGCATATATGTTCTTATCCCTTTTTACCTGGGGTTTTTTTTCCTACTATCAGGTTTGTTTCTGCCAGGTTCACTTCTGCTGAGACAGAAAGCGGATGTTGCAATACCCATCTCTCTTCTTTCTTGAAAGCTTAATGTGAATTAATTTCTTCATTTGGTCTTCTAATGAAAGAAGTACCTCTAGCTGCAGAGCTATTCCCTGTTACCTCAGTAATTTTATGGGCCACTTGCAATTGTTGTATCTAATTTGACACATTTCAAAAAATAGGAACCTGGTACAAAAAAAAAAAAGGAATATGATTTAAACAAAAAAAATGTAAATGAGTGAAAATTACTGGAAAACTTGCAGAATTGGCATGTCATGTTTGCTTGTCTGTAAAATGTCCACTTAAATAAAGACCAGCAAGCAGGGAAACAAATGTCTGGGATGTCATTCATAATAAACATAGATGAGCGTTTGATTTAACATTCAAGGAAAGCAGGCACTTTATAGTGTTGGAACAAGAAAAAAATTACAAGAACTGGAGAAACATAATGATTGGACAAATCCAAACTACATGGAGGGGAATATTGAGAGTTAAAAATAGTAAGCTTCTGTGTATTATGAATATTATCATGATTAATAAATATGCTGACAGAAATACTATAAGGCAGTAAAGATTCTGCTGAGAGTTACGAAGTTTTCCTTGGAGAACAAGATTTGAAACTCCTTGTAGTATGTTAAGAGGGGTCACTACAGACCCAAAATTGAGTTTCCACCAAATGTTATTCTATTTTGAACTGTTAATATTTGTGAATTATTGGCAGCTGTGATCTAACAATTATGCCATCTTTCCTTATTTACGTTTCCTGTCTGATGTAAAATCTCAGCAGTTATTGTATATCATTTGGCCTTCTTCAGTGCTCTATATTTTTCCATATTTATCCAAGTCAATGAGAAAAATATTTAAATTGGCATTACATAATAGTCCTGTAAAACAAAAATATTTGCTAATTGAATGTAGAGAAGAGTGACCAAGACAAGACAGTTGTGTTAAAATATCCCTCCTAATGCACAAAACATTACATATTTTAAACATGATTTTACTTGGTTAGTTCTGTTTGAGATGTGGCTAAGCCACAGATAGTTGGAGACTGAGTTGCCTTTGACGAGATCTGCGTGTGTATGTGTACAAAGTGCATTTTATAAATGTATGTGTGCACGGCAGCAAATGAGATAAATAGCACAAGAGATATATATGTGTGTTTATATGGTTTTGGCAACTTAAGTTGCAATATTTAGGCCACTGGTCTCATTTTCCACATTCCAGACCTCAGAAAGGCTTCAAAGAGCTGCTAATTATAAAACAAGCCAAACCTCTGCTTGCTTTGATAGGCATTTGAGAAATGTCTACGCACTGCTTTTCCAGTGGAGAACCCCTGGAAGTCAGAGTGCCTGAGCTGACACAGCAGGTTGGCAGCAGACCCAGGGATGGGGTTTGGGCTGCCCCAGCCTCTGGTGCCTGGGGCTGTGCTACCACGCTGGGCACGGGCTGCCAGAACAACCCTCCGCAGGCATCACATCCACTGCAGCCAGGATTATTTGCTCTGGCAGCAGCTGTTTATTCCCAGTCACTGTCTTTTTCCAGGGATTCTCCCTTGCCCCATCATCTGCAGTAGATTCAAAAATTTTATTTATGCAATGGGAGGGAGGCCGTGGCTGCCTCAATAAGCTGTGCTGTCTCTGTAACTGAAAAAACCAGGTTGAATTCAATAAATCCTATCAAAGTATTTCCATATAGACATTTTTATCATCTTTGTTTAGAGGCTCCAAACCATTTGCTAAAATGCAGATAGTCTAATTGAATCTGAATAAGGAGCTGGAGAGTTGCTATCAAAACACATGCCTCAGTCATAAGGTAGCTACCTTATTTTATTGATACTTTGCTTAAGTCTTTGAATTAATGTTTGTATTAAGTTAATAAAGCTCAATATTAGGCTATAGGTGAAAAAGGTGTAGGGTTTTTTGTTCTCCTAGTGCTTTCATTTCCATGATGAACTTATTTAAGTTTACACGGGTGGGTTTTATCTTACAAGGTGAAGCTCTGTGTCTCACAAGATCAGGCTTGTTATTACACAAATTTTTACTGATTTTGCTCCCTGGAATTTGAAAAGGGGAGAAAATTGGAGGTGCATTAGGTAGAACCAGGAAGAATATTTTTTAGTGCCTGAAAAACATTACACATAAGTGATTGTATTATTTTTATGTGCAATGTGACATCTTGCCTATTCAACCATTGAGAGACATATTAAATGAAAATTCAGTGAATGTGTGCAAAACTATTTGCAGTTATAGGGTACTCATAACAATCACCTATTTAAATAGTAGGTGTTTTAATGGATCAAACTTTGGGCAGGTGCTAAGGATACACGATCTGCTTTCATACTACTACTGACCTTCTGTAAATCTTGACAGTTCCATTCTCCCGTTCCTTTTCCCATAATTTACAATCAAATACAAAGGATAACATCTCTGGAACAAATAGTCAATCTTCAGCATTCAGAGCATGTCCAGTATAAAACCCACCCTAGTCTTGACTGGAACTTCACCACCATGTGAAAACACACATCGTTACCAACCCTGTAGTAGGTCCTGAAGCTGGTTTCAGGTTCAAGAGAGGAAATGCCTGTGTAAAACTTGCTCTAGGAAGTTAGGGGATTGTTGTAGGAAAGCTTTAAAGCCTGCAGTGCCTGGCAGCACAATCACTCGCGCATCAAATAATTAATTAATGTTCCTCTTTATTGCATTCTGTGCCCATATATAGAAACAACCCATACCACAGCCCAGGGATTTTAATGATGTTACAATAAATGTGTCCTTGACTGTTTCATTCAGGGGTCCCTTCTAGGAGCTTGCCCCTGCTGGTAGAGCCTCCTGCTGCTTCAGTGCAAAGCCACATGTGGCTTCAAAAAGGCCAGAGGAGCTCCTTGGGAGCTGAGGAACAGCTGGCTTGGGAATTTCCCTTCTTGCTTTGCTCGTTCCCCACCTTTGTTTTCCTAGTACTGAGCATAAAGCAAATGCCACTGCCGGAATCTGCCTCGTGCTGGAGCCTGGTGTGTGATTAACCTGGGAGGCAAGCACTGCCTGTGCAGACGCGTGGTGACAGTCCCACCTTCCAGAGCTGATGATCAAAAAATATTCGATGCCTGTTTAGGATATTGGTATCTTCAATCTGGAGCCTGAGATTTCTCAGCATAAAGCAAAATTAACTGAAAGAGTATTAAAGATTGTGTTGCTGTGAAGTCAGCAGTCTGTGTGCTATTGCATATGGTGATACCTAGACAGGCATTATTTAGTCATGTGGATGCAAGCTGTAGTTCAGATTTTAATGGTGCTGCAGTAAAGTTAGTTCATAATTTAAAAGGTGCTTAAAATATATTTGGAGAGGATAAATTGTGGTTTACTGTGTTGTGAGTCAAATGAGAAATGATCCTCAAATTAGCCAAGCCATGTGGTTGGGGTTTTTTTCAGTGTGAATAATCAAAATGTTGAATTCTCATTGCAATAACAAGCTAGTAGTACAGCACATTTGATCTTCTGTGTTTTGATTTTGCATTCTCTGCAGAGCAGCAGCCCATGCATCTGTAGTTACCCAGCTCATCAGGGCCAGCTCCTGTCCCCTCCTGCTTAAGCCACAGAGGTGAATCCCTGTAGTTGTGTTTTCCTCTTAAAACACATAGTAGGTAATTTTGTCCTTTCAAATCCACTGTTTTGCTATCATTTACTCAGAAAGATGGCAGGAGTGTTTACTTTCTTGTTAGAGCTGTAGCAATTTTCATTGACTCCAAGACACTATTGAATTGTTTTGTAAGACCAAATATTTACTCTCATAACTGCTTCTTTCACTATATTAGTTTTGGAGGTGTTTGAAAGTGTCTTCATTTTTGACTGCTGAAGGTGGTGGATCATAGTTATTTTCCTGTGTTACCTATTTAATTTCAGAATCCCCAGTGGGTTTCTGTCCTGCAGGATGTCAGGATATTTATTCCTTCAGTTGCCCTCTAAAATTCCTCTCTGACATTGCTAGAAAGGCTTTGGGTTAATTTCCATCAGGATTTGAGGTAACACACATTCAGTGTTCCTTTCAGTGCTGCTGATAGAAACATTCACCTGGTAGAGGTTAGAAACTTATTTTTAGAGTCACAGGCCTGACCTAAAGGCAAAATATAGAAATCAGTGGAGCTCAAAATTGACTTTGCTGCTTTTGTGAGTTGTCTGCATGTGCCACAATCTCTGCATTGCACTGGTCTGCAGGGGGTCAGAGCATCGGCTCTGACGGGAGGAGTCTGTGCTGCCCTGCGAGGACAGGTCGGTGTCAGCGGGAGCAGCGCAGGGGGACAGCATGGGGTGCCGGTCTGCTCCAGAGCACGGAGCCCACACCTTCAGTCTGTGAGTTGGCTTCTTGCCTATCTGATAACTTGGGCCAGCATGGGCTAACCTTTGGCACGTGGACTGCCTTCAGGTTTTGGGGGTGCCCACTCTGCCTGCTGGCACCTCCCCAGGACCAGCAGCTGCCCCCTTTTGCTTGTGTTCCCGGGGAGAGGTGGCGGGACAGACTGACGTGAGCCCTGAGCTGCCCCATGCTGATGTAAGCTTTCAGCAGCACAGCACTCTCTGGCCTGAAGGCGATTACATTTCTGGCAGAAACAGGGTATTTAAGATTAATTCAGAACTCAAATGATTATTAGTAGTGTTGCAGTGAGATAGTGTTTGTGGGGAAAAGCAGTACTTTTCAAAGTTATCACGGCACTAAATGGAGGAGGAATCGCTGGCTTTACTGAGCAGCTCCCAGACTTCAGGCTTTCTTTTATTTTTTATTTTTCTTTTTTTTCTTTTTTATTTTTTTCTTCTCTTTTTTTTTCAGATTGGTTGTGAACATCCTAAGTAGGTCAGTGCATATTTCAAACATTTCACAAAATGCTAGAGCTCTTAAAGCCTGATTAGGAGAGGTTACTAAATGCTTGCTTTCAGTGTTTGCTCCTTTGTTCAATGCATCAGGTTTAGTTCATGTTCTTGTATCTTAATATTGCTTTGTTGCTTGTGGAACAGACTGCAAATTATTTTTGCTAATGTTTGTTTAAACGTCTAAATGGTTTGGAATCTTTTTGTTTGCCTTGGTTTTTTTGATGCAATGGCTTTTACTACTTGGCAACATTATATTAGAGAGTGCAGCTTTCTGTTGTTTCTCATTTCTGTTTCATAATACTTTAATACTTTTAAAAATGTCCATTAAGAATAATGATTTTGCTTTACTTACTCCCTATACTGGACTTCGGAGATTCAAATAATATTTTTCTTTCCCACTCATGAGTTCTGTTTTCCTTTTTGGGCATGGTTTGTCTTTAGAAGAAAGTTTTCGGTGTCTGATAACCTTCTTTGCTCTCTCCCTCATACTGCCTTTCGGAGATGGAGAACTAGGAAGACCTATTAGACTGCTTTTGAGTTTCGGGTTTGGTTTTACTTTTATTCTCTTGCTGTGCTTTTAATCATACCTTTCTTACATCTTCATGAAGTGGCCTGGCACAAGCACATATTTTAGTGTTTTAGCCACTCAGGCTGTTTTTTAGCTAACTTCTGTGTTCTTATGTAATTCCTCTCTTTGACAAGTAAAACAGGGATGGACTCTGTACACGGGGCCAGGCATTTTCTTGAGTATTGTGTTGAACAGCAACTACTGCAGGTGGAGAGGAAGAGCTGAGCTTGTCAAGAAAAGTGGGAATGCTCTGTTCAAAGGGGAGTGGGATCAGAGGGAGAAGCAAGTGGCAGTAGAAAACATCAGGTTCAGGTTACTTGGATAAACTGAGGATAATCTAGCCCTTGTGGGAAAGGAGAGAGCGACAGAAGGAAGAGAAACCAAAGGGGATGAGAAGAAGAGAAGTTGATGAAGACACTCTATTCATTACAAAGTGGATGGACAATATATGGGAGCAATAGGAATACTGTTCAGTCATCCCTATTAATACAGAAGTGCTCGTAAGACTTTGATGCATAGAGTAGGGCTCCCCCATAGTGGTAGTCCCTAACTAAGCTTTACATTATATGTCTGTATACACCCTTATTCATATTTGTCATGAATGGAGGTACAAAAACTATTTAGTAGTAGAACCCTTAGTAAAGGGTTACTTAAACTCGAATTTGCATCCCTGAGTGAAATACTGTTGGTCTGACTCTAGAGCTGAAGGAACTCAGAGTCCTCTGGCGGTCTGAAAGTCTGTATAAGAAAAAAAAGAAAAAGAGTAACATATATACTTTCATAATATTTATACAGCTGTAAGAGTTTTACTTTGCTTAAAAATTTCAGCAACTGTATGTTATCCAGAAATATTTCCATCAGCCTTTTGAACAACAAACTTAAGATGATGTGAATCTTAGCCCAAAGCCCATGCACATAACACATATTGTATTGTGAGTTGATAGATCTGAACACCCGTTCCTTATTATTACCTTTATTTTTTCTTTCTGAAGAATATTTTCTTTGCTGCCTTAAAACTGATATGATAAGCAGATCAATTGCATCAATCTGTATTCCTGAGAGATAGGACAGACATACATTGTAGCTGCAGATGTTATGAAAGTTTGACAAAAAAATGTCTCATAACTTCTGTAGTGTTCAAGGTCATAGAAAAAAATTCTCACATACGGCAGGAACTTGGTTTTAACCTGTGAGTCATAAAATAGAAGCTGTAAAACAAGTCTGTGAAATATAGTAGAAGAATATTAGTTGTTTTCAACTGACAATTCATTTTGTAGGTACTGAAGTAGACACAACCCTGTATCACCAGTCATTCCTTCGGAGGGAGAAAGTGTATGGTCAGCAGAGACTAATGTCTTTTTATGTGGAAAGGTTTTTATTCCATTAGTAGAGTAGCTTGTTGAAATAATAAAATATGTACTCTTCACCTCTTATTTTCATTTCCTGATGTATGATAGCTTGAACTGCTCTTGAGTAAAATTTGCAGCAAATGTTCTTCCTTGTTCTCATTTGATATAGTTCACACTCCATTAACATCCTGATAGAGAGAAGGACGTTACTGTATAACTTTTTATTTTCTTGTACCTCTGAGATGACTTTGGGATACCATACTGCAACTGCAGAACATCACACAGATTTTAGATAATGTCAGTGCAGGGGGATGAATTCTGTAGTGATACTCAAACTCAAAATAAATTTAATAATCATATTTTGAATTAATTGTTTTGTTTAATTTTTTAGTCATTAGCTTATAGCTGAATTTATCCTATTGTGCACACACCTACTGCACTACTCACTGTGAATGCCACTCTAGTTCTGGCAAATACTTTGGCTAAGCATATCTGCAGCCTTTGTTTAAAGAAAATTATTTCGTATTTGAAAAAAAAAATCACTTGTTCATGACATTGGAATAGAAAGGTGGTTTTTGTAAAAACAGAATTTACTTTTTCTGTTTCAGGTTAAATGTTATTTAGTTTTCAGATGCCTTTTTCAGATGTGTCTGTAGTCATTTCTTCAGCACAGATTATATAAAAGTGGTGTTTGTATTTGAAAAATTGTCTCTTATACAGGTAGGACAAAACTAGACTCTGTAAGTCATCCGATGGTGGGGAGATACTGAGTACAAGATTAGTTTGAATACAAACAATTGTTAAAGCGGTAAAGATCTAAAGATAGATACCAAAGGACCTGTCTGGGTGGAAAAGATAAGGTGACATAGATCACTTTAATGAGTGTTTCAGCTGAAATTCAGAATTAAAGTGCCTAAAATTGGCACCAAGAAATGCTGAATGCTTTTCATTCTTTTTAACTGAAATGAAAATAGAAGTTCTTTTGTCGTCTGACAGGGTTGTGTTTATCAATCTGAATACATGGCCTGTCAGAAACAATAAGTATTTGCCGATTCCTTTGAGGTCACTGGGAGTTGAGGGATAAGCAACCTTTTAAATTTACCCTGAGTGTCTGTGACAGATTGCATGAGCCTTGGGGCAGGTGGCGCAAGGAAAGGGTTAATTAAACAAACCTCTACGGAGGGGCCGGCAGCTTATTCTTATCGGGCATCTGCAGCGGTATTGGGTGTGATCTGTGGTGTCTGTGACTCTCTCCAGTCTCTGTCAAGTGAAACGGAGGAAAGGGATTAAAATGAGGCTGGAAGAAGCCTGGCTATTAATGGGAAGATTGAGATCCATCAAGCTCAGGGACAGGGGTGCCCACGTTTGGAAGATCTTTTTTAGCTTAATCTTTAAGTTGGCATCCCTCTGTTACAATATGAAGAGGCTTGGTGTCTGCAGAAAGGTGTTCCATGGCATCACATTGGCATTCAGACTATATTTTATTCCTTTGATTCCTTTGTGGTTTGGGTACTCTTAAGACCAGCTGCATGTGCTCAGAGCAGACTTGAACTGATGCTGCTCTGACCTACTATCCTCGTCCTGTTTTTTTAACTGACTTTGTCACAGAGACTGCAGACCAGAGCGAAACTCTCTCCTTATCACCTGTTTGGTTCCAAAGCAATATGTAAAATGTGTTTTTTATATGCAAAACAAACCACAAAATATGGCAAACCTCTTGGTGATGTACTTGTGCTATTACAATGTTTGAGTGTGGGTAATGTAAGCAGGTTTCGCCCCACGGTGTGACTTCTGCAATACCTCAGCAGTAAACAGTATTGGTAAGAACTGCTGGTTTCCAAGAAGATCAAGAGAGGGGTAAATAAGGAGGCTGTAAGTTATATTTTGCTTTGTTAATAAATGTTTTCATTTCAATTTTTCTTAAAACAATCCTTTCCAGGATTTGTATTTTGGATTCCTAATGTCATTTTACAACAAGAAACTCTTAATTACATTTGAGAGTCCTGAAAATCAGATACCGGTCTTTTTGGTAGACAAAACATGAGGTACTTTTTGCCTGTGAGTTAAGGTGGATTTGAAGTTGATATATTTGAAGACTGACC
Source organism: Orthonyx spaldingii (assembly GCA_013397795.1). Lineage (NCBI taxonomy): Eukaryota > Metazoa > Chordata > Aves > Passeriformes > Orthonychidae > Orthonyx > Orthonyx spaldingii. The sequence continues at coordinate 816,855 of VZTJ01006620.1, forward strand.
TGAATCAACCCTAGTGGGAATAAATGAGAAGATTCTGATATGGACTTTGTGTCAAATGGTGCTCAAGATCTCCTAATTGTGTAAATCAGAAGCCCTAGAAGTCTCAGTTCATGCTAGCAGCCATGTGAAGAATTGCTGAGGCTGTCTCAGCACCTCGCAGGGCACTGTACCCTTTGACTTACTGTTTCCTTGGCACCTTTCTAAATCTGCCCAGCATGAAACACTGTGTAGGGAGGAGAATTTCTGCATATGTGTTCTTGATTGTGTCTTGGTTCCTCTTTGGTTAGCTTAGAAAAACAAGATTTTGCAAACTTACAGTGTCTTGACTTGTGTCAGTTTTTCATCCTCATTTCTTAGAAAACAGGCAAACACACTGCAGAGGTGTGGCAGCCCCTTACTCATGTGATAGGAAAGCAAAGACTTGTCACTGCACACAGCATGCCTGCGCTGTCGCGGAGGAGCGTGTCCCAAGCTGTGTGCCATGAGCACACGACTCTCAGGGTAACCACTCACAACATCCTCAGTAAGTCCCTTGAAAGCCTGTGGAGATTGGGAAGAAAGCCTTTATTTGACTTCAGGGTTGCGACTGAGCTGTTAGATGAAAATTTGGTTTCATCTTGGACTACAGGTAAGATGCAATTTTTGTTAATAAACAGACATTGTGTGAAACTTCTGAAGAAGATAATGGGTCATCCAGACACCTTTAACTGATTTAGGGCTTCTTTGTCATTACCTTAGATTTCTGTGCACTTCATAGGAGTACGTAAGAAATAGCAGGTGATGTCCTGATTTTTTAAAAGAAACTTTCTGAAAGATCAGGAGATGTGGCAGACCACCAATTTGAGCTGATTGCATCAACTTCAGTACTTGTTATGGCCAATTTAATTCCATATATACAATACTGCACTTGCTCTTGTATCTCTGGAAATTTTACTTTTTCATATGTACCATGAGGAAAAATAAGTTATTTGTGCTCTTTGACAACCTCCTGTAGTTTTAACAATTGCAGCTAACTTGGAGTTCATATTTTCTTCATGATTTGAAACATTTCATATTACTTCTGCTTCCTTGCTCTCCTTTTTGTTCTGCTTGTCTGCTGTAGGAAAAATTCTTCCAGTTTTATCTGGTGTGATCTTTTAGGAAGCTTCAGTCTCTTTAGGAAACAAAAAGCTTTGAATTCTATGTGGATGAAAATTGTTTTTCCTCTAATTTTTGTATAATGCATGCATTGCATTTTGACTCCTGGAATTTCTGAAATATAACAAATATGATACTGTCTAGAAATGATAGGTATTAAGCAAGCAGTCTCAAAGTTAACCGTGCATTTGCAGTGCGACTGCAAGTTTTGAGTCCCTGCTAATGGCATTGTCCTGGGAAGGCATTCCTTTCCATGAGAGCCTTTACTTCTTCTGTCTTTCAGAACACCTAAAAAAATCTTGCTCTTCTTGCTGTACCAGCTCAAGTAATGCTCACTTGCTTACAAATCCTCTCCTGGAAGTTGACAAGCCCTTACTTGCTTGTATCTGACTGTGTGGTTTTAGGAGTGACACTGTGTCGTGACTCACCCGTCTGTACCAGACCCCCATGTGAGCAGTGTCGTCAGTTTTCATCAGAGCGCTGGAGTCAAAGTAGGACTAAATTGGCTCAAACGGAACATCACCTGTTTCCCCAACCTTCCCATATGGCATTTATTGTGCAAAAATGTTTAAATGACCATCTATGTAACATGTTGCTGAGCAGCCACACGGATTATGTCAAGCCACTAGGAAAATGACAATTTTTCATAAGATTAATAATGCTGAAAAAGAAGGTGCAGGCTTTGTGATTGAAGACAGCTGTTTGGCGAGGGAACATAATCCCGAGGACTCGTAGGATCTGAGCCTTGCTCTGGTTTGTCAGCATGGCCTCTATACCAGTTCACTGTGGAACAGTGGTGATGTTCTTGCCTGGTCGTGGTGCTAAGCTTGCAGAGTGTTTCTAATGTCAACTTTATTCCTGGTGACCTGGTAAAACAGGAGAGGGTGCACATGAAGTAACAAGAAGTGGTTGGACACACCAGATGTTTCTGGTCTACTGTTGCACTGGTGGCTCAGAAAGCAGTCTACAGACTTGTGGTAGGGGCTTTATGCCCTTCTGTCTGTCCTGGACTTGTGAAGAGCCCTTTTTTCAGGGGAAGTAAAACAAGAAGGTGTCTCATGTCAGAGGAAAACATGTACTTCAGCTCCATACTCCAAAATACTGGGTCTGGCTCATAGATTTACTTGCAATTACAGTACTGTGTATTTTATTGAGGTGACTCGTAAATAAGTATTTCAGGCAAAGATCCAGCAGTTCACTTCTCTCTGTCTATTATTTGCTCTTGTCTGAAGAACAGAATAAAAATCCCACAGGCACATAGGTTTTGTGCAACATTCTGTTATAGCGCCACAAACTATATCCAAATTCTGTTTCACTGTATTTTTGTGCAAATGTGCATGTTTCATAAGAATAAATGAGTGACAGTGTTCATAATAGTATTTTTCTGTTACCTTTTCAAATATATTACTTATAGTCTTGGAGGATTTTCAGTTTACTGCAGAATTTAGTAGTCTGGAGGAAAACTGGTGCCTGTGTAGAATAGAATAGACTATTTTCAGTTGGGAGGGACCTGCAATGATCATCCAGTTTCAACTGCCTGACCAGTTCAGAGCTCACCAAAAGTTAAAACATTGTCCAAATGCCTCACAGGCTTGGGCCATCTAATGTTTTGTGGCTTGCTTTGAAGGTCAGATGTGAGGTCTGGGTCTGACTTGGAGGAAGGAGGAAAGCAGATCTTGCTGTTGAGCAGTCAGCAGTTACCCTGTGAAGTATGGGTAATGTAAAACTTGACACTTACAAAGGCAACAACATACTCACATATATTGATTTGTTCAAATGTTGCCCTCTGAGTGAGAGGACTATAATGCTTCTCCTTACAGCCTCAATCAACCTTGGATCTTGCACGCAGCTTTTAAGTCACATCTGGTTGTTGTGGTTGATCCCAAGGTAGGAAATTTTACAACGTATGTCATGCTTGCAGTTTAATTTGAGAAATAAGTAAATAATTTCCATTTGTTCTTGATTATTTTTCTTTTTTTCTTTTTTTCTTTTTTTTTTTTTTTAATTTAACTTTAAAGCTTTAAATGTTTAACTTTATGATATGGTAATCATATTAACCACATTTTTTCTAGCGTCAGATATATACCTACATATATGTATGCTTTGAAACCTTCCTATAGTTCAACATGACATTTGTAAAACTTTCACAGTCTAACCACTGAACATACAAAGGTTCAAAGCACTTGTGCTTCCATGCTGCTGGCAAAATAAGAAAAGCTCTTGAATAAATTCTATAGAGAGCTACTGTTTTAAGAAAGAGATTCTTGTGGTTCTGTGAAAAAGTATTCCACATTGTACAGAAGCTGTAGCTAAGTTAATATGTCTGAGTTCCATTTTAACCTTTTCAAAAATCTATACATTTTATGAGTTCTGGGTGATAGCTATTTCCTTCTCAACAGCAATTTTGGTCTCACAGTCAAAAACAAGTGCATAAAACAAGAAAGTTGAAACAGTCCAAATCATATCATCAGCTTAAAAACCTGCCTCATCCACTGTTAAAGCTAAAGCCACAAACACACAAAACTGTTTGTCATCTGGTATGTAAACCTAGGAGACGTCCTCTAATAGTAAAGGCCTCCTTTTAAAATCTTTTTGAAATTACCCTCATGTGCAATGGAAAATCTGATTTTAGAAAAAATAGAAATACTGTCTTGTAAATTAGTTTATGTACAGTTTTATTTTATATGTAGTTTATGAAATGTTGAAGTTCTTTTTTTAAACTTTTTTGTTCAAAAAAGTTTAAAAGTTTTTTTGTTCAAAAAGGTTTCTTTTTAAAACTTTTTTGATTCACTCAATTAGACTGTGCATAAGACTCTGATCTAACACCATTATATGAGGTGTTGGTCCAAAGAAGGAAAGCAGTAATCTAGAATCAGTGTACCAAAATGGATACCACATAGTTTGTTCTCTTAATAAGAGGATTTATGCTTTTTTCTTAATGCAAAAAATTCACTTCCTCTTTGTCTGTTCACATATTTAAGTTTGCACTCTAGCCTTGAAATACCTCTGAAAACACCATGTAAAGAGCTGGTTCTGGGCAGTGCTCAGTTGCTCATCCATTCTCTACACCTCTCCTGCAGCTTTCATGCTGATTTTTGTGCCAACTCCATGAAATGCTTATTTATCTTGTGCCACCTTTAGTTGAAATGAAGAAAAAACCATAATGATAACTGAGTCAAATGTCCAAAAGAAAAAGTGGTTTGTGTATATGCAGGGGCAGGCGTGTCCTACATCCCATGGACAGGGACACGGCCAAGAGATTGAGAGGAGGAATCAATGTCCCCAGCTTAGCCCTCATTAAACCTCACCCAGACATTGCCCAGCCCAGTGCCCTCCAGCACAGGCACACCAGAAACCAGAGAGCCCCAAAGGAGCTGGGGCTGGAGCAGCTGCCCTGGGGGAAAGGCTGCAGGAGCGGGGCTGGCTCAGATGGGATCAGAGGCGTCTTGGGGCACCTTGCAGCCCTTCAGGCCACAGTGAGGAGGAGACTGCTGCTTGCTGCAGTATGTGAGGGGCCAGAGGCAACAAACAGAAATTGGAATGAGGGAGATTCAGAGTGGATATAAGAAAAACTTTTCCAGTCTGAGGAGGATGAAGCAGCAGCACAGGTTGCCCTGGGAGGTTGTGCAGGCTTCATCCTTGGACACTTTCAAGGCCTCAGCAGCTTGGTCTGACCTTGCATCTGCCTTGGTGTCAGCAGGAGGTTTTCCTAGGGGAAGGATTTCCCACAATTTTAGTCGTGGTGCTCTGCTCCTTGGTGGGGATTCAAGTTAATTTTTTCTCCTCTGTGACTTTAGCATCCCAGTTTCTTGCAAGGTCTCCTGCACCACTGCTGCCCTGGTCCCAAGGCCTTTTGCAGCTGCAATGGTGAGAGGCTGGCTGCACTTCTGCAGTGCAGGCAATCCTGAATAATCTCCACATATCTTTCACAATTCACTGTCCCTTTTTTTAAGAGTCCAAGTTACATGTTATCTTAGAAGTTGCTTCAAAGCTTTGAAGTGTATGTAGAGTGAATTTGAATGAAGAGACATGGGATATTTTCTTATCATTTCTTAATGTGTTGCTGTGATATAGCAATGACATAAGTGGCTAAACACAAGTAACTTCCACAAAACAAAGAACATCTCTGGCATCTAACATGGGGTGCTGCCAACACTGGTACCATCAAAAACCTCTATTGCTTTTTACTAGGCTTGAAGTTAATGAAAATTTAATGAGTTGTAATTAAGGACTGAAGGAAATGAAGATTCTTTATCAAAGTTTCCAAATTCTGCTTGGTGAATAACAGTAATTGACAAACATATTGATTTATCCTTTATCCTAATTGCTATTCTGTAAATGGAATGGGCGTTTCCCTCCCAAATTAATAAAAGATCACTTTTGAGGGTTTAAGTAACTGGTCTTTAAATTCACCATTCATCTAAAATTAATATTCTGTGACAATTATGCACCTTTAAAAAAATTCCTTCTATGTAACAAACTATAGATGTATACACTGAGTTGGCAACCTACTATTAGCTTGCAAAAGGAAAGATTTATGGCTGGAAAACACCAGCTGCACCTGTTGTTTTTGTTGAACAAATCACCCTCAAGTACACCATCACTCCAGCCTGCCACTCCATCATTTGTATTGCTAGGAAAATTTTTTTTTTCACATCAATTGTATATATTTTTTAGAAATGAGTAAAACCACACAGTTCCCCAAAGCCTAACTGGTATGTTTATGATTTTACTAGAGTCTTATGAATCACTGGTAAAATGACACGCTTCGATTAATGAGTAATGTTAGCTATAAAGAAAAGTGTCTTAAATAAGATCTCAGGGTGTGGTGTTTTTAACCTCTTACAGAGCAAACCTGAGATTTTTGCTTTGCAGATTGTGCGTCTCCATTAGCACCGTGTTGAAATTTGACCTTGTGTTCTTCATAGTAACCAAAATAAAAAGATTAGCCAATTATAAACTTTCTGGGAATAATGGATGGTAATCACAACTGTGGTCAAAGAGGCTCCAGGGGATCACATTTGTGTGTCACCTGTGCATAGATTTAAGTGAATTTTGTGCTGACTTCCTCTGGTCCCAAGGCTTGTTCAGGGCTGCTTTCCAGAGTGAAAGGAGAGATGAAGGGGTCTCTTCCCTAATATTCTGTCAGGCATTTGGAAAGGGGAGTCAAAGCTGTTCCACAAAGGAAATCCTCAGGGCAGCTCCTTGCAATCAAGAGAGCGGGTAGATGGACATATCTCTTGCATTCCACACAGCCCATTTCTGTAACAATTTATCATCATATATTCTCATCTACTTCAAAATATGCCTAATATGGTACAACCATGATAGCTGTCAGAATTTTCCCCTTTTTTTATCCTAATCTCTTTTCCCTCTTCTCTGACCCAAATTGCCTTTGTCTCCAGCAGGTTCCCTCACCATAACATGTCCAGAGCACCTGGTGGGTGATATCAGGCTGCAAACTGCAAGGCTTCCTTTTTTGACAGGTTTTGTAGCATATTTAGAACAGTAAAACTTGATGCTCTGTCGAATAAATGGAGACAGCAATCAAAGAGGCAACTCTAACTGCAGAGTCGGGTGGCTGAGATAGAGGTGGAACCAAGGCTGATGTAGACTATAACAGCTGCTGTAAAATAAGCCATAGTTCACTTAGAAAGTCTAGGATTAAATCCTGAATCTAGACCAGACTCTTGTTATGTGGTTAGATTCCACCAAATTAAAATCACCTGTGCAATTACCTTTGAGTTGAGAACCCTAAATAGGTGGCTTTAATAACTAGAAGAAAATTGTTGTTATTAAGAGATATGTGACTGTGATCTTATTAGCTGCAAAACAGACCAAAATAGAGGTAGTCACTGCTAGTGGAAGAAGATGGCTAATTTGCTTGTGCTGTAGAAAACTGTGGAGAGTTTGGAAGGAAAAGTTTAGACTGAAAATGTCCAAAACATTGTTAATCAAAGAAATATTTTTCCTTTTTTTTTTTTCTGTTGTCATGTAATAGTGCTCTTCAAAAGTAATAAGGTGTGTATCAAACTTCTTAGCAGGTGACTGGTAATGGGATTCTTTTATTCAGTGGAAGACATCGCTTTATGTGAAATATACATTAAGGTCTCACCTTTAGACCTGAAAGTGTTATTTGCTTAAAGCTACCTTTATGGTCACTGCCTCCATTTTCACCATGTTTTATGGCTGTTAGCACTGCAGAGTTATATTTAAAGGAGAAGGCAGTAGTTTTCTTTAGGTTTATGCATTATCTGGGAGTTATTTGAATTCCCAATTGCAAAACTTCATTTTAACATGAGACTAAATAATTTAGAAACTTGTCTTTAAAGTCCAGCAAAAATTTTAAAGATCCATTTAATTCTAATGTTAAATATGGAAGTTGCTTAGATCCTATTTTTCTCCTTCAAGGAGTCTTTATTAAGGTAAGAAACCTGATTTTTTTTGATCCAGGTTATTCCAGTCTTTCCCCCTACAGACCTTTTCACTGAAAGGCCTTTTAAGGACTATTAAAATGAGGGACATCATGAAGGCTTGCTCTCGGAATTTGTAACATTAATTTTTAATAGCTTCTGAATTATTCTGTTTATTTTATGGTTCATATAATAACATGGTAGATGTGGTGGTTGCATTTCAGTGGAAGGAATTCAGGTCAGACTTGCTGAAATCTCCCTGATAGCAGAAATCTCCCTGGTGCCCATTAAAAGCACTGGAGGTCTATCAGAGGGGAGTTGCTGTTCTTCTCCTTCTTTTCACCTATTTTCTTTCTGTCTCTCTTTGCATGTGTTTTAAAGTATGTGTCTGTCTGTTCTTTATGTAGCAAGCCTTATAACATCAGTTTTATTTTAACCCTTTGGGATCAAACCGGAACACTGAAGTTAAAGTTTTACTTTATTTGATTAATGCATTAGTACAAATGAAACAACTTTGAACTAAGACTCTATGTTTTTTACATCTTTTAGTCATTACAGCAAACCCATATAGCATCAAGAACACTCGGATCAGAGAACACTCTTTGGTAGAGCACAGTAAATAATGTGCTCCTTGAGAAACAGTATGTGCATCATTTTACTGATTTCCTTCATGGTTCTAGGCAGAAATACTGGTCATGCTGTGTCCTTTTTATTTTAACTTGTGCTAACCTACTTTAAAATGGCCACTGACCTTTTTTTAAAGAAGATTTTAAATTTATATATTGTACTTGGCATGGTCATGTATTTGGCGTTTAGTTCTCCCTTCAGAAAGTAGGTTGGGGTTCTTAACAGTGTACTTCATAGGCCCTTATTTTTTATTGGTGGGGTTATTAGTTCAAGATTTTTCTTGGTTGGAAAGACTACTGTTTCAGCCTTCTTTGCTTCATTGCCATCTGCTATTGTCTGCTGTTTGATCACTGTATTAGATTTTCCCTTTATGTTCCTGGCAAACAATATCTAATGATGAAGGTTGAAGGAACCATCAGAGTAATCTGGATGCCACCCCAAATATCTGCCAGAAATAAAGAAAACAACAGTTGCTGCATTCCTAAAGCATGCTATGTGCTGCAATCTCCTCACTCTTAAGTTCTAGTAATTGGGACCATTTATTGTCATTTATGTAAATAAGGCAATAAATCATCATTTATGCAAAGCAGGACATCAAGTCACCTGCATAAAATCTCCAGATTTCAGATCATTTAGTCTCTACAAGTATGGGCAGATTGTAACCAAGAAATATTGTTCCAGATGGCTTGAGCAGGTAAGGATACAATGCCTATGCTTTTCAGAGGAGTGGTGGTAAACTCGCACTGCCTGAATTATTATCTATAGCTATAGAAACACAATAAATGGAGTTGCAGGTTTTTTATTGTTGTTTAACAAACATTTTCATCTCTCCAGAGTTGCTCAGACAGCAAGGGATCCAGCAGCTGACTGTTTGTAGACAGTTTACTCAAACCCATGCAGTCAGCATGATAGGGCACTTGTTACTGTGCTGTAAGGACAGTGTGACAGAAGGGATTGAATTCAACACCAGTCACTTGAAATTTTGACACGGAAAAGGACTTTGTGCCTCATATATGTTGTACTGTGTAAGTAAAACTGTGCAAAAAGTACTCTGACGATGTACATTTTAAATGGGACTTAGGAGAAAAAGTGTTATTTTCTTTTCTGTAATGCCAAAACCACACAAAAATCACACACAGCTGATCAGACTAGCTTTTTGAAATATTCATTAATGGGTGTCTGAAAAATATGGTGTCTGAAAAATATTGTGTCTCACAAGTAGAAAAATACATTTTCTGTTCTGCAGCTGACTAATTCATCACTCCCAGGGCTACTCCTGAGAAAAGTTCCCTGGATTGGTGGAACACTCTCTGTGCCTGTCTGCAGTTTAGACAGTGTCTCTGGCTAATTATTTTGCTTTTTTAGAAGCCCCCAAATAAATGTTATTGTAATATCTCACTATAAGGGGTCCTATATCTGCTTATTTGCCTTCTGCTTTCCATAGACCTGTGGAGGGTTTTCTTTACATCCAAGGTCTGTGGTGGAAAAAGACTGTGGTAGTTCAGCCAAGAGTGCCAGAGCTATGGGTGCCCTACAGAAGTATTCCTTCTTACCACCTTCTTCAGAGGATAACCATTGTCTTCCCATTGTTCTTTTTTGTCTGTAGTTTGCTCCTCCTTGCGAGAGCATCCACTGCAATACCCATACCCGGGTGTTATTAATGGAGCCTTGGTGGATGAGGATTAGTTAAAATACTTCATGTGGGATATGAGTGAATTGTCTTCATGCCTGAAGTTTGTCCTCCTTTCATTCATTTTGTGCTTACTTTCCTTACCTATTTTTCCCCTGTGTGGATGACACAGAACTTAAGGATGAAAGAGGAGTATTGAAACAATGAAGAGGACTTATCTGTGCCTTGACCATATGCGCAGGATTCTTTCAGTCAAGGATTGTGTTTGTGTCTCCTGGAATATCCAATTTGCCCTTGCTTCCTACCTATTTCCTCTTCTCTTCATTCCAAGATTTCAATCAAACCATCATAAGGGGCTGATCTTCTGTAAGGCATATTTTATCTTTTGTAAAGCCTGAAGCTCTCTGTGTTGTATTTTTGATGTGTTAGAGCTCTTCTAAAGGTTATTCTTTTTTAAGAGGTGGTCATTTGAAAATGATTTTTCAAAAAGCTAGAGCAGTCTGCAGTTATGCTAAAACAAATTAGCAACTAACATTTGAAACTAACATTTTCTTCAGAGTAAAATGTCAGTGTAGTGTTACAAATTGTTTCTCCTCCTCCCCTTTTTATAGTGGCAATAAAGACTAAGCCAGTGATAGTTTCACTTACATAATTTCAGAAGAGATTTTGAAATTTGGACACTTGTCTCTTTTATAAAAAAACTACTAATGCTATAAATTTGGCAAAAGATAATTTTGTACACATTTTAAAATGCTTTAAGAACCTCGTGTGAAATAACTGCAAATGTGGAAAGCAGTATTCACATGTTACTTAACAATGAAATAATGATAGTGATGATCTGCTGTGATTTACAACTAAGGGGTATTCCTTTAAGAACATATTGAGCCTAAGTTCTTATTTGATATGATTAAAAGATCAGAACAAGTGAAAAAGCTTTGAACCAAGATTGTGTAAGTTTTAGCTCTTTCAGTCATTATAGCCAACTAGTATAGCACCAAGAACAGCCAAATCACAGAACACTTTGCTCGAGTTCAGCAATAATTTAAATATGGCATAAATATTTGAATTTTGTATTCTGTGAGTGGCTGATATATAGAAAAAGGTAACATTCTGCAACAAGTATTTGTTATGAGTTGCATGGGCAGCTGTTCACAGTTGATTGTTCTGTCTGGAATTGCTTAGTGATTAAAATATCTCGTCAGGATAAAGTCCCCAGGCCTGCCATCACAGTTAGCACCAATTGGAAATCTTAGCAACAATCTTGGGAAACATTTCAAACATTAAAGGCTATGTTTTCACACAAATGCCCCATTGCTTTGTTCTGCTCATGGTGCACCCTTTGGTATGTGCAGTTACCTGTGTCTGAGTGTGCTTGGGCTCCTGTAACCCTTCAGGCAGGGAAGGGAACCAACTGCAGTTATCAAAAGGCATGCTGAGGACAGACCACCAGGTGAGGGATAGTATTGATGTACCTATACTGGTTTAGAAAAATCATAATAACATAACTTGATATAGTTCAATATTTATAAACACTTTAATAGTAGGCCGCAGACCTGTGTACTCAGGCAAACCAGGACTTTGAAGGTCTTTGAACCAAAGCCAAATATAAGATGCAGAAGTGATAAAATAATAAAGAAAATGAACTTTGCCTTTACTGATGGTATTTCTGGGTTTGTGGCAGAATAAGGTATTTAGATTCTACAGCTGTAAATGCTTCTATCTTTAAGAAAGTTTTTGCTATGTTTTAATTTTCTAAATTTTGACAGAAAGGAAATAAAGTAGACCTGAAGGGGCTTTTTCTGACTTAGGGGTTTTTTTAAAGACTTGGAACTGAGATTAAATTTTTATGGCTGAGTAGTAAATCTCTGGAACAGGATTTCCTGATATAAATGACAACTCTTGCTTTAATTATAGCATCTCCTAGGCAGCTATTATATTACAGCAGGACCCTTAACAGACTTTCCTTTTAAAGACCATATTCAAGAGTAACAGGACTTGCCATAATTACAGCTTGCTTTCTGTTGGAGGGGTTCACTTGTCTTGGAATGAATGACTAGGTTCCTTTTGCAAGGTTTGATTTCCCAGCAAGAATGTCTTCGAATCGGTGAGAAATGTTTTTAAATGGGTCTCAATATGTTGAATGTGAAGCATCTTCTGTATTATGCAACTATTTCAGAAATCATATATGGAGAAATAAAGCACTGGTACATAGTTCTAAGAAAGCTTTAACATCTGCAAAATTAACTTGTCACTAATTTTGCATGCTTCAGTTGCTAGAAAATGTAGCTCTCTGAAGCACCAAGCTTTTTTTTTTATTATTACATTACATACCTATCTGTGACTTGCATCTGAAGTTGTTTTCATCACTGATCTTGTTCTTTTGGTGCCTATGCATTTATTTCTCATTTCATGCTGAAAATGTTATGCCATCTGGTTACTTGCGCAATTTTGTGAAGAGAAGACTTCATTAATTTGCAGTTATAACTTCTGCACCTGCAACTTCCATTTACTGGTGTAGCAGTTGTTGCCTGTCAATAGTTTAGAAAGAGTCTGCTGAAGTTGAAATATTTCTGTATACATGCCTTTCTCTCTTTAGATACTAGCAGGCCAAAATTTGGGAGAGGATTTGATGAGGCTGAGAAAACACCACATCCTGAACTGTACAGCATCAACTTCCAATTTTTCCTGGTTCACATGCAAGGGATTCTCTTCCCTCCCCAGCTCTTTATGTGCAAATGTAAACTAGAACTCCATGGTTTCCCAAAAAAGGAAATTTCAAGCTTTGCAAATGCTTTGTTTGGATTAATAGCATCTATAGTCACGTTTCTTTTATCCCAGAGGGCACAAACATTGCTTAAGTTAATAGCGGTATCATAACCTATCTAATATGCTATGGTAAAAATGCCTTCTGTTAGCTAACTCTTAAGAAATGCTTGTTGTCATATTTCAGCAGTAATTTATTTTCTAGGCAGGAAAGAGGAGAGGTTAGTTTTGAAACTAAAAGGACAACGTTTTAAACAGTGTATGGAAAGTGTATGGTTTTCTAAAAGTATTACTTGTTTACATATATGTGATTATTCAAAAGCATAGACTGCACTCTTGGTCCCTTAAAATTAATTTCTGCTGTGTGAGGCTGTGGCAGAGTTTATTCATTGACTCAAAGCACTAGAAAACTTCCTGCAGCACTCTATGAAAACCCGACAAACTGAACTGCTTCTTGCTTAATGGTATGTTACATCAATATGATGTCTCTACCTAGCTGAAGTTGGCTTTCTGAAATCTAAGGGAAAAGGGCTGGGTTTGTTTTGAACTTTTTGTTTGGGTGTTTTGTTTGTTTATGTTTGGTTTTGTGGGTTTGTTTTGGGTTTTTTTTAAGTAGTTCAAAAGAGTAGCTTGGGGTTTCAAAAAGCCTGAGAGCTGATGAAAGACTTGCTCTCTGGGGAACTTCAAACAGAACCTGTGGTGGAGAGGGAGGGGTTGGCAGGAAGGGACCTGCCCCACAGCCGAGAGGAGCCCAAGCCTCCAGGGCAGGGGAGGGGGGACCTGTGCAGTTGGGACGTGGGTGATGGGGAGCTGTCAGCAACCCTGGCCTGTGCTCTCATGCTGTTCCAGCCCAGAGTGCACTGATTTCCTGAGTCTACATCCAGCCTGAAGCACAGTCAGCTAAGCAACCTCAGCTTATGTCCTGGAATGGTTTATTTCAGGGCTTTGGGGGATTTGGGGTGGAGGTTTTTTTTGTGTTTTGGGGGATTGTTTTTTGGGTTTTTTTAAGGGTTTGAAGCTGGAATCACCAGCTTCACATCTCAGAGCCTTTAAAACAAACAAACAAACAAACAAACAAGACCTTTTTTTGGGAACACCATGCCACAGACTGCAGGAAGCTAAAAGGGATGAATGACCAGAAAGAAAGCAAATCATCCCAGAAGTGTCAGTCAGGCATGGGATAGTTTCATTGCTGGGACTTTGGAGAAAGGTTGTACATCTACTGTTGGACAGATTTAAAGATATTTAAGCTTCCAGATTATAAATAGCCCCTGAATAAGTTTGATAATACAGAATGACAAAACTCTGGGGAGTGGGAAGGCACTTCTGGAGATTGCCTAGTCCAACCCCCAGCTCAGGCAGACCCCCAGCTACAGCAGGCAGGTGAGGGCTGTCCCTGGCTGGGTGTTGCTTATCTCCAAGGATGGAGATTTCATGACCTCCCTGGTCAACTTTTGCCAGTGTCTGACCACCTTCACTGTATAAAAAGCTTTAAGTTCTTTTTTTCCTCTGTGTTTCAGTTTGCACCCATTGCCTCTGATCCTTTTGCTGGGCAACAATGGGAACAGCCCTGTTCCATCCCCTTTTATCCCCATATCTGATGTTCATGCACATGGATGAGATGCCTCCTCCAGGCTGAGCATGCACAGCTCTTTCAGCCTCTCCTCACATGACCCAGTGCCATCAGGCACCGAGATATTACTGAAAATGGTCACCTTTGACTGGAGTGTTCCAGGAGTTTCCTGTGTTTGAGGAATATGTTTGACTCACCCCATTTCTGCAGGGCTCTGCTGTGAGACAAAGAGCTTCTTTCTTGTCAAAACCAGGATGTTGCTGCTCTCTTTCAGTGCAGAAGTGCCACCTTGGCATCCAAATGGACAACTTAGGGCCTTTCCTATCAAAAACTGATGGACAGAGCTCTTTCCCCATCTTTTTTGCTATGTTGCTAGAGAGAGTCTTAGGAAGACCTTGAATTCATTATGTCCTTGCTTTGCCTAGAAATTATTTTAAGTTTACAGGTAACATGACCATCTAGACAGATTCTTCTTCACAGATGAGGCCATTCTTTCCATGAACAACCTGTGATAAGGGTGCTTAGTTTGCATGAATGTGTAATGTACAGCAATCTCAGTTGGATTTTGCTTTAGCAGTAGTGATTCAAAAACTGAAATACTGTTTTTGTTGTCACTCAGACTGGATTTTATTTTACAATTGTTCTGTGTTTGGCAGAATTAAAATATGCCTTTGTAGTGTCGGAGGTATTATTGTAACTGCTTAAAGACTCTTCTTGAGCATACAGCATTTGTGTCTGCTTACACAATGAGAAATCATAATGAAAGATATTAAAAATTACTATTGGTCAAACTGTCCAAGATCTTGAGAGGGAATAACACTACTTTTTAGGCTCAGTATAACTGAGCTCTCACATTCATACTGGCTTTCACACTTTCTCTTACTTCTTCATTCATTCCTCATTTCACTTATGTGATTAACTCTCATTCATCGTCTTGTTTCAGCCCTGTTTATGTTCTTCATTGTCTTCTGCATGACCTGAGCGCCTGAGCACTGCTAATGAGCCCAGTTACTCTCATGCCCGTCAGGTCCCTCCTTGTGAATAGAAATCTTCCCACTCAGAGTTCCTTCTGTATTGATAATATAAGATACTGAACCATATCATGGCAAGGCTTCCTGTATTGCACTTAATCTGGCCCATTCTTGATGGGGCAACAAAGGAGTAGACACGGTGCTTTATAGAGAAGTCATAAACGATCACCTATTTAATGTGGGACTCTTGAAAAAAATACGGAAATAACTTGCAAAAATATTTTACTGCATTGCACAATTGCCATCTCAGTAAACAAGGAATGGCTGTAATAATTTAGTCATGTTTTTCTTTCTTTTTGCTTGTTAAGCATTTCTCCTAAATATCTATTTAGCTTGTGTAATATTGATTTGCTTATATTCGTTCTAGTTTTGAAATAAAATGGTCCCTCCTATTATAGATGCAGCATACTGGTTGCCTGGGATATTGAAAAATACATTTTAAAATTCAGCATAAAGATTTTACTGTAACTGTAGCTGTGATGTTTTCTTTTGTTTGCACTGTGTTGTTTTTCTTTAGAAGTTGTTTCCAAAATTATGGTGAATGGAATTTTCTTTTCATATGACCAAATGCTCTTCGTCTTGGCAGCATTCACAAGCACAGAGCTGGCAGAGAAAGTTAGGCAGGATTTGCCTGGGCATTTTCAAAGAGCACCCAGGAACTGAGATTTGAAATAATGTAGCCTGCGGTCAGGAATTTTTTCTTTAGAGAGTCAGTAAAGAACATGATTATCTGTAGTGTGCAAGAAGCCAGAGGTTTTCTAGATATATATGTACCAGTGAAATAGGAAAGTATAATGGGCAGTATTCTGTGCAGTGTTGCTTCCTAAACAATGCCAGTTAATAATAAGGGATTTGGTCCATTTTTCAAAGAGAGATGATATTTGCTGTCAATCCTTCCTTTCTTTTGGTGAGTTAGATAATACAGTGCTAGGAGAATATGCATCATTTAATCCAATTTAAGCTTGCACCATGCTTAACTCAAAGACAAATGTGTTCTTGACATCAGGCATTTACCATATAGCACTGAAGCAGTGTGGTTTTGGTGAACTGTGAAGAAATCTGCTGAAACAAGAAAGTGTTTGTTTGAGAGAGAGGGTTGGGAGAGGAATGCGGGAGGGTCCCACATGCAGAGGTAACCCCGCGCCTGGGTGGTTTTTCACGTTGTACCTGCGTAGGTGGAGCATTCCCCTCATGCCAGGGTGCTCCTCAGTGCACACCGGGAGCTCGGGACAGTCCCTGGAAGAGCATCTGCTCCCCACGGCGTGCTTGGGACTCAGCACCGGGACAGAGCCGTCTGTTTTACCCCAGCACACATTTGCATTCCACAGGTCTGGGAAACTGCGTGACCACCCAACGCTTGGTGTTTAAAACTGATCGGGCTGGCAGCACAGCACTTCACATCCAGCTGCGCTGCACACACAAACTCCCCAGCCTCTGTGCTGGAAAGTGAGCTGTGAAGGAATTTTTTTAGAAATTGCTTTCGGAGCAGGTACATTCCTGCACAGGCAGGATGTCCAAACCCTCTCGCTTGGCTCGACCTGTGTCGACGAATACAGCTCCTAAATCGCCTTTGTCTAGGAAAGAAGATTTTAACAGCCGATCACGAAAAATTAGGCTAGGTGAAAAGATTTTGAGAGCTGGCAGCGAAGGAAACCTGGTTAAACAGCATCAGCAAGAGCAGGTGGAAACCACAGAAGGGCTTATGCCACGGAGGGCTGCTTTCCTGAAAGGTAACTGGTTATTTCATGCTGCAAAAGAAATAATCAAATGCATTTGCAACCATTGTGCTTTTAATAAACCCTAAACATCAATTATTGTATAACAGGGGGTATATGTGTGTATGTGTGTGTGTTGTTTCTAAATGACAGATTCTTGTACATAAAGCATTTGTTTTGAAAATAAAAGGGCTCAAAACATTTTTGTTGTTCAATTTTGGCTGGGTGCTGTATACAAGCTAAAATTGTTGAGCTGTCAAAGTGGTAAATCACATTCTTTTACAGTCTAAATGTGCCACTGTACTGTGAAGCTTTATTTGAAATAATGATTTGAAATTATTGGCAAGTGTGAGAAAGATTAAATAGAGAAAAATACAGAGAAAATAGACATCAGTGCAGGCACAGAATCTTTCAACCCTGCAAGTAAAACTCTTCTTCGTGGGTCCTAACAAGGCAGCTGTGACTATTTCTTGTATAAAAACTAAATAGATCAAGTGTATTTGGAAAGGCTTATATGCTTTCAGAATGCAAACAAATGTGGAGGATAATATAAGATTACGATCTACTTTCACTGATCTGTTGAGCAATGCGCTGGAGGAGCACTGCCTCTTTTTAACTTAGTTTTTGTGGCCATACTCTTTAGATCTGCATTTAAAAGTATCCATTTAATCTGCATAGTGTAAAATGAGGATAAGTTGCCATTCTATCAGGAAATAAAAGTACTAGTATTCTAATTGTACTCTTCATAGAGTTTATATTTAAATATGAACAAGAAGCAGAATCCTTTCAATACAGAATAGAAATTGCTGTCCCTCCATCCTATATCCATAGGAAAACGAAGTGTAGACTATAGACCTTTGTAACTTGAAACTGTACTTTCATTTCACACACATGGCACCCAAGGTCACAGGTTTTATTCCCGCCTGAATAAGGTTTAAAAGAATTTTTTTCCTGCAGTATGACTTTTATTATTTCACAAAGAAGGGAAAAGTGATGACACCTAGTCTTACTCAGGGAGATGGATGATCTGTTTGTTTCTACAAAGGAAACTGGGTTTGAAGCACTTTATTAATGGCAGAAGAGAGCAAATAGAAAAGCTGGAGGTGGGAGGGCTTACATTTCTGGTCTCACTCACAGAACATCTTGTTTATTTACCAGTGTAATGTGGAAACTCATTTTTGATGTTGAGATATATTGCAAGAAAGTAAAACCTTTATTCAAAAAAACCAGATGTACAATTCTTTCTGGTGACCATTATTTATTGATTTTATAGTAAATGATCTTTCCCAGTCAAGTTTTTAAAGTTTGAAAACTTTCATAGAAAATCCTGTAACAGTATGTTTTTCACCAAGCTAAAGTTTTTTAAACAGCAGTTTATTCCCTTTGTGTTCCATCATTTATTTGGTGCGTTGAGAAAAGGAAGTAATGTGGGATTTACAAAACAGAAATTGTGTCCTTTTAAGGGATGTGATTTTTATGGCACTCTCAGTTCCTTTATCATTTTACTCACTTTATTGAAATGTTGTTGGGCTATGTAGTGCTTTGCAACTTCAAGCAAGGGTTGCACTCACTACTTAGAATTTTAGGTGAAATTTCTCTGAAAGAGAAGTCTAGTGTCTATTAGTAATGCTGCCACATGGCATGTGCTTTTAGTATTTATAGCTTACATTTACTGTCTTCTTGAGCATGAATTAAACCCTGTTAAATACTGTCTTTCTGCATTGGGATGGTTGCTGTACTTTAGGCAAGATGGTACTGTGAGTTGTTTTTGTAAGAGATATTGAAGAACAAATACTGGTACTTCTGAAGGGAGTATACTATAAGGGTGATGAAAATGTAGACTGTGTTCTTTTTCTTCTGGAAATGGGAGTGGTTGGATGACCCCCAGTAAAGTCCAAGCATTGGCCAAAGTGATTTGAAAGATGTTTTGTGAGAAGCTGGTACAGACCTGGATGGTGGAAGGGCAGCACATATGGCAGAAGCCAAAAGAAACAGTGAAGGGTATAGAAGCCACAAGGCAGTGCCCTGGGGCAAGGCTGAGTAATACAAGGGAGCATGAGCAGCAGCCAAGGGTGTTTATGTGTTCTTGAAGTGGTAAAGAGGAAAAGTGGAAGATGTGGCAGAGGGCAGGTATAGGCTAATTGAGATGGCTAAAGTAGGAAGCATAGTGAGGGGAGGCAGAAAGCTCCTGTGGGAAGAAGACTGGGGCTGGGAGGAGAAAAATATGGCAAAGGATGAATGGCTTTTAGGTGGGTCAAAGGGGCTGGAATGGAGAAGTGGGAGCAGGAGGCTCTGTTAGGTGTGTGGTGGGGTCCTGAACAACCTGACATGGAAGAGGGGTTTGACCAAATTTCATTCTTTGTTGTGTAATGTCAGTGAAACCCCATGGCTGCGTGTGTGCTACGCCTTAAAATCCTGGTCTGTGCACAGGAGATCAAGCTGGGTTGTCTGGATTAGTTTCTACTGGTGAACTTTACATGTCTTCATGGGCAACATGACACTATTTCTGGTTTCTTTGAAAGTTTTAAATTAAAACCACGGAGATAACATGCATGAGCTGTGCTATTAGACAGCAATCTAGCAAAGCTCGGTGCTTAACAGATAGGAATTGTGGCTATAATTTTAACAGGATTGTAAAGCATGATGACTCATTTTAATTACATGATATGTTGGGGGGTGTTTCTACAGAATTCTTGCCCTGCATTGTGCAAGATGAGTTGTGCTTAACTGAGTGGTTGGGTTCTATTAGCAGGGGGGCAGCTTGTGGCAGAGACAAAAGTCGTCCTTGTAGGTAAAGCCATTAAAGGCTGGAGTGGATCTCCCTGCCTCTGCCACTGAGGTCTGTGTGGCATAGACAGACATACGGCTTCAACTTTCACAAGACAATGGATTTGGTTTTCGGTTTTGTTGTTGAATGTGCAAATCTGAGACCATGGGTTCTGATTTGCAGAGCTGAAACCACGTAACAGTAACTGAAGTCAATGTCCTCTGGAGTTTTATTGCATGAAGTACTGCCTAATGCAAACGGCTCAAGAAGGTCATCTCGTACTTACCTGTTACTCTTCATTTGAATTTAATGGACAACTTTGACCATAATTTCTCTGGATGCCAGGTTCATCTCGCTAAAAGAGGAAGGAAGGAGTAGAATAAAATTCTTATTTTATAATGAGGAATACTTAGACCCAGGCTACAAAATTTGTTGCTTGGTCTTCAAGACCTGACCAATGTGCAGTACATGAAGTCCAGGTCCACATCCAGAATAGCCAAGATGAATAATTTGCTTCCATGCATACGAAACGACTCCTGTTCATTCTGTGAGGAGAACAAGGCAATGGCCCTATGAAGGATGGGATGGGGTTGTGGGTAAGAAAAGTCTGTAATGCCATGCTTGTGCATGTGGAGTGGGCAACGGGGTCGCAGAGACAGTCTGAGTTTTCGCATTTCCCATCTGGTGAGGGACCTTCTTTGCAAACTGAACATCATTTTAGGATTTGCTGGTTTAAAGAAAAAATGGAGATAGGTAAACCTTTCTTTTTAAATTTTTACTTTCATGATTGGATCAATTAAAATAGGATTTTTTCACCTTTGGGATGTGTTAGTCAACTTTATGAATATCTGTTACCCATACTTTCCTCCAAGAAAAGCAGAGAGTATACAAATGTCTGTCTTTTCAATTTCCTTTCTCTGTGCCCTTTTATTGAGCTTTGATATTTGCTTTATTATTTGGCTTCACATAGTTTCACTTTGCTTTATTTTTCACTTTATTTTTCTCCATTAGAGTTTCCTCCCTGGTTTCTCCTCTGCAGTTTACTTTGCAGTTCATGGTGATTGGAATGCAAGGCCAATACTTTTAGACTAAACCTTTTGGTATCTCATATTCTGTTTGTTCCATCCCTAGTTATTAGATAGGGGCCAAAGGACTTTGGGGATATAGTGGGATTCATCGCTTTGGCCTCTTCATGCAAAGCAAGCAATAATAGCACCATAGAAAGTGGAATTAATTACATTTTCCCTATTTTGTTTTTATGACAAACTCCAACCACTATATAATCCATATATGCATTACTAATTATCTCCAAGAAAATTACGGTTTTGAAATAGATATTGAATAATGGCCAAAGTTTGGAAATTATTCCTTCTCACATTCGAGTAATATCTATGGAATGTTTAAGGTCAAGAACTTTATTTGTCAGGAACTTCCAGCATTTCCTGTCAGGGATGTACCTACAAATACAGAACACGTGTAAGACTAGGGGTTTGCCATTCAAGGAAGTTCATTATTAAAAGAATGGCAAAGCAAAGAATGTTTGTATTTAGCCTACAGTATTTTTGTTTCCTCTGCAACTGTTTTAGATTCATCAGGGCAAGGAACACCGATTTTGTATATACAGTACTTGTATCTGTGCATTGTCTCACAGATTTAATGCTAACTCTCTTCTTTACCACCAGTACAATTTTTTTTTCAATTTGAAATGCATCATTTTTACTTTGATCTTAAAAAAAAAAAAAAAAAGAAAAATCAGAAATTTTACTGTCTTTCAGAATAGTCAGAAAAACTATAGTGAAACTAGGGTTGGTATTAGATGTGCAACATAATACAGTTAGTGGTTCAAAATTTTGAACTTGAAGCACAAAGCTTTGATAACCTATAGGGACCATATTTTTTCATTTTAGTATGTTAGTATTAAAAATAGAGAAATAACACGGGCTGTTAGATTACAAATTAAATCTAGATAAAAAAAATCAAGTTGGGAAAGAACATTATTAAGATAACTCTTGGAATTTATAGTTGCAATGTAGAAGCAGAGATCAGGTATGAGACAGTAGACATTGTTTCAATTGCCTACATGAACATTTATTTCTATAGCTGCTGAGTGTGACTTCACCTAGAGGATGAATAGGGCAGCTGAACATGCCTCTTTCCAGTTAAGATTATGCAATATATAAACTGGAGTTATGGTTATTGAAAACTCAAAGTCTGGACATTTGTTTAGGTAATAAGTGATTGGCCTACCTCTGTTCTTATTTACTGTATGATCATGACTCAGACCCAAGCATAAAGTATACTTTAGCTATTTTTTTAAGCATGATTTCCTTTAAAGATTGGTCAAAAATACCTGGCAGGCTTTCTTTCATTGGTAACCTTTTTACCCATTATCTGAATTTGTGCAATTATGATGGAGAGGTAAGGGTCTCAAAAATACTGCATTTCTATGATGTACTGTACACACTGCAGCTGTGTGGGATACCCTGTTCTGTACCTGTCAAATAGTACATGTCTATATTTTTCTCTGATACTGTGGAAAATTGCTGGCTGGGTGGAGAAGGAAGACCTGATTGATACTGTGTTCAGGGAAAAGCTGCAGTGTGTGCTCAACTCTTCTTGCACATCGGAGTTCACGTGTGAGTGACACCTCATAAAAGCCATACCCCAGGGACAAGCTTGGGTTGGAGCTCACAGCTCCCATAATTCACTAGAGAAGAAAATTCAGGCTGTGGATGAGATTGCATGAACTCTGATGGAAACGTTTTGAAATTGAATGTATACTGCAGCCTTAAGTATAACTCAGTTTACCAAGTCAGTAGTCAATCCCAAGTAAAAAATAATAAAAGGAAAAGCTGCTTTGGAAACCAAGTTACAGTAGTTGCATTGCTTACAGAACTATTTTTCAATTGCAAAAAGTATATCCACTTTAAAATTCTTCCTCTGGGACCTGGCAGGAAAAGAAGGAAAGCTCTATGCATCCCCTTGGGAAGCTCAGGATCTTCTGTTTGTTTTACTATAAGGGCATGAGGAATGAGCAAAAGCTTCATCAGTTCTCTCCACAGCTCTAAAAAAGTTTAGACCTTATAGATAAGGGAATTTTGGAAAGGTTACAATTTTGGAAAGGTTACAGTTTTGGGGGAAATGAAGTATAATTTTTTGAAGGTTAATTTTTCCTTAAATTGTGTCTTTCTGAAATCCATCAGAGGTTTTGAAGTTTAAATTAAATTAAGGGAATGAATAGATGACACAGATTGTAGGTATTTAAATGTTCCTCATTAGATTCTTCCATAAAGCAACTTATCAGTATCACTTTGACATGTTTAGGATGTAGGTATATATTTCATGCCGAGTATATAACTTTTCATGTATATACAAAATTTGTAACAGCATAAGAGTGTCACCTAAGTGACACAACATAATTGGGACCATAGTATTTCAGTATTAGAGATTTCCATAGGTGTCAGTCAAACAGTGCCATGCAAGTCTGGACTAATTCTGCAGAATTTGAACAAGAAGGCTCAGAAATATTAGTCTTACTGTCAGAATCCCCTCAAACCTGGCTGTTTCTGTGGAACAGGTTTTTTCTATCCAGAATTGATCCTATTAATATAGGATGTATAATTTTTGAGTGTACCCTTTCATCAAAACAAGAGTTATGTTTTGAATTGAAAGCATAACTTTCAGATTTATCCATTTATTTAATGTTGTGGATGTTCTAGTAAATTTAAAAGATACTCGTGAGTTCTGTTTTAGTTTATTTGTATGATGTCAAGACAGTTGTTCTACAGTTGAGAGGCTTCTGACTGAAAGTGGAAAGAACATCACTGAAATATAATAAAAAGAAATAGCAATGCTCATGTGTTTAACATTTGTTGTACTTCATAAGCTTGTGTATCTTTTCTTTTTTGGTGGATGGACTGTAGTACCCTTCTAGGCTGAAATTCAACTCCTATCTCTATTGTTATTCTTGTCTTCTAATTAAGTGATGAGATGGATCGAACTATAATTTTCAGGTTAGCCTACATCATCCTCTGAAATGGGATTTTCAAGCTGAACATGGTGCTCCATCACTGAGTGCAGTGAAAGGATTATGTTACAATTATTGCAGATAAATGTTTATAAATCCTAGTGCAAGTACAGGTTTTTTGCACAATGGCATGGTAATGTTTTAAGCTTCTGATCAACTCCTAGAGCCATTTTTGCTGTTAATCATCTTTTAACTGTAGGCATTGAGAGTTTCCCCCTGACCCAGAAAGACAATCATTCTAGCTGATCTTAATTCCTAAATCCTTTCTAGGACTATAAGTGCAGACACAACATCAGCTTTTTTCCAAATCTTCTGGTATTTCACCCATCCTGAGTGAATTCAGGTAAATATTAAGAACACAGAAATTTTCATCTGTTAGTTCTTGTATATGCCCTAGGATGAGATTCATAAGATCCCAGGACACTGTCTGGTTTCATTCCTTTTCTTTTTAGATTTTCTTGCTGGTATTAATTATGGAAGACACGTGGTCACAGCTGACTCTCTTCTTGAAGTCTGATATGAGAAAGGCATTCAAAATTCTGCTTTCCCCACACCATTTGTTAAAAACTGTCTTTTCCCATTGAGTAATGGATCCATCTTTTCTTTGCCCTTCCTCTGACTACTAAGGCATTTATGCAGTAAGTAGTCATCCAGGCCTGCTGTTCATTTTAAGAAAAGGGTGAACATTCAGGGCCCAGTCATGAAGCAGTTATGTTGCCTTTAAAAAAAAAAAA
>VZTJ01006620.1:841319-856789 GCA_013397795.1 Orthonyx spaldingii
GCAAAGCTCCATATACATGAAAAATCAAAACATCTGGAATGCACAGCTAGCTGGCTGAACATATCCAGGGTATTAGTATCCAGGCATTTAAGAACAGGCAAAGTTGTACTATTACTGGGAAATACGTTTTATGATGGCCATCTCCTGCTGACATAGGTTGAGTTGTGTTCTGGCTTAGATAAAGTTTATCTTGAGCCTCATACTTTGAGTTTGTGAACATGCTAAGGTCCTTGCTGCAGCTTCAACATATGAGTAGCTTCTTGAGCAGTGAAAACTTTGGAGATGTCTCCTCAGCCTTCTGTCTTCCAATACTCGGATTCATCTGCAGCATCTAGATGTGACATAGACAGACTTCATTAATTATTTGAGATGAAAACTTTCTAAGCAGCTCTTGTTGGAAGACAAGGGGTTTAGGCAGAGAAGGTGTAAGTGCAGCCCTGCTGTGTGAGGTGCAGGCAGGGCCTGGCTAACATGCAGACTTCAGAGACAGCTGTGCTGCCTGGCTGCATCTTGGCTATCACCTTGCAGAGACTGAGCTGGCAGTCAGGACCCAGAA
The DNA here is from genome assembly GCA_013397795.1 of Orthonyx spaldingii. Classification (NCBI taxonomy): domain Eukaryota; kingdom Metazoa; phylum Chordata; class Aves; order Passeriformes; family Orthonychidae; genus Orthonyx; species Orthonyx spaldingii. The sequence continues at coordinate 841,876 of VZTJ01006620.1, forward strand.
CGTGCACTGCCTCCTTTTGAGGCTGCACATTTATCTTCTGGCAATGATGTTCTGCCTGTCTGAAGATGGTCCCTCTCTCTCCAAACCCTGTATGGTTGCCAGTGCCAGGTGATTACAACCTCTTTCCCTCTCAAGTATTAGTGTCATTAGGACAGAGGATAAATACTAAGCATATCACTGATGAGGGTGATCAAATAGCACCTAAGGGGGTTAAAATTGATCCAGCAGTTTGAGAGCAAAGTCTAGCTTCCCTTAAAAACATTTTATGCTGACCAATATTATTTTGTGGCACAGATTTCTTAATGAAGCCTTGAGTGCATGATAAATGACCTCATCCACGTGCTGGACATTCCAGGCAATGTTAAAATCATCCACTCAGTTCATGCACTAGCCATGTAAAGTCACATGTTACACTTGGCCATTTCCCAGCCTACATATCTCACTGTGCAGTTTGCTTTTCCTACTGATCCTGTGCACACTGTAATTATCTGAGACTCATCCACCACCTTTCTGTGTTTCCCATTGTTATATAGAGTATGCACTTCGGGGATTCAGTTTATCTTTGTGAGAATTACCTCTCATGTTACCATTTGATTGCAGTTCAGGTAATTCTGTTTCCTATTCTTCATGCTTGAATAACTGAAATATCACTTTGAATGCTGTCTTGACCTCAGTGAAACTAACTGACCTCTTCCTTTGCAGGGCTCTGTAGCTTACAGACTTGTGTTCTGCAAAGGTTTGCATACCCCAAGGCTGGGCAAGAGCTTTGGTGTGGGGCAAAGCTGCAGCTTTTGGGCAAATCAGACTACTAACATGAAAAGCTATCTCTGCACAATCTCTGAAATGTTTCAGGATCAAGGAAATGGTTTAAATTGTACTGCCTTTAATGATGGTTCAAACAGGTCATTCTGGCACCCGAGCATCCTTTGTAATGCTTATGCAAGTGTACGTGTGTACCTCGACACAAATCATCCACCTGCAGCTCCCAGGGAACTTTCTGAGAGACACAGTGATGATAGTTATTGCTGAGTAAATATCAGACTGAAATTAGCTGCTCGGGAGATAGTTTTAAGTAGGAAAAAAGTATAACTAGAACTTACTTGCTGATGACTATGTGTCAGTTTATAGTACATTGTTTGGTTGGGTTTTTTTTTTTTAATATCATCAAGCTGATGTGTATCACTGCATGTAAAGTAAATAAAAGTGCAAACAATACTTGTGCCAAGTAATCTACTTCTGTATTTCTAGAGGAGTTAAGAGGCTTATTAACCATACAGTATTTCTCCATGGAAGATACCTCTGTTCAGATGCCACTATGTCCTAATATAATGAAAAACAAAGCAAAGAGTAGCATAACTTACATAAATATTTTATTAGTTTGTTTTTCACATTCTTACAAACTCGCCTTTGCTAGAAAATTATGATGCAGTTCTAGAGACTCATTGTAATTAAGCCACTGGCATGCTTGCCTACACAACTGGTGAAATTAGGGAACAGTGATACTTAGCATCAGGGCAGCTGCTGCTAGTTAGCTGGATGGTTTGTAGCAGACAAAACAATTCCTTCCTGCTTGACTGACAAGGTATTTTAACAGAGTGTAATTTAAAGATTTCAGTGGTGTTCCTAGCTGCATGAAATCCCCTTGGGTGCCTTACTGACATGACCTGCTCGGACATTAATGCAGAAGTTGCTTGTTCTGGGGGTGTTAGGAGTTGCCGTCTCATCCGGGATGCCATGGAGCTACTCACTGAAATCATCTAGGAGCTTCATTTAGCAATATCCTCCTGTTTCAAGGACAGAATACCAGTGGCAATAGCCTTGATGTCTCCTTTCACTCATGTGCTAAATCTAAACTATGCAGCCAGAGATAAAAATGGTGGCCTGTAGTCATCTTCTGTATTTAGTAATTCCTGTTCAGCCTTGAACGAAAACTGTAATTTTTCAAGTCAAAAATGGACTGCCTTTTAATTTCTTTTTTAGTCAGCTAATCACTGAAAATGCAGAAGATCATGTTTTGTCAAAAGAAGGAAATTTCCACCAGTGCAAAGCCAAAAGCTTTAGGAGGAGAACGTGTGAGCTTCAGGCTGCTTCCCTGGTGCATGGTACAGAACATTGCTCCATCACAGCTGACCCATAGAGATCCACAGAGGTGAACTACAGTAGCAGTTTAATAATGATTTCTGTATTTTCCCTCTCAATAGTAACACAGGAGTTAAATTTTAAATTACAACTAAAAGCACTGAGTTTTCTTTAGTCTTTTTTCTGTCCATAAGCACGAGCCCTATTGCAGATGACAGGATAGAGATTTTTCCAAGTCCTCTGTGAAAATATTGGTAGAACATAGCAGGTGCAGCCTTAATCTTCACTCTTCATCACAGCGTGTTTAAGCTCACAGTCCTAACACCAGTTGGTTTTTATCTTCCTCAAAATGTACCGTAATACTTATCAGGACATTGACTTAAGCCACATTCCTGACAGTTGGAGCTGTTCTGTGCCACTCAATGGCATGCAACAGCTCATATCTTCATATCCTATAGAACATATATCTATTTATTACATATAATAATTCTGATAAAATGCTTCTCTCAAGCAGAAGTCTTGTCATATTATGTGTTTGAAAGCCAAATCCAATATTTACTGACCATTTTGAAATGACGCTGATAGGATGTGTGGCCGATGAGCTCAGGCATTCAGTAGTTTGTCAGACACTGTTCTGGAGAGATATGCGAGAAAGTTTGCTCAAGTGTCCTTATCTCTCCAGGAGGCACATTGTATTCTGTAGCAGTAAGGAAATGCAGCCAGCTGATGGTACTAGATATTCTTGCATCATTAAAAAAGCTAACATATGAGATGAAAGATCCTGTAGATTGTGACAAGACTATTTTTAAAGAGAGTTTCTTAACCCTCTAAAAAGATTCTAAGTAAATTTGTTTATGATTTTCATCTGTATATTTGCTTAGAGGACATTAAGAGCAGGTATAGGTCCACTTCCAGTTTGAATCATTTTCCATGCATATATTTGCTGTAGCTGCCATGAAGAGACGTGATGAAGTAGTCACTGCCTGACCTGTGGGCAGTATCAGTGTGGAATGGTAGTCTGCTCATTGCCAGGACTGAAGATCTCTGATCAAAAGATTTGGTTAAAAAATCTTTGGTATGTGGAAATACAGACACAACCTGTGTGGATGGAACAGTCAGGACTCCCTTATCTCAGCCATGCCATGGGGTGTCTTTTGGGGCAGGGGTTAAATGTGCATTAAAGGTGCTGTAAAGGAAGGGGAGGAAGTGTGTGTTAGAAGCTTCTTTAGAAACTGAATTCTGAAGCAGTCTGAATTGGTGGCAAAATGTGTGTCTTCTTTTCACCATGATGATACATGGTTAAAATACTTGAAGCCCTTGTAAAGGTTTCTGAATTTTTTTAATGAAAGGCAATATATGTGAAGACAACATTACTGATATTTTCAATGGAAAAGCTGAATAAACATCTGATAACACTTGTATTGATGATGATAAAAATACTGTATAAGATCTCTTTAAAATTACCACAAAATTACTTCTACAGAAAATGATGTAAGTACCTTTTTAGTCTTCAGTGATTTTCAAAAGAATGCATTCAGTAACTTCAAAACAAGTTCCAAGTACTTCAGCTTTAATCTTCTGATTAGATGTTTCCAAAGATTGAAAGAAGTATGTTTGAGCTCAGCTTTTCTGTTTTACTTTCTTAGTTCACTCAAACTGGACTTATATAGACTTGAGGTAAACAAAGCAAGCACCCTTACCACTTATTATTATGTGATCTTTGCACAGGCAAGCCTTGTAAAATCAGCAGCATGTTTAAGTTTCTTGGTAGCTACACAAGATATTTGTACACTTTGTCAGAAAGGAAGTGCTGTGAAACTGTCAGAGCTCTTCTGAATTTCCAAAGCAAAAACCCCCAAACAACCAAAGAAATAGCGGGTTTGGATGATGCAATCAATATGAATTGCACCCTATCTGCATTGGTAATAAACATTGTCATAAATATTGTTAATTATCACATCATTTTGCTAAACCAAAGTGATGTGTATTCAACAGTACTATTGAGTAGTCATAGTCAATATTCACAGATATGTGGATTTCAGTTTTTTGGTGTGTCTTGATATGTGAGACAACCAGCTGTAAGGAGGGGAAGAGTGACTCGCACTAGCAAATTTAACTGGTCACTCATCTATTCACTCAGTATGCAGGCTACTGAGTTCTTAGGCTTTGTTTGATAGCAAACAAGATTTATGGTTTGTCCTAGCCTTAAGAAAATTCTTGTACAGTAGGAGTAGTGTAATTCCTTATTTATCTGTCTGGTTTTGCTCTCACCTTCACCTATCTATAAGAGCTGGGACACCCTTCATCTGTCATTCGCAGGCAGCCTGAGCACCCTGTGGCTGTGTGTAATTAGCCCTCTGGTCAGGCTAGGGGCTGGGGAGCACATCTCCTCAGCCAGGCACCTTCTGACGGCTGCACACTCCCAAGCAGCCAAGAGGTGGCAGGACAAGTCCCTGTCTGTGTCCCGTGGGCAGCAGGGAGTTATATTTGCAGCCTGTCCCACTTGCCACAGTCTCATCCGAGGAATTGATAAGCTGCAAGGCTGAGCTACCATGAGGACACTAATGCTTTATTGGATGTGGCTGCTGAGCAGGTGTGTACATAATGATAGTAAATAACATTGACTAGCAACATATCAGCATGCTCAAAGTGTCACAATAATATAACACACTCTGGCTTAGTGTGTATTTACCGTCTCTAACATCAGGTTTAAAATTTGCAGCTAGGTTAATCTAATAGTATGGTTGTATATTGTGGAAGACTTCATCTTAATATAGTAATGTAAGCTTTACCTTTAAAAGGTTCTGTTATTTCTTCCACCTTCTTTCCAATATGTTTGACTCCAAAGAAAGCCTTTTTAACTGTTTCTGCAATTTATAAAGAAATGTGTCTACTTATTAAATCCAGATATGCCATTTGTTAAAGGAATTGCATCCTGTGAGACATCCTGGAGAATGTTCCTTTCATCTTTTAAAAACCACTTCAGCTAAATAAAATGGGTCTTCAGTCTCTCTGAGTTTGCTTTAGTGAATGTTGTAATGCTGACTTTAAAATAAATGGATATTTGGAAGGAGCATGTTCCTCCTTGCTATGCTGCAGTTCTGGTATTTTCAGTATGATACAAGATCCCTTATAACTTTTGTATCTGGACAATTGAGCATAATGCATCTAAAGACAACTCTTCTGGTTTCATGGAAGTCTTCTCATTATAAATTATTGAGGAAACAAGAGATAGGAGAAAGCTTTGGGATCATACAGCTAATTCCATCTGGTAAAGTCTAGACTGCATTGAAGGGGTAGTTTGAGATCTGGGTTACTTTATGACAGTACTGATAGATGACTGTAATTGGACTCAGAGACACTAAAAGGAGAAAGAGAAGCAAAGAGGTTAAGAATTTTTGGCTGGGCTGTGAATCTGTCTGATGGTATTGTTAATGCATTAAAATAGTATGTACTGTATATTAATAGACCATTGTTTTAAAATTATTCAGTGTCTTTCTCTTCTGTTTTCAGCATTTTAGGTGCATTAAATTACAGAAGGAAATTTTAAAAATCTCTGTGAGCACAGGCATCCAAGTGAGTTCTTGCATGTCAGATGGATGTCTAATAAAAATTAAAGCACGTGTTGAGTTTAGATTGTGATCATTATTGATTACCCGCAGAGACCAGATGGGGACACCAAAGGGGATCTGGAGAGCAAAAAGTTTGCTGCTTGTAAGGGCATGAGATACCTGAACCTGAAAAGAACTAGGAGAAGAATGGGAAAAGTTCTTACAAATGCTGTTTCGAGTGAAGAATGACTGTGAGACTCCTGTTGGAGTGGATCAACAAGGACCATAAAAAGATGGAGTGTGACACAGGTGAGAGCTGAGGATCTATCTCCAATAGATCTGTTCAGTAGATCATCCCTAGAGAAGAGCTTGAAAGAAAGAAAGTTTTAGGCAGTTTCATTATTATATATGTCAGTAACAAAATAAGGTCATTGTCAGTGGGTGGACAATATGCAGCTTCCTCATTTTGCAGGATTGATGAGAATAGTTCTGAATTGATGAAATGGGACACAGGAGAAAGTGCAAGAGAAACTCGTGATGCCTGTACAAGCCTTGAGAGCACAGAGCAATTAAAATTGGACAAATGAGATTACAAAAGTGGATGAAGGAAAAATATTGTGAGGTGATAGCTAGCAAGGAAAAGCTAGTTCCATTGTTGGTAAAAATTTTGACATGCAGATTTAGTTATGGAAAGAATGCCATCTCATCTGGCTGAGAATTTGGGTGAGGTCAGTGTGAATTGTGGAAGTGTTGCATCAATGTAAGGATGCAGGAAGGTGCATGGAAGCTATCTATGCCAAAGGGAAAAGAGGTGTTATCCAAAAAATGGCAATGTCCAGGAAGGCTTGCATTGCCAAGTGGAATCAGTTGGCTGTCTGTGCACATTAAGGGCATAAAGCTTTGAGAAAGGGAAGATGGGATGAAAATAGACCCTCCATAAATAAAGAAGAAAAAAATTGGTAGAAAATCTAAGAGAAAAGCTTTACCTAGGTAGTGTTACAGTAATCCAGAGGTGGATGGGAATAAGGACAGGGAGAGAATGACTCAGAAACCAACATAGGTCAGTAAGGTTTCCAGTGGACAAATATTTGAGAAGTTGCAGGGAGCAGTTAATTAATCTGGAATAAAAAGTGCAGGGACTACTATATAAGGCAGGCATGAATGTCATCCTTAGCCCAAGGTTCAAAAAACCTGCTAGAAATAATAAAAATGTACAATTGAGACACATTGTAAAACAGTTTCCCATATTTCATTGTATATATGTATATTCATATGTATAATCATCCTAAAAATAGTATTAAACATAAGCAAGGAGTTTGGAAGTAATGGAAAGAGGATTAGCCTATATAGAGAACTGTATCATAAAAATCAGAAAACATGAGAATGAATTGTAAATGTCTAAGAATCCACTTAACAAAGATGTAACTATTTTTCTAAAAATAAAAACTGCAAAAAGTAAAGAAGAATGGAAATGCAGTCAGTGAAAAAAAGAAGAGAATTTTGACATTAGTGGTGATCTTGATGGATGGGTTTTAGATGTAATAGGTAGCACTCCTCATATTTTAATGATTCTATTGGACCCAGAACAAATGCAGGGCAGCTAATAGGAATAATTATGCAGGAATGGAAATTCTTACCTCCAGGGGGAAGCAAAACTTAAATTATGTAATTGTTTCAATCAGAGGAGGCCATATAATCCACATCCAAGAACTTGCATAATATTTCAATTCCAAAAGAAAGCACGTTTAATAAATGTATCACATCAGTTGGTATTACCTGGGGAAATAAACGAAAAATAGTACTTAAATTGGAAAAAAAATTACTCTGTTAAAGAACATTACTGTGATCTCAATAACATGTAAAATCTTTCACAAAGGAAAAAAAAAGGATTTTAAGGAAAGAATAAGCAAATGACATAAAACATAAGTGAGTTGAGATACAACATAGGATCTCCACAAGGAGGTCATGTCTGGCTAAGCTGATACCTTTAGTTGAAAAAATAGCTAAAGTAATTCTCTAAACAAAAGAAGTAATGATATATCCACATGGGCTTCAGCAAAATACTGTGTTTGTCATCTCATGTGTAGAGATTTGGTAAAATAGGAATTACGAATGAGTTGTAGGAGGGAAAAGAGAATGAAAAAATTAACTAGAAGCAAATTTGGAGCTGGAGGACGGGTTGGAGGTCACCGAAGGATTTCCCAGGGACTAACTATGGGATCAGTCTTAGGAAGTGTTTCCTTTACTGATTGTACCATGAAAGCAAAAATACTGGGATAAAAGTCTTGATGACACAAGTTACCAGAAGGATTATGCTGAAATCTGGAGTTTCATTTTAAAAAAAATGGGATGAGCACATGAGTTGGAAAATAGTGCAAGGGGGATGAAAGACTGCTGTCAGAAGTGGGGGGTCGTGCACTTGGGAGCTTGTATCAGGGAGAGACTGGACAGGCATGGGAGTGCTAATCACACCATAACTGAGGCTTCAAAATGAGACTTTTGTGGCAGGAGGACAGATTTGATTCTAGCATGGATCATCTGACAGTATAAGGAAGTATGTTTCCCATGCGAGGAAGCCTTAGTGCTGCTTGGTATAAGGTATGTGTGAGGTATAACACACAAAAATCTGTGCCAGTGTGATCATATATACTTAAGGAAGGTAAATTCAAACTGTTTTAGGAGCCTAGGCAGTTTTCTAAAATGCCTTGTGGAAGGGGGAGACAATTTTATGAGGGGAGATTAAAATCCTTGATTTGTCTGACTGTAAAAAAGAAAATTGTAAGGAAATGCAATTGCTGTCTCGCACATAGGAGGATTTGTACATAAAAGATAGTTCTAGCACAAGAAGAAATAATTACACACTGATCTTGAGAATCTGTGGGGTGGAAATTTAGGCAGCTTTCAAATATGAAGCACAGTGGGACAAGGCACCTGACTAACTTTTAGATGAAAATGTGTTGATCCATGAAAAAAAGTGTGTAATGTAGTGCCATGTAGTGCCTACAGGGAAGGGATTTGGTAATAAAATGGATTTCTCTTCCTAATGAAAGGAGACACTGGAAAGATGGGAAGACTGTTTAAAATAATACTGGTAAAGGTAGCATGGTGATATACTTGTAAATTACGAAATTCAAGTGTTTTAAATTCAGAAGGGAGGAAACCCCCATATAATACTGATATCTCCAAAAACTACACACAACAATAGTTTTTTAAACAGAATTTTGCTTGTTTGGGAAGACTTAGACTAATGTGGCCCCTTTTTACTGTGTGGATAGTTTTGTTAAATTAAAACCTACCTAAATTTTTAAACATTTTTTATTTTAAGCATTTTTTTCTACTTTCTTTTAGCAAAAAAGATTTTTACACTGTACATCTGAAAAAAATAAAAGGAAGACCATACTACAGCTGGCATTTTGCTAAGTTTTTCACATAAAGCCTTGATATATGCCAGGTGTGACTGTATTTTGTTGTATATTTATAACAGTAGTTATTTTTGATGTTACCTTTCTGCAGTAAAACACATTTTCTTGCCATTTATGGGAAGCATAAACTTTATAACTCTCATATTTAGCATAGGGAAGAAAATCTCACAGCAAAAGAGTAGTTAGTGTCTCGTATTAATACTTCTATGATTACTATGAGAAGTTGAGCTGATTATTTTTATAGCCCGATTAAAAAAGTGAAATTATATAAATGGGCTTAGTGCAGTGCTGTGTAATGTAATCCTTCTCATGGCAGCAAAAAGAAGGAAAGGTTTCTGCTGGAAATGGTGTTTGGTGTAGCTCAGTAATGCAGTCTTTCCTGCAACGGCACAGAAAGCTATCGGCAGCCTTAGGCTATGTTTCCTATAATGTCACTTTAGCTATTCTGGTTTTTTTGGGCTTCCTTTTTCAGCTTGAAGGAATTAAGTCCCATTGAGATGGAAAAGATCCCTATCTGAAATAGCATAAATTGTTTGTTGATTTTGCAAAATGTGTAAGTCATAATGTGAGCAAAAACAAATCTCTAACTTTGATGGCATGCTGTGAACTTTCTCCCTCCGCCAAAATGTTTGTCCTTGGAGGTGATACATGGTGGAAGCTTTCTAAAGACAAAGATAACAATACAGTGATGTGTTCCTGGAACTACAGCACTGGGTTACGTGTTTTGCTTGTTTGTTATTTTTTCCAATTCTTTTCAAGTAAATGACGATCACTTACACAGACTTGGAGAGTTTGGTGAATAAATCCCAGGAAAACATTAGGTGGTTGCTTGCAGTCTTTTTAAGAAGAACCAGTGTTTTCAGAGAGGTGGGAGGATGCTGCTGGAGGGTGGCATTTGTGACAGCTGCCAGAGGGCAGGAGCCAGCCATGAGCTCTGCTGTGTTGATGTTATCCTGGCGTTTTCTCTGCAAATGGTAGTCCTGCTTCACATACAGTGCCGCTCGGAATTTTGGCTCTGTCTATGCAATTGCATTGCTTCCAGCTCAGTTACGATGGTGTAGCTAAGATGGGAATCTGGAGCAGGGTTCTGGTGGGGCGGATGCCCCCGTGGCTGGGGCTCGGCACTGCCCAGGAGCAGTGGCATCCCTGCTGAGCTGGACACCGCCGGACGGGGGAGGAGTGACCTGTGCAAGGCAAGTGCTTGAGCCCTGCGGAGATGCAGAACTGGATCTGCCCTTGTCCTTGATTTGCACTCTTCTCAGTCTTTCGGCGAGGTCACCAGTGGGTGTGAGCATGGGGAGGGATTTCTGTGCCAGGCAATGATGAGTCACCGGCGGGACCCGCTGCAGGTGGGAGACTGCCTGTTTCAGGAATTACAAATGATACACTGGGTAAGGAATGTAGGTGGAATAGGGATGGGCCCAATATGAAGCGAGCCTAGTTGCAAGTTTGTGATTTCTCAGTGAATCTTTTCCCTTAATATTTTTGTTTTGAATGTTCAGAACAGCTCTGCGTTTCGTAACTAAATATATTGGGGGGGTTTTTGTGTTATTTCCTGCTTAGACATAACTAGGGCATGTGGAGGATCTTGGAGGAGATCTAAGATAGCTATCATCTGAGATTTCTATCCTCAATTTGCAGACCATGCTGTGTAACAAAATCTGAATATTCATTTTGAACTTTTGGGGTTTGCTTATCCAAACTATTTGAAATTTGCCAATCATTATCAAAGCTAAAATCTTCTCTTTACTTCAGTTACTGAGATTGCAAATTCTTACTTAGGAGAGTAGTCAGTATAGGGAGATGGACTACATATCTCCAACTTTGAAAGTGGGACAGTCCAAGTTTAATGTTCTATTTTCTGATTTAAAAGCCCCCTAAAGCAATGGAGAAAGGACATGTACAAACTTACATTTCCTTTTTGAAATATATAAATAGAGGCGATTCTCCCTTAGCAAGCTGTAATGGCCAGCTTTGCTATTTGTTTGTTTATTTGAGCAATGATGAAGTTACATAACTTTTCTTTAGGTAATACATTCATCAACATAAGCAAAGTCACTTCTTGTCTTTTCTATCTGGATATACAGTTTTCCCATTTTGCCTTCTTTCTATATATGAGCTACAGTTTTAGCTCCCGAACAACTGAGCTTCAAGAGTAGAATATGGTGTAAGCAGAGTGTCCAGCTCGCTATCCCCCATGAAAATAGGTTTCTATAATGCAATTTGTGGTTGCATGTGTGACACAGACTGCCAAGGTTTGTCTTGTATTCAAGGTTAAAAATGTTATTTCTATTCATTGTTTTCCTTTCCCTTAGCTTTACTTCATCTTACTCTCTTACCTTGCCTTTGCCCTGCCTCAGCTTTCTCACCTCTTACTCTCCCCATCGTAACAAACTTTTATTTCTCTTTGCTGCCTCACTGTGTCTGGCTTTAGTTTATGCTGTTGCTCCTCTTTTCTATGCATATTTTTCTTTCTATTAACTTTGTAATATGGACCACTGTCTGTGTTTGGATGAAGTGAGACTGAATGGATGTGGTCCTGAGGATGAAAATTTAAAGCTGCTTTGATGGCAAAGTCCATGGCTGTAGAAGTAATACAGTCAGGTTGAGTCCTGTGAAGGCCAGAAGACCACATCTTTCTTAAAATAAGAGGTGGGAAGGTTTTTGCTTATTTTTCCCCTGCTATTGCGTAATATAAAGTTGGTTGTTCCTCAAAGTGACCCAAGTGGTGGAATGGATTTTTTTCATGCCTTTGGACTGGGCAGTCAAGAAGCAGAGGAGTCCATATGTGACACAGGAGGCTAACAGTAGGGAAGAAACCATTGACAAATTTAGAGGGGAAGAGATTTATCTGACTCTTCAAGGGGAAAACTACTGATTCTTGCACTCATAGGATGCTTCTATGGGATAGTTTGAAATAAACACCTTCAGGACTCGGAGCCTCTTTGGAAGGGTTTCCATTGCACTGCATCATGAAATCAAAGGCAGGCAAGGGGAGGTTTTTCACCCTGGTTTCTTTAACTGCATTTGAAAGACAGGTCTTTGTATGTAATTTCAACTCCATGCAAAATATGCTTTTAAAAATGAGTCAAAATGAGTGGTAGAAACTTCCTTTATTTTCAAATGGCCAGGCTGGTATTGCAAAAATGAGAGCATGGGAAAAAAACCTCCCTAAATGTATTACAATGCTTTCAGAAGGCCTTTTCTTGTTTTCTTTCTTTTTTTTTTTTTTTTTTTTTTTTAAGAGAAACTGCTTTGTTTATTTTCTGAGATTTCAGCTGTATCAATATGACAGACCATGTTACTTTGACAATTAGAATTATTCCTGCACGGGCCTGAGTGCAATTTTCCTTTTTTACGGAAGAGGAATGCTCCTGCCAGAGCAGCCAGTGCCCCTTCTGTCTGCAAAGTGGAACATGCTGTCTACAGAAGCAGAAACATATTTGTGATGAGAGGGAAAAAAATTATTAATCCTTTCAAGAATTAATTTTCCAGACTATGCTTTTGAAAGGTACCGAGTGTGTAAACTGAAGCTGCTTATCTTAGATAAGGATAGAGGAGAAGGACAGATGTCTGTGGACAGGAGAGAAGCAGCTAAACACAGACTCTGGGTGCACCACAGGTAGCTTTATATGTTCCTATAAGCGGAAATGTGAGTGGAAAAATCGCAAAATTCTGAATGTGAAGAATCAGAAGGTAGAAAATGATCCTTTGGCATTGAGGATGAGCATTGCCTGGGACTGGGGATGGATGGCCTGGCAAGGCAGCGAGCACATCCCTCCATTGCTGGGTGTGCATCCCTCCCTCGTGCTCTGGGTGCCTGCAACCAGACACCCTGAGCAAGTCAGTTCCTTGCCCTTGGAATCTGTGCCTCAGTAGGGAGCCTGGAGCAGGAAATCCTTTAGCACACACAAATTCAGAGCTCTTTTCCTTTTCCTTCAGATGTCCTCACACTGCTGTGACATGTGAGAAAAGTGGTGATAAATGTCACTGGGAGTACAAGGGACCAGTTCAAAGGCTCAGGGTGATTCTGCTGCTTAAATTTTTATCCATTGGAAGGATATGTATTTTTAATAAAAGGGTTTTTTTTAAGCTAGAATGGAGTATGATGAGAAATGTAGAAGAATGAAAAAGTTCAAAAGACTTCACTAATCCCCTAAGGAAAAAACCTCACAAAATAACTCTCAAGTGCTTTGTATTTGTTTGCTAATTGGAAACTCTGGATTATTTTAACAAGAAAATTATGAGTAAGTACTTCTTTTTTGGACTTCTGCTACTGTAAAGAAAATGTGAAATACTTTCCCTGTACAGGAAAGAATTATTTTACTGATTTATGGTTTACTTGTGTTCGTATATTGAAACTTATTTTTACCTTTCTCATGATGAAAATGGATAAATTACTTCAATCTGTCTATATACATGTATTTTGAGGGGTTTTTAGTAACTTTTATGGTATGGGCTGTAATCAGGTGTCTGAACCAAAATATTTTATCCTGAAGTTTTGTTCCACTCATTCAGGAGTAATTTATTTCCACAAATTTTTAAAGTAGATGATTAGAGTAATAGGCACATACTGGTAGTTTTTAAATTCTTTTCACTTGCACTAAAAGAAAACTCCATTTAAAAAGCGAACATGTTTAATGTGTCATTGAACGAGAGTATAACGCTCTCAAGATAATGGTCTAACTTTTAGTTGCAGCTGTATCCATCAAATATAAAGGCAACATGAAAAATTAGAGTAATAAAAGAGTAGATACTTTGCTTTAGTGAGAGACTGCGAGCTGCCCTAGTGAACATTAAGAAAAAACTACCTTCCCAAAAGTATTTAACTTTAGTATGGTGTGTTAGCAGACATCACACTGATCTAAAATAAGAGATGATTGGGCAAGGATTTTTTAAAAATTACTTTCTTATTAATTTATTTAGTTTGACTGTGAATCCATAAATATACAGTTTGAAGTCAGAAGTCTTTGACATTGATCTAAAAAAGGTCTCATATCTTTTTCCAGCTTTAGATTTTCTTGGTTTTCTAGCTCCTGGAATCCTAAATGTAAATTTAAACTTCTGATTCCAGGAAAAGAAAAATGAATCTCAGCATTAGAGTTACAAAATGAAAATGGTGGCAGTATTGCCTGCCTGTAACTTAAATGTTCAACATCCAAAAAGCAAACGAAGAGTCCAAAATTTATTTTGGATTTTAGTGGGGATGTGGATGCAGGACTGTGCTAAACCCAAGGACGACTTAGCTCTTTAGGTTCAAAATACCAGAGAGCTTCTACTCTGTCTCCTTCTCACATCTTCCAGGCAGGATATAGATTTTTAATAAAAGCTCTGTGAAAAATGAAAGAAAAAAATAGATGTTCTGAGCAGCTTTAATCCTGTTCTTTGATTTCATACAAAGAAGCTGGCTATTTGTCATTTCATTTCTGGTGTTGCATTTCTACCTGCGCTAAGTACACCATTGAGCAGCTTCACACCAGAACTAAATGTGAAGAAAACCACAGCCTTTATAAGAGAAAGTCCCAGTTGTGGCTGGCAGGGTCTGGGGGAGGAGGAGGACCCATTCTGTTAACTTAGTTTGCCTTCACAGCTTCTCTTTAAGTCAGCAGCGGCTTTGCTCCCACCATTCCTCTCACACCTGGGGAGGAAGCAGATGCCAATCCCTTCTCAAGTCATCATGAGGTTCTCCTGGGTTCCTTTCAGGTGTAACACAGCAAAAGTGGGAGGGCCTGCAGTGCAGTGGGGCTGTGCTCTGCAGTGACGGACGCAGTTTCAGCCAAGCCCCAAGGAGTCTCCGGAGCCCAGCCAAGCCCGTTCCTTCAGCGAGGCAGCACAGTGCTACCACTGCTGACAGTGGGGATT
>VZTJ01006620.1:856815-882935 GCA_013397795.1 Orthonyx spaldingii
TGGTCAGTGTTGGAGCGGTGGGGGGGGGGGGGGTGTGCCCAGGTGGGTACTTTCTTCATACAATATGAACAATTATTTAGTTTAAGCACTCCCAAATTTAGACACAATTACTTGTAAGTAAAGAGAATAAAAAATTTCTCTAAGAAGGAGCTTTTAAGAGTGAAGTTTGGCTTCTTGCTATGCTTGCTGGGACCAATGACCATAGCCAACAATTTTTGGTAATGCTCAGGTGAGGAAGAACAAGATCTCTTCTCACCTCCTTCCACCTGGCCACCTCCTGGCACTGTGCTGGTCAGATGGGACAAGAGCTGTCCCTGTCCCTTGCCAAGACCCAGACCCCCAGGGCAGAGTGGGAGCTGCAGAGGTGCTGGGAATGTGGTCACTACCTTGGCTTTTGGCCCCATCTGGTGAGTTGCAATCACGAAGGATAAAGGATGTGCTGGTAAGAAAAAGGGCAGGAAAAAAGTAATGTTCCCAGTGTGCTGGAGGAGGAATAAACTCTAATGTGATCATCCCTGTCACAGATGGAATATTTTACAAAGTATTCTGTCTATAATATAAGAAATATGCTAAACATCACTATTATGCTGCATTTGAAACGTGAAAATAAAAATAGCAGTTGAAAGCTAGAGCTATTACCTCTGCTGGGTTTATAGCATGCTGTTGGTGGAAGATGTTAACCCTGAAACCTCCTGGGAGAAGCTCGTTCACTGTGGGGGAAATGCTGGAATAGCCTTAAGGGTTAATAAAATGTAGCAAATTGAATTTTTTACCACTATAGCTGACCATTATTTTTTAGGTTCTGTAATAAATGATTGAGCATAGAATGGTAACACAAACTGTTGCAAAAAATCAATCTGCATGTTAAATCCCACTTTTGTTTTGATTGAGGCAGAGTCAGTTATTAACTGCATGATCAGAGCACAGACGCTGAGTCCTATTCTTTCCTTAATTGAGAATTGCTGTTACAGATACTTGACAGTGGTTCATAGTGGCAATAATCCCTTTTGAAAATGGTTGTTATTCTAGTCGTAAGTAGCCTGCCAGGGCACTAACCCCAGCTTCACCTCTGATGGTTAGGAAAAGAATCTGGTTGGTAGCTGATGGTGTTTAGTGATTTCCTGCTAGATAATTGCCAAACTAGCATAGTAAGAAAACATAACTTTTACAATATTTTACCTTTGGTTAGAAGGAAGGTGTGGGCTTGAAAAATACTGTTGCTCTCATTGGTCGAAATGAAAATTCACTGCTTACTGGGAGTGCTGACTTAAAAATTCTTGCACGTCTTTTGTTGATCTTGCAGGCTGATGCACACGACCCGCTAATGCGATGCTTGGCTTTCCATACAGAGCCATTCATCCATGTTATATGTGAATGAAGCTTCCTGGTTTGTACATGTGCTGTGTCACATTCCTCTGGTTCTCTAACAAAGCTTTTAATTGGTATGCTGTGACTAATGAGCATGAAGTCCCAGAGGAAATGGAGCAGAATTTTCCATTATCCACCAAGAAGCTTCAAGCACATAGATTATCAGGGCTTGAACTCCAGGATAAACCGGGGTCAGAGGCTCCAAGTATAATGGAACCTCATAGCTTAATATTTTGCTTCCATAACATTAAATTAAGAGTTTCTCAGAAAAACTGTATTGTCTGTCTGATGGCACTGTGCAAACTATAACTGGCATCTCACTCGGACAACAGATCAAATCCCTGCCCCTTCACTGTTAAAGTTCCCATAACACTTGAATACTGATCTCCTGCCTTTGTTCCGGTTTGGGTAATGATGTGCTGCATACTTTTGTGGGATAAATCTCTCTTCAGTTTCAAGCAGAGAAGTTACTCTTCATTCTTCTGAAAAACTATTGTACAGTGTTGCTGACACAGGATTGCTGCCATATGGAGCACCAGGAGTGGCTGCATTTTTGGGGGGGGTTTAAGAGCTCTGACTCAGACTTGAACATGCTCAGGACCACTTTGCTTTTGAGACTAGATGCAATTGGATGTAGTGAGACCAGCATACCTACAGGCTACCTCTGCCAAGTAGAGCAAAGTAATTATCTTCTGTGCCTTATGTTCAGCACACCAACTAGGTAGCCCAATAGGTGCAGTATCAAAGAAAACTTAAAAGCATAAAAAGGTATTCAGATTGTTACTGGAATTGGTGGGGGAAATTGTGATTAGCTTTCCAATAAAGTATATGCAATAATATTTTTACCAATTCACTCCTTAATATTTAGCCCAATATAAGATTAATCATTTTCTCCTTTCTAATAGAGTCTCAGTGTGAGTTATGCTTTGCAGTGAAACCACCAACCCAGAGAAAGAAGAAAAGATATATTTTTTTTTAAGGTTAGTTTCAGCAGGGTCAGTTCCCTAAGCTGTCGTGTTTCAGTGTGTGGCTGTGCAGAGGTTTGTGGGTGCAGGGACTGGAAGTGAGCAGCTGAGGGAAGAAGGGATGTCTTCCTGCAGCAACATTACCACCTCATGCCAGGTTAAAGCTCATGAAGCTATGGCTTATGTCTTGGGAGTCCAGAATTAAAATCAATTAAATCTAATTTCTTTTACATGTTGAAACCCCTCCACTGCAGAAAAACATCATGGTACTGGTGGGAGCTGTGTGGGGTAGGTTGGTCCTTCTTGTGCAGGTGGCTCCTTGCCTTCCTGGCAGCTGTGGCTGCAAGAAAGCAGCCTTTCATGTGCTCCTCTCTTACACATTTGGTTTGCTTCACTTCCTAGCTGGTGGGCTCTTGTAGATCCTCTCTGTTTTCATTCTGTGAGGGAGTTGCCAGAGGTGCTGTCACCTCTCGTGCTTGGTGAATGAGTGCCCAGTGTCTCTGGGCAGTGTGAGTGTGTGCAGCAAGGAGAACACAAGGAGTTCTGTGCTTTTGTGCATCTTTTTGAGAAACAGTAAAGGAATTGATGCTCCAGAAGTATCTTGGACAGTTGTTTCACAATACAGAATTGGTTTCTTTTGTTTTCATACTAAAGAAAAAGAAAGGAAATTCTATCTTAGCACAGTATTAATAGAATATTAAGGTTGTATTATTAGATTCAAAGCTTACCAGATGCAAATACTAAGAGCAATAAGTACATTGTTTATTCAGATTGTGATATATTGTCTTTTTATCCTGTGAGGAAGGGGTTTAAGCTTCCTCTGCAATCAGGAGTTCTGTTAAGTGTGGATAGCTGTAAATGCTTGCCTGTCCTTTTCTTACTGTCACATATACCAAGGGGACAAACTAACGGTGGTACCAAAACATGGTACCTATTACTGCTTTAAAGCCCACAGAGGAGGGAAAGGGGAGTGGAGTTTAAAGATTTTGGATACATTCTTAATGCAGGTAAGAGAGCACAGCTGATGTACTACAGTGTGGCATGGAGTATATCCATATACTCATCCAGGTCGTTGTACTTAAAGTACAAAAAACCAAGGGAGTTGAAGTGAAGGTCAGTACTGCCTTTCATTTTCATTTGACAGATCTTGTAAAACCCAGAGCATGGATGTCTGCTAACCACTATTACACTGCAGGTTGTGTTCGGTGACCCAGCAATATTGCAAAATATGCCAGAGCTTCATCTGTGGAACACCTCCTGGCTTTCCAGAGAGCAGAGTGCCTCACAGCCCCTGGGCTGGGGCACAGATGCAGCCCTTCTGGGCTAACAGGGAGAGATGGTGCCAGGGGCTGCTGGAGCTCCCCAGCCCACGTGCCTGAACTTAGTGCTGCTCTGACCTTCTGGCATCTTGCTTTGGTTTGGGAGTCCACAAGGGGAAGGAGAATTCCTGTGTCCAGTCCAACTCCCTTCTTGTCCCAAAGGGGAGTGGTGTGGAATTACAGTCACAGATTTCCAACTCAAAAACCACTTTGGTTTTCATGCTTACTGTGTATATTGGAAAGCTGTTGGGTCCATCATTCTTTTCCCTTGTCAGAATTGTAGCATTTCTGCTGTACAAAGAACAAAGACCTTTACCACTCAAAACATCTCTTGTACTGAAAGGGTGGAAGTATAATAGCCAGCCTGTTTCTCTGTGTAGTAAAACGTTTGCCAAAGTCCTCCCACAATCCCCCTCTGGTTTTTTGACCCCTTGTGCTGCCCTGACAACCTAGAGAAGTCATTTACATGTTTTATTTTCATGCAGGTGAGAGGGAGGTGATAAAAAATGTGCTTTGGTACCCATGCCTTGGTGTCCCACATGTAAAGTATTACCAGCAGAACCCCCAACCTTGTGCCTTTAAAAAACAAACAAATTTTCCTACCAACTTCAACAGGTACCAAAAGGCACAAAAACCTTAAAGAATTGTCAGGCAACAGCAAGAACCTCAAAAATTGCTCTTCCCAGACCCCACTGCTGTATTCCTCAGAATACCTACCCTTTTTGACAAATGGGACTTTGGCAACTGTATAGAAATTACCTCTTTTCAGTCAGTAGTTCAGCTGTTCAGAGAGGTGTGTATGCAGTGATACTACTTCTTAAATTAAATAAATGCTAATATATGCTAATGTCTAATAATTTCACATTTGTATTTTCGGCTTTATTCTTTTCATTAAAAACCTTAAAACTTTCTTCTGATTTTATACTTACATTTTAGGGGATGATAAAGCTATAAGGGGGTGATAAACCTTTAAGATCATTACTGCTTTATAAAATGAGGGTAAAGGTGTTTGCTTTTTTAGTGCTTTGGGAGATACTCATATTCTAGCAAAATATACCACACTAGTTAATCTGGATCTTCACTAAGCAAATGTAAGAGTCAAACTTTTAAAGAGTGAGAAATACTTGAATTTTTAACATCTCTCTGAAATAAGATGCCATGTCCTACTTTTTAGTGCTTCGTTTGTTGAAAAGATCAGAAGTACAGCCCTTATTGACTTAGTCCTGTGCTGAGTGTAAATTCACACAAAGAAGAGCAATTTAACATGTGACTGACCTTTTTCAGGGCAAGATGAAGAAATGTGCTGTTAAGGTTACCGGAGTGTGGCAGGATGTTTAATCAGCTTCTTTGCTTTAAAGAACAGTAGGAAGGAGATGATGTATTAAAGATGATAGCTTCTTGTAGATTTTAACTCGTAATGCCAGGATCTGAGTACAATAGCAGATTAAATCTCTGTAGGGGAACTTCCTACTGGACTTTCTATTTTTAGATGTTTGTGGCTGCTTCTTCCTTCACTTCTTGCTAGTTGGCTTTTGCTCCCTTGAAGAGTTGAATTGCTTTCTCTGAGATCTACTTCCAAACTCTGACAATGTATTTGTTAAGAGCATTTTTTTTTTCTCAGTTTTGTAGGAAAGGCAAAAGAAGGCAGTATAGATGGAGCCATGCACTTTCCTGTTGTATTTCAGTGCACGCATGAGGTAAATTCATGGCTTTGAGCACTAAATGTTTGCAACACTCCTAGCACGTGTGTAACAGCACAGCAAACTTCCATGTAATAATAACAAATCAACCCAGATTTGCTTGTGCAGCTGGGTAAGTAGGATAGTCTGGTGTTCTGTGCATTCAATTTGTCCCCCATGTTTGAAAATGCCCCAGAGCTGTGTGTGTCCCCTCTGAGTCATGCACATATCCATAAGTCAGATGGCTTCACCTGGCTGTGTTTTCCCTCTGACCAACAAGGACTGGTTCCAGAATAGCTCTTTATTTTAGGAACAGCACCTTTTTTCTCTACTGGCCCCCAAGCCCTCTCTTGAGAGATTAATTTACAATAAGAATCCTGATTCTAATCTATCTCAGGGCTGGCACAACTGAGGCTATGAGATTAATTTTAATTACAATGAGACCTTCTTCCTCTTCTCCACTGTTCATCCTCAGGATGTTGCAATTTTGTGCATCAAAACCCACCACTCTCTTCCCCTACTATGATATTTTCAGAGGTTCACATATCTTGCATTTCCTGTCTTTCAGAGGTCCATTTTTGTGTCCATTCTGCTCTTGGGGTTGAACTAGATGATCTTTAAAGGTCCCTTCCAAGCCAAACCATTCTATGATTCTGTAATTTCTATTCTAATTCAGGCAATGCATATGTATTTTTTTGAAGTTTCAGTAACCACTTCTTTATTTGTAATTTGCATTTTTGCGTCGTATATTTACTACTAATTTTCACTTTTTGCCAGTCAATGATCCTTATTTTTAATAAGGTATTTTAAAACAGTAAAACTATTATAATATTACAGAAATATTCTCCTATTAATCTTGTACATTTAGATGAATGCTCTTCTTTTTCACTGTAATGAATTTTGATTTTACTGTTTTTTAATGAAGCATTGTGGTGGGTTGACCCTGGCTAAATGCCAGGAGCCCACCAAAGCTGCTCTATCACTTCCCTCCTCAGCTGGGCAGGGGAGAGAAAATGTAATTAAATGCTTGTGGGTTGAGACAAGGACCAGGAGAGATCACTCACCAAGTACCATCCAAAACAAAACAGACTCTGCTTGGGGAAATTAGTCTAATTTATTACCAATCAAATCAGAGTAGGATAATGAGAAGTTAAACCTTAAAACACAACCCTCCCTTCTTCCCAGGCTTATCTTTATTCTTGATTCTCTACCCGCCACTGCCAGCAGCACAGGGAGATTGGGAATGGGGATTACAGTCAGTTCATCATTGTTTCTGCTGCTGCTTCCTCCTCAGGGGGAGGACTCCTCACACTCTTCCTCTGCTCCAGCGTGGGCTCCCTCCCAGGGCAGACAGTCCTCCACAAAGCTGACATGAATCCTTCCCACAGGCTGAAGTTCTTCACAAACTACTCCAGCGTGGGACCCCCATAGGCTCACAAGTCCTGTCAGCAAACCTGCTCCAGCGTGGGCTCCTCCCTCCATGGGTTCACAGGTCCTGCCAGGAGCCTGCTCCAGTGAAGGCTTCTCAGGGGTACAGCTGCCTTTGGGCATCCACCTGCTCCAGCGTGGGGCTCTCCATGAGCTGCAGGTGGATCTCTGCACCCCCATTGACCTGTATGGGCTGTAAGGACACATCCTGACTCACCACGTTCTTCACCATGGGCTGCAGGGGAATCCCAGCTCTGGTTCCTGGAGCACCTCCTCCCTCTCCTTCTTTACTGGTGTCTTCAGATTTGATTCTGTCACATATTCTCACTCCTCTCTTCTCTGGCCACAATTGCTTCTGTGCAATAACATCTCTCCCTTTCTTAAATACATTATCCAAGAGGCACAGCCACCATGGCTGATGTGTTCAGCCTTGGTCAGTAGTGGGTCCATCCTGGAGCCAGCTGGAATTGGGATAAGCTTCTGGCAGCTTCCCACAGAAGACACCCTCTAGCCCCCTGTTCCCCCACTACCAAAACCTTCCCAAGCAAACTCAATACAAGCACCTTCCCAACCTTCTGGCTGTTTGACATTTTGTTTTACTTTGGCTGTTTGGCTTTTGCTTGTTTTTGAACTACTGGTGGAGTTTTCTTTATTCTATTCTAGTGGGCTCTTAAATTACAAGTTTTTTACTTGGTTAGTTTGACAAAAGTACTCCAAGTGCTGTATAGCTTTTGTGTTATTTAATAGGTGGTATAACTTGTCTTTGTGGGAATGCAGCCAGATCAGAGCAAGAATTTAAGTCAAATGACTCTAAAAAGCTTGTAATCTCAGAAACCTCCTTTTACAGCCACAGGAGTGAGTTTTTACTGACATTCAGCAGTCTTTGTTATGTTGAGTCTTAAGTGATGCCCATGTCTTCAGCATCAGATCTACTGCCTGCCTCTTGGATGCCAAACTCTCCAGCACAGGCAGTGAGACAGTGATAGCTGACAGCACCAATTCATGATGTGTTTTAAATGTCTTAAATTCAAGAGAACTATCTGAGCACTACCTGAGTTTTTGTCCTGTGGTCTTAATCTACTCTTGGGCTAGAGATGTTCCAGGTACTTTGCTGTCACCACAGAACTAGCATAAGTTCACGTGTATTTGTCACCAGGCTCTCCTTGGACTGTGATGCTTTGTCCATGGGTTCCTCTTGCCAGGGTGGTGCCCTGGGTGCTGGATTTCAGACTGATAAAGATGGGAAAACCTTAGCTGTGAGGGCAGAGGACAGAGCTCCAAGAAGCAAGGAGGTGTGAGGAGAAGTGGTACGATTGCTGCATGTTGGATATGGGAAAGCCTCTTCCCTCCTCTAACTTCTAGGTATCTCTTTACTCCCCCTTGGATCTGGCTCAGATTGTCTGGAGGATGGAATTAAATCTGTATACAATTTTTGCTCTCTGTGTCATAAGGATTGTCAAAACCAGAATTCCAAGCATTAGTTTATTGGTTTTAAGGATGGTGTAGCTGAGATAAAATCATTAGCTGCATCATTGAAACAAATCTCCTCAATGATACTGACACATTACCCCTGCAGAGGACACTTATGAAATGTTAGAGGGGGTTATTTAAGGGACTATTCATGAGGACTGCAAAGATACACCTTCAAAGGATACTTCTGTAGCAGCAAAACCCCCAGGCACAGCAATAGCAAGTTGTCACATGTTACACCAATACTTCCTGGAAGGAAATTAAGCAAAACAGGGATACACCAAGTTTTTGGAAGAACTGGAATGAAAGTTCTGAGTCTCTGTTTGAGCTGTGGTGTACGAGCCTGGCAGCAGCTGCTTCTCCCCACCTACGCCTTGGCTGTGTCCAGAGTGACTGACAGAGGAGGCTACAGTCAGTAATGGTTTTCATTTTATAAAAAAGTATTAACAGCAGCAAAAACCTTCTGTAACTTCATAATCAGAGATAACATGATGAATGAAATGAGTATATGGTAACGACCACTACAAAAACTTCATTCACTGCTAAATAGCAATTTTATGCAAAATAGCTGCAGCCTCTTATATGGTCCTGCTACCACCCTCCTTCCATTTCTCTTCCAAAACAAGGCAAAGTTCATGGGTGTAGAAAGGGTAGCTGCACTCTCTTTATTCCCCAAAGGTGCTTTTTGGACACGATAAAATGAGATTTAAGTTTTGCAAAGCCCTGCAACAGGCCCTACATAGCTTGGGACCTTGCTCCAGGAACCATTGTCTTGGACTCTAAATGTGAAATCAAGACAGCATCTGTTTGCATTTAGTCTGCTATTTAAATGAACATGGATTTTGGTATGGCAACCTAATTCATCTGAGACGGCACTCCTTTTCCTCACATGAAACAAAAATCATCAACTGAATAAATCTGTAACAAATTTTATTGTCATTTTGGGAGGTGCAAGCATTGCTAGTGACAATTAAAAGGATTGTCACATGCTTTCCCAGGACAGAATTTCAGTATATCAGTGCATTTTCATACCTGCTGCCTCTGTGGTAGGGGCACTCACTGCTGATCAGATGGCAGGTAGCCATGAGCCATCAAACCTCTCTCTCTGCATTTCTCCCAGGAGCATTTTTATTTCCCTGCTTCCTAATGAAGGATTTCTTTGCCAGAAAACTTGTGGAAATATTTCTCCCGTATTTCTTCAGACTTTTCCCAGTAGAGAGTATCTTTCAATTTCAGCTCTTTTCCTCTGCCACATTGACCCCAACACTGTTCTTTCTGGATTTCATGCACGCTTGTTTTTCCAAGTTTCTGTTTTCAGTTTGTGATGATTCTTTTTCACTGATGGAGCATCTGCCCATAATTTGCAATTTTCTATTGTGAAAAGCCATTTTGTTACAGTGAGGCTTTGATTCAATGATGAATTCAAGTTCAGTCTGTTATTCTCAAAGATGACTGACTTCTAGTCATTTAACTTCAACCCCTAAATGAGCAGCCTGGGCTCCTGATACAGCAAATAAAACCTCCATAGAGGATTCCAGAGCACTCTCATCTTCCTGATCATTGATTGTCTTAAATTGGTCAGGGATGGGGAAGGTACGTCCTTAGGAAGGACTTTTTCTCTTGCTTTTTATGGAAGGTGATGATCCTCTTGTGCTGTTACAGTTCTTCCACCTCACATATAAGTACTAAAAGGCTAGATCATGGTTTCTCTAAGTCTGCAGCAAGGTGAGAAAAATATATGAGCAAGGGATTGGTAAATCTAGGAGTGGCATGCAGTATTGAAGAAGCCTGTGATTGCCAATCGAATGCTACATAAAAATCTCATGGAGAATGGTTTTTGTAAACAGTTTCCACAGAAGAGTCCTAGAAAGGTTGTGAAGGCTGAAGTGCTCCCAGCACAGCTGAGTTTTCAAGATTTTATATCAGATCCCAGGGTGAAGGCATGGACTAAACAGGGACAACTCTGGCCTTCCACATTTCTTGAGGTGCTGGGGCTGCAGCATCAGTCTCTGCCAAAATCCCTTAATGATACAGAGGGATCTCTGAGAGGGAGTTTCACAAGCTATTGTGCAAAGCCCTTTTCTTTGGCCTATAAGAGAGGAGGGGAGGTGTTCCAGGCTGAAGAAAGGAAGAAGAGACAGAGAACATAATTTTTAAAAAAACCCAGCTAACCCAAACAAACGCAGAAACCAAAGGACCCTCTATTTTCTCAGTTGCTGAATTTAGCTAATGCCCACCTTTCATTATTGCTGTACCAAGGCTGATTTCAGGGTCTAGCATATGGTTTAGCTATTGATTTGGCTTCCACTTAATTGAGATCTTTGAAATGAGATTGTTCCGTGCTGTGCAGTGCACATTTATGCAGCCACTCACTAAATATTTTGCCTTTTCCTTGCCTATTAATAACAATAAAGTTGTCAGGAGGCTGTTGCCACCTGAACCTTTTTGTTGTTGTCTGTGTTCTGACTGTTGACCCTGCCATATGGGGTGAATTCCCAGATCTTGCAAGGCTGTGTGGGGCTGATAAAGAAATTTTCATTTAACATTGATGGCAAAGGCAATCTATCCTCTGTTGGCATCCATAAACTATCACTGGTTTGTTTACAAGACTGGCTTATAAAAATACACATAGAGAGTGAGTGAAAACTTGTTTCCTTACTACAAGTGATCTTAACAAAGAGCTTTCCGGACTTGAAAGGCAAGGCAAGCAAGCATTATGCTATGATTTAGGTTTCTGCAGTAGGAAGTCTTTTAAAACAGCTCATAGAGATCTTCTTTCTGAAATGGCAGTGTTCATGTTTGATAAAGTGGTCATCAAAATTTTGGGATGGGGGTTGTTTGATTGGTTTTTTTTTAGTTCATGAGGTTGTTCCTGCCTGTAGATTGAGAGTTGCTTCCTTTTGCTGTTGAAGGCTGGGGTTGGAAAGGAAGACTTACTGCAATCTATTTCAAGACTAGTCTGAGGAGGAGGAAATTCCCTTCTTGTTCCTAATAACTGGTGCAGAACACTCTGCTGGAGGAGGAGAATAGTTCAGTAAGTTAAAACATTTAAATGAAGTTTTGATTTCATACATCTTGTTATTATCTAGAAATGTAATTGTATTTTAAACATAGTATGTTTTATCTTCTTTGTTAAAGGGGAGGGACTGTGGGTATTGTGTAATAGCTTTGAACTCAGTAGATACTAATTTGGTGATATAGCAAGGGTGAAGTGTTCAGTTAGAAAAGAAAACAATAGCAGATCCACTACTGCTTGTGTTACAAAGCACCAGTCTAAGCTGCTGGAGTACTTCTGAGAGACATTAGCAGTGCATTTCATTATCCAGGATCTTGGATTAAGAGACAGAGGTAATTTTGCCCATCCATGCATTGTAATGTTCTTATCTTTTCTGATGTTTCAGATAGCTTTAGGGTACTTCCACCAACAGTTTAGAATCAAGGGTTCTGTTTAAATATCAATAGCAGAGCAATCCAAACCTCCTTCGAGGCAGAGTTAGATACACTAGGTGTGCAGAGTAGAATGAGAGTGTTTGTCTAGATGCATTTTTCTTTTGCTTTGATCAAAAACAGAGGTGTTCAAGGCATACCTAACTCTGTACCTCATCCAGAAGTGTGTGCTGTCATGCTGGGAGCAGTGGGCATGTGGACCTGGGTATGGAGGCACAGTGGAAGTGCTTGTGCTCCTCCAAGACATGAGGAAGGTGCTCCTGTTGCAGTGGGGTGTGTGCTGAAGCACAGTGGGACCTCCCAAAGTGCCCTTGCTCTCTTCTCTTTCCCCACAGGGCTGACTCAGGGAGGCAGCTTGGGTGCAGTAAGACAAAGCCCAGGATCTGTCTGTGCCTCCCTGCCTGTTTCTCGGCTGTCAGTAGGAAATTTGTCTTCATCCCAGTGGCTGCAATTCCACTGCTGGTTATGGGCCCCTCGTAGGAGCTGTTATATAAATGCCAAAGAGGCTCTGCACCCCAAAAGTCTTAAACTGCTGAAAATTCACACTTGTTCTCCTTTTGCCATCCCTAGGAACTGAGGTTTGGTAAGCAAATTCTTGAATTTTTATGCAGCAAAACTCAAAGAGAATAATTAATTTTTTTAAAATGAGACTAAGCTGGAGATGGAAGAAACATCTTCTGCCAGATAATTTATCAAGTGTTCTCTGCAATCCCTTTCAAGCCAAGAATGTTGCTGCAGGTGTGAGTTTGCTCACGAAGCTGCTTGTACACCCAGGTGAGCCACCCTCACACACTGTCCCCACCAAGTATGTGCTAGCCTTTCAGAAGAGATACATTCCAGCCCTGAGTGTCTCATCCTATTCCATGTTCTCTTTTGGGACTTGGCCAGGTGGGACTTTTATCTTCTGCAGACAGTATATGTGTGCCAGTATGTGAAACTATTAATGTTCATTTCAGTCATGCATCTGTTTCAGAAGATTATTGCTACGTTAAGTGAAAATCAAGTATTTAACTGAGAGAGAATGTCTGCAATGCATTTTAAAGTATTATTTATTATATTATGAGTGATAGCCTGACACTCATAGCAGAATTCACTGGACCATTATATCACACGCTGTGCAGGAAATCCTTGTGTCTTGATAGAGTTTATAATTTAATTGATGATGAGCAATTTAGAGAGAGTGATATGCTGTGAAACATAGAGGTGTAGCATTATGTTATTGTGAATACAGATGTATATATAGGATAGTTCAAAGTTTAATAACTAATAACTTAAGAATATCTGTCTTCCAGTCTATACAAATTTATAAAATTTTGAATAGTGTCAAATAACTAGAGGTTGTGGCATTCTCTTATCTCATTTTTCTTAAACCACTTCATTTTCGTGTAACTTTGTGCCTTTGTATTTCTTGCAAGTGAAAGCCCAGATCTCAGCTTTTGAACTATATGTTAGACAAATTTCAGGAATTCACGTGCTCTACTTTCATTTTTATTGTGCCATTGAAAATACAGGGGAAAAAAATAGATAATTTGCCTGAAAAACATGTTGGGTGCTTTTAGTGTGTTTCAGGTATTCAGAAATATTAGAATTCTCTCTTCCTTTAAATAGAACTGAATGCATTGTCATCTCCAGTGCTGAGAAGTGGCATGGTAAGGCAATGCTTTTTGTACTTGTAAACAAGCTTCCATATGCAAGTACTTTGAAAGTGTTTTTTAAATTGTGCTACATCTGTTTCTGATGTTAAAAGCATGAAAAAACAGCCAGAAAAGAAGCCCTCCTAAAGGCCTCAAACTGCAGAATATGTATACATATTCAAAACTGACCATCTTTGATTTAAATAGCAAACAAAAAACACAAATAGCTTCCTAAGCTTTCTCCACGAGCTTTACTGTGTTACAGACCTTCTCTGCCAAACTTCCTTGTCCTTGCTCACAGTTTTCCTGTCTGGGTAGAGACAGTCATTCCCTTCCATGCTCTGACCAGAGCTGTTTGGATGTCACCTCACCTGCAGGGTGGCACAGCAAAGTACTGGAGCCTCTTGCTGCGAAACCTGGAGCACCCAGGGCCCCACTTGGCCTTGGCACCTCGGTCAATGGCCCCGGCCAGGTGTGGCAAAGGTGGGGCTGCAGAGGAGCCCTGGCATTGCAGAGAGAACCAGGGCAGCCAAAGCCTCCTGACTGTGGGGCAAAAATCACTGGGGTGAATTTAGAGTTGTAGAAGCAGCTCAGATGGCGTGAGCTGCTGCTGTGGTCTGTGAGCAGGGCCTGCCAAACACCTTTGGAGAGCAGGCTGATCCCATTTCTACCAGGAGGCTGAGCAGCAGAAACCACGACTGGGCACCCAGACTGAGTGATGCTAGGTTTGTGCAAGGTATGTGACATTGTGAGAGGACTGGCACTGAATTTGTGGCAGAAGCTGTCACAGCCCAGCAGCTGAGTATTGGTAAATTAAGCCAGTGAGAGGCAGAGAGAAATAGGTCAGCAGAGCAATACTGGTTTAAAACTTAAATAAGTGAATAAGGTTCATTAAAAAATAAACCTAATAAGCTAATTACATTTTAATTTTTTTACCAAATATTGCTTAGAAGTATTATATTCTGTGTAAGGAAATTGTGGTGTCATTTTAGGAGACAGTGAGGCTTCTTGTGTGTTTAAAATAGAAGTGAAAACATATTAATGAAGTTATATATATGTGGGGACCCCGCCCTCCTGCTCTTTGCAGATATTATGAAGCTACATTAAATTTTGCCTTGGCAGTTTAGCTTTGCCCTAAAAAAACTTAATGTAGTGGGTTTTAAGGGGATTTAAGTAAAAGTCAACAGAATTTTTATGTCATAATTTTGCAGCAAGTTGTGATTTTTATAGATTGGTGAAGTTCAGCATGGTAAGGAGAAATTTATCCATCATTGGAAACTATGTGAAAATGAGTTTTACTTATTGTTTAGATTAAAATTGATTATCTTATATCTGTAGTTATTGATTAATTTAAAGGATAGGAACAAAAATTACTAGGTTATATAATGATGGCTAAATCTTGACAATAGTTTTGCAGGAAACAGACCGTGTAAATGCAAAATCAGAATGGTGTGTTTTCCTAAAGCAGTACCATATGTTAGTTGATTAACAAGTTGTAGGGTTATTAGAAGATCTTGGCTGCTGGTAAGAAGGAGCATCTGTTTTCTAAGTCTTTTATCTAATATGTGTAAAGACTTTGCCAAATCAAGTTTAAGGGTTGGGTTTTTTGGGGGGTGAGGGGGTATGTCAGCTATATATTCCTTGGGTATTTTTATTTCCATAGGCAACACTACTGCATTCTTGGGGTTTAAATCTAACCCCATTCCTCTGAAGAACATGTAGTAACACTAAAAAGTAATGCTCAGTATCCCATGTAGAGGTATTTTATAAGATCAATTCAAAATTTTGCCAGCATCACAGCTTGTATTTGGTCTAAAACTTTATGTTTTGTTTTGTTTTTATCTTCAACCAGACATCAACACCAGTAACTAAAGAGCAATTATAAAAGTTTAGTTTTCCTTCAGAATTTAGCAGCTTACACTGATGGCATTGCAGTGTGTGCAAAGTGCCAAGCGTGTGTGCCTGCATCATTGTGTAACTAGAAAAACAAGTGTCATGAGTTTTACAGAGTAAAATGTACCTCCACTTACAACCTATTCTGAGATGTTACACAGAGTTTTAAGTGATTAATCAATCTTCTGACACTGGCTTGGAGCAGAATCTTTTGTGGTCTAGCCAGTTTTGAGGCCGTAGGGAGAGCCAACAGCCTGAGGCTTCACTCTGAAAATAAATGAAGTCTTAGAGAAAGACTGATGATTTTAAGTTCTTTCAGGACTCTCAAAGAGAACTTCTACTCTTCTGTGTTCAAAATCAGTTTGTGGTTTCAAAAGCAGCATCTAATAATAGCTTTAACTTTTCTTATCCAGGCCTGATGAAGTTTCTGGACTTTCATATGGGGATTTTGCCAGCCACAGGGAGCCTGTAGGACATGCTTCTACATGTCCTTTTGGGATTCATTGTGTTTCACTGAGGATGAGAGACAAATGAAAGTTTTAAAAAGAACTTTTCTTTAAAAAAAAAGAGTGGTTTGCATGTTGTTAGTGTGTCTATTGTCAAAGTCTGATTTCTCTGTTCATCTGATTTCCCCATACTTTCATTAGAAGGCTGTAATTTGAAGCTGTGAAGGAAGTTTTGAAACAGACAATGGGTGGAGATCAACCTATTTTCTCTATGCTCTGGGACTTTCCATGGTAGGAAGCTGTTTAGTTTTGCAAAAATTGCCTGTATCTCATTGGCAGGACATTGAGCATAGTCGGGTGATGACCACAAAGTGAAAAGCTAGGACAAGTCTTGAGATGAAGTAGCAAGATGGGAAGTGAACTCCCTCTCCTGCTGCTGGGCTGTGTGTCTTAAGGGACAGCAGCTTGCAGGAGGTGGGTGCTCAGCCTGCCCTTGGCCTCTCATCAGCCCAACTATCCATTCTATCCAACTACCGACAGCTTTGAAAACACAGCCTTTTAACTATGCCCTCATCTCCAAATAGCTTTTCTTCCTGTGTTTCTTGGGGGGTGCTAGATGAGGCAAAGTAAGATATGTTGTCAGCAAAATATGCTGAAGACGACGAGCCAAGAGGTGAGAGAAGCAGCAGCTGAGCAGGCAGTCTCAGGGTGCACACGTGTGTTTGCGTGAGGGAAGTGTTACCTCTCTGTGGGGTGCCATATGCTGCACAGACCTGACATCCCCAAGCGGCTCAGCAGAGCCCGGTGTGGATGCTGCAGTGTGTCTACATGGATTGGGGTCAAAGTGTAGAAGGAAGCACTGTTTGCAACCCTTCTGGCACAGCCACAGCACCGCTCATGAAGTGTTGCTGACAGAAGTTTTAAGAGCAGGCTTCATGCTTCGGTTTTCAAAGTCTGGACAGGAATCATGCAACAGCTCCATCTGGTATGAGACTGCAAACAGAAATGTAGTGCAAGGGAAAGACAGACCGTCCTTAGCCTTGTAAAACAGCATTTTATGGTAGTGAGAGTCTCCTCAGAATATGATCTGGGTTTGATTGTTTTGTTTCAAGAGAGCAGTATTTAAGAAACTGATTGTCTAGTCTGCTGGCAGCAAAATACTATGACAAAAAGTGTTGAGCAAAAATAGAAATAGGAAAGTCTTCATACAGAGAATCTGGAACATGAGTCTAAAATTTAGAATTAAATACATGCTTGGCTCTTGAGGAAAACAGTCTACATGGGAATCACTCACTGTCTAAAACACTGTGGAAATGTTAGAAAGAGTATTAGAAGATATTTCCATGTATAGAAAGTACGTATTTTTCCAAATAAAAAATTAATCTTATTTTATTCTCAGAACTATTTAACTATGTACACACGAAAAGCCATGTGTGCAGATGTTTTCAAGTGATCACCACTACCTCCACTGGAGAGCTGCCCACTGAACAATAAGTACTCTACTCTGCTGCGTGCCAGAGTCAGCTCCTGTAACATTGGCCCTGTATGTGCTGGGCATTTAGTCTAATGTGTATGCTGCTGTACAGTCATGAAGAGGTGTCTCAGGAGACTAATTCACCCCATCCTAAAACAGGTGTCTAGATTCAATGCAATGAATTACCTTCCTCTTTCACTTCTGTGGTTACTAAGTGGATACGAGGTGGACATTTGCTTGTATTTTTGATGGCTGAGACTAAGTGAGGTGTGGCAAGTTGTCTTCCCTTCAGAAGGAAGGTCTGGGATTCTTTGGTGGCATCTAAGGAGAAGTGTCGTCAGCTAGAAAAGAGCATTCTTATTTTCTCTATTTGCAGTGCCAATACTGCAGATGGGTGTAAAACATCTCTAAAACAACTGGTGCATTTGTTAGCCTGCAGCCACCTTTGCAGGTCCATGTGCAGGGCCCTGGTCTCCAGCAGAGGACAGACTTGGCTGCTCTACACCAACCATACCTTATGCAAGGTGTTATGAACTGTGTGTGCTCCACACCCATGAAGATTTTGTGATTTTTTTGTTTAGCTACTTCAGTTTTTCTGGGTCAGGAGTTACTGAGATACATCACTGTATATCATGTCTTATGTACATCACTTGAGAAACAGTATTTAATCTTGCAAATAAAATGTTTACAAAGAGTCTGCTGCAACATACCTCAAGAGCTCCCTGTTACAGCAGTAACTCCAAGTGCACGACACTCCTCACTACTCTGATGTGTTTCTGCAACTAACACACAAGTACGTAATCTCAGGTATGAGACTGCCATTGCTTTCCTGGGTGATTGATAATTCTGCTTTCTAAAGTACTTGAAAATCTAATGAGATTCTGGATAGGTCTCTTTCAAGTCAGCCAGTCATACCGTTCCTTGAGAAATTGCTAGTAAAAAGTTTCTTACTGTGCATCGCTGCTTAATAAAAGGTGTATTATTCTTGCCCTTGAAAAATGTCTCCTGACTAACAAAAACAAAAAATAAATCTACTGTTTCCTTGGACTGAGAAAGTATAAAGGTGCTTACATATCTCAAAGCAAATCTCCAGGAACTGCAGGAACAAAGCATATGATGCCTTCATGGCAAGGCTGTGTGTATCAGTGTGAACAGATATTCAGGTTTCGTGCTTCTAAACGAGCAAATTACCAATGACTTCCAGATCCTAGTGCTGCCTTGTGGAGTACTGTGTGCTGATCTGCACAGCCTTGCCTGCCCTACACTAGGGTCCCATATCCCAGAGAAATGGGGAAGGGCTGGGGAGGCTTGGTGCTGCACTGAGCTTCAATCTAAGTCATGGTACCTAAAGTCCTCCAGAGTGGCTTGTCTGTAGCAGGGAATTGATGCGGGAGCAAAGATGATCTCAGCCCCCCAAAGCTGTACAGATCCCTTGTTCAAAAGCTTTAACAGCGTTCTGACACTTGATGGTATCCAGAGCCTTGGATGCTGATGCCATGTAAGATTTACCCTGCATTGTCTGTCACCTCTGTGGAATAGCTGAAGCACTGAAAATTCATTCTCTCACTTCCACTGCACTAACTTTCCTGTGTAGACAATTTTCTACAACAGATGAGACATGACTTAATGTATTGTATGCCATTCATTTTCTCCCATATCCTCTCTTCAGGAGGAGATTTCCATGTGATTATCACCACAGAGCAGAGTGTTTTGATTAGGTCTAGGGTTGCTATTTTTCTGTTGTAATGTGGTTCTATTTCTTTATGTTTAGCACATATTACAAAGAGTTGCTGTCAGCATCAGGGCTTCTTGTACCTTGTCAAGTGTAAGAGCAGTTGTAGCAGGCCCAACAACCTGTCTTGAATGGTGATTGTTACCTAGGGAAGAATGTGGGATCAAGGAAAGTATGCAGTTATACTTCTGGAATATCCTCCCAGCTCCCAGAAGTATGCAATTAAAAGATTACTTGAGGGGAACCAAGGATTATGTCCTTTTTTTTAACAGAGCTCAATGGATTATTTTTCTATTAACTTAGTTTTTATTTTTTTAAATTCCTCTTTACTCAGTAACTGCAATGTCCTACAGCAGGAAGTTCCCCAGCTTACGAGCACTTCCATAATGCTCTGTGAAATTAATATTCACATCTATGTAGTTTTGAACCATTAGCTTACTTCTTTCATTTGATGACCCTACAGTCTGTATTAAGAGAGACAACAAACAGTCTTTCTCCATTCAATTTGTCACTCACATTTATAGACCTCAGATGTTTGAGTCACCTGTCTTCATCATGGAGTCCTACATAATTCAGTTGTTCCAGGTACAGAAACTCTTCTATAACTTTGATCACCCATGCTGCCTTTTTCTTAACATTTCTATTGTATCTTTTTTGACCTGGAGTAAATTAAAATTACGTGCAATATTCAAAATGTGGGTAGACTCTGGATTTGTACAGTAGCATAATGGTATTATCTGCCTTGTTTGCTACTCCTTTCCTAGCATTTTCTAACATCTATTTGATTTTTTAATCACTAATGAGCACTAAGCTGAAATTTTCAAAAAAAGGTCATAACTTCAAACTCTCTTTCTGAGTGATAATAGTTTGTTCAATGTCAATGTGCATCGCTTTCCATTTGTCTACATGGGATTTCATCTGTCAATTTACTGCCTGGTCAGTGAATCTTGTGAAGTATCTTCCTTGTAACCAGGCCTTGTCTTCCCTGAGTATCAGAATGTACTCAATAAGCTCTGCCTCCTCACTTAAACCTTTTTCAGCTCACTAATGTTGAGAGCTGCCTGAACCAGTCCACTCTGTGTGATTGGTAATCTACATCTCCAGGGAAATTTGGCTTTTGTTCCTACAGGGTTTTCCCTATCTTTATGCAGTTTTTTATCAATGGGAAGATCTCCTCTCTTTATTTCTTTACAGAGGGATGTTGCTACATGCCCTCTGGAAATCCAAGGGAGCCATGTCTGCTGGCTATCACACGTCTGTTCTCTCAGTGGGTTGGGAAATGGCAGCAGTTTTTGCTTCTGCTTTCCTTGACTCATATGATCTCGTGTTTTAGGTTCTCTTTGCAATACTAAATTGCTGATTTCACAGTACCCTATTTGGGGGTTGCTACTTGCCTAACACATTGTCCACATGGAACCTGTCAGGAGCCCTGTTGGAGTGACATATGCTGCTTTCTGAAGTTGGGGGAAGTGTTAATGGTTCTTATTTTAGCTCCATCAGCAAAAGAAAATTACAAGCGATAGTGCCTCTGTGGCTAAATTTGTGGTTTATTGAAACTGTGGCAGAGCCCACAAGATGAGGAGAGAAAATAATGTCTGATTTTAAATTTCAGCTGTTGGCTGCAGCTGCAGCTTTCAGAAAGCTTTTCAGCCTGGTTCCTGTCCCATTTTCTCCTAGCTTCCTTTTACTGCAAAGGGAAGCTGAATTGCAACATTGAACACTCCATCACTTAGGTTTTTTAGTATGCAAAGAACTTTGACTTTAACTGGCATGGCTTTTAGCAAAGGTATTATCAGATGTACATTGTTTAAGAAGGGGATGAGGAAACAAAAATTTTTAATTAATTTTTTAAAGTCTGAATGTGTAGCAATCCAATAGATGTTTTTAAATAAATAGGAGAATTGTTTGAATTTTCTGCCAGGTGCTGAGTTTCTATGTTAATGTTTAATTGGGATGTCACTCCCTCAATGAAATAATAGCATCAGAATTCATACTTACATATTGAACAAAGCCACTATATTCTTGCAACTGGTGACAACTACTGCAAGATGGAGGGGAGTTCCAAGTCTCTAACCTGATAAAAAATCTCTGTGGCATGGCAGTCTCATGCTTTTGAAGACAGCTGAGGAACCAGAAACATGTTACCTTTCAACAACCAAGGCTTTATGCATTTCTTGGAAACACTCCCGAGATTTACATGGCACTATGAAAAAAGAGTATTTAGTGATGATTTGCAAAACATTGCCACAGCCTTAATGTCTGTGACTAAAATCAAATACAGTGTAAGACCATGTTGAAAAAGGAACTCATGCTGCCCAAGAGGCCCGGGGTAGCCTTGTCCTTGAGAGGAATATTTCTCAGACTCTACAGTCAGAAGACCACCCAGTCTTTTCCTTGGTCGGTGGGGAAAACAAACAAATTACCTTCTTTGATGGTTGGGAAAAGAAAGTGATTGATAATTATTGCCTGCAGCATTTTACCCCTAACTGTGGTATTCAGCCTGTGTTTTCTGGCTGAGTTTAGGCACTTCTTTAGAAGACTGTGCAAAAGAGCAGACTAAAAGCATTACATGAATACTACTCATGGGCTGCAAACTTCACTTACTTCTTCACCCTCTTCCAAGGGCTCTCCTGCATTACTCTCTGTTGTGAGAGAGGATTTACAGGAGCTTATAAGACTGAAATAGAGGCATGTAAGTAATATTGTATCTTGTCTGAAAGAGATCTTGGTACTTCTTTCCTTCTAGCACTTTGCCCAGAATTTCCTCCAGCTGGTGAAAGGATTTAAATATTGTTCCAGCTGCAGCCTTGAAGTATTATCTTTTAACCACAGTTCTAGAGCAAAAAAGCAAAAGAGGGGTGAAAAAAAAGTGGGAAGTTATTACTGGACCTTATTATATTAATCATGAAAGATTAAAGCAATAATATGAAAATCATAAATAAAATTGAATAAATTACAGACTTACATTTCTTCAAATGAGTCTTGGAGTATGTACATATGCAGTAAAAGCTGTCTATGTCACCAATTAGTATTCAATAGATTTTTTCTTCTGGACTGAGGAAAACCTGTCATTGTCACTATGTACTGCCTATTCCCTACCCTACACTATGCTGCATGTAAAGCCATATGTTGCGTCATGAGACATATTTGTATGTGTATCAGTGCAGACCTGCAGTTTGCAAAGGCACATACCTAATAAAATGTCACTTTATGTTGTCAGTGGAATGCTCACCTGTGAGTCATCCTATTGTTTGAAAAGTTTTTGTAAGAAATACAGAATAATTGGAATGAAATTGTCTTGGGTTATGTATTTATTCATGAGAGAGACAGAGACTCTACCTCTGAAAAAGCTTAAACCTTGTATGACACCTTCCTGTGCTGACGTTGCTTATTCTTGTCTTCACCCCAGGCAGTTCTGTATGCTTCTTATGGCCTGATGAGACAGAGCTTTGTTACTTTTTCTCCATTTTTATCTTGCACAGGAGCAGCAGACTTCCCCTTGTAGGAGGAATAGGATATGACGTGAGTCATGACACTGCATCTTGCTTGGTGTTTGGACATTTTACCCTTGCAAAACCTGGAACATTCTTTCCCTTTTTGGGAGCAGGTTGCTGCAGCCACAGGTTCCCTGTCCTGGCTGGGCAGAGTGCCCCAGCCTCCGTCCCCTTTCCCTGCGGGCCCTGTGTTGTTATGCAGCATACAGCTGCACCAGTGTTTTCAGGGGTATATTTAGGTCATGTACCCTTTTATTACTGTTAGTATATTAAGTTCAGAAGAATGGGCTCTGACAATCCCACTAGCTGCACTGCAAGGAAAAGATTAGAATACTGGAAAGAAAGTAAAAAGAGGCAAAGACTTGTTTTCCAAGAAGAAAACTGAGACAAAAGGATAATGCAAATCTTACGGAGTTCAGCGGATGTGAGTGAGTGAGGCGGAGGCTGTGAGGTGACTTTCCTAACTATCACACATCCTACAGCACTGGTAGGTCTGGTTGACAAAGGGGATAAATCTGATCCTTGGAAACTGCAGTTAAGTCAACTTTGCCACGAAGAAATAGGATGCAATTTCTTAGCACTGAGGGTAATTAAACATGAGTTAGGTGAGTGTAACACAGTCTGTGAAATGAGAACAGGTATATTTGCAAAGCCATTCGAGCCTAGGTGCAGCAAGAAAGCCTGTATTTACTGGGTGGTTGTTGCAGGGTGGAGGGTTGTGGCAGTCCTGCTGCTGCTGGACGTGGCATGCCTGAGTCAGCAGCTCCATCAGCCATGTCCGTGGGCCTGCCTGCTGAAACACCCTCAAATAACAGCACTGGCAGCTCTGTGCTAAAGGCAGTGATTATAATCAACTGTGGTGCTTGCACCTTTCAGCAGGTAGTGTGAGTTGCTCAGTAGGATTTGTTCCCTTCCATGTACATCAGGATATGCATATTTTGAGGTGTTTTGCCTTTCAGGTTTTTTTTCTCATGCATAAAAGTCAGACTGTGCTGGAAACAGTGACTGGATGTGTGTATCACAGCTTTGGCTAGGATGGTTTGGAGGTTTTTTAAGGTGGATGTCTCATGTGGGAAATTAAAGGCAGAGGAGAGAACTTTGTTCGGAGTCAAGCTCCCTCAGATAGGAGCTTGATGTCCTTCACTTTCTTGTGCTGATCATCTGGCTAG
The DNA here is from genome assembly GCA_013397795.1 of Orthonyx spaldingii. NCBI lineage: Eukaryota > Metazoa > Chordata > Aves > Passeriformes > Orthonychidae > Orthonyx > Orthonyx spaldingii. The sequence continues at coordinate 880,334 of VZTJ01006620.1, forward strand.
ATCTCATTGCATATGTGATGGGGTTTTAAACAAATGCTAGTGCAGATGCAGCACTGGTGTCCTGAGATCGGTAATGTCTTCTTCATCTCATTTAAGCTTTTGGCCTTTGTATGAAGTTCCCACATCAAATGTAATGGCTTGTGATAGATGGGAAATCAGACAAGGTAATCAAATGGTCCCTGTTGCCTGAAAGCTATGAAACCCTAGATGCTGAAGAGTGAATTAGTAAGTGTGTATCCCAGCAGAACAGACTGGGCAGGCCTGAAAAAGAACAGCAGTGCCACTACTGTCAACTCCAATTGCTTTATTACTAATCAGCTGTCTTAATAATAGCATGAGTATGGTCTGGGGAGGTCAGAGAGGCACTTTGAAGAAGGTAGATGCACATACTGTTGGAGAGGTCATTGATACATTTACAAGTTGAAAGGTCTACATCAGACCTCTGCTTTTACATCTGCCTTCAGAGGCTGGTGCCCTACAAAGGGCAGAAATCAAAGCTTTACATACCACAACCTGTGACCATCCCTGCTGGGTTAGAAATCAGATCTGCATAGAAACAAAGCTGTAAGAATTTATTCTGCTTGTCTTTATCTCTTTTCAGACATTCAGATTGTAATTTTTTGTACAGTACTGCCTTTGTAGTAGGGGATAGGGAGAAACTGTAGCAAAAACGATTTTAAATGTCCAACTCATTAAGTCACACTGGGGCTGGCCTCTCACTAGATTTTAGTCTGACTCTTAGAAAAAAATCTTGTTCTTGACAGTGACATTGTTGAGAAAAGTCAAACATATGATTGGGTACAGTTCAGAGATGAATAAAATGAATAGTGTTCCAAAAATGTTACTTTTCAAGAAAGACCATCATCATGAATTGTGTGAATGCTGTGTGTTGGCAACACTGGTGCCATTGCGTTATATTTCTAATCATCACTTACCAATTTTTTTTATTGAAACAGGTGTTTTTTGGTGGTAGAATATTTATCAGAAATGCTGGTTGATAAGTAAGTGGTTATGGTAATCACAGCATAACTTGAACTATTACTTTATTTCTGAACCCAAGCTCCATTGAAGTATACTCTGTATTTCCTGTTGATTTAAGCAGTCACCTGCCAATCTTATAAACTTGATGTGTACTTGGTAAAAGTTGAAATAAAGGATCTCTCATGTTATTTCAAGTATAATTGTACTTTGTGTAGAGCAGCTCTTGATACTTTTGATCACTAAAGCATGTCGCCCCATAAATTTACAACCAGATCCTGCAGACATCCATGAAACCAGCAATAGTCAGTGTTTCAGGCAGTAAGTCTATTCTTCTGGCACTGCTAAAAAAGTTGGATCAATTTGAATTCAAACTCCCAACCAGAGCTCTCTTGGGGTCAGTTCATCCAAAGTGAACTTATCAAAACCAAAAGGCTTTACGCTGGGGAGAAAGAGAATTTGAATGTAGAGCAGATGGACTTTAAAGAGACCTTCCCCCCTCCCTTTCGTCCACCTCCTTCAGAAACAATCCCCTACACTGTTCTTTCCCACCCACATATTGCCTTTTATTCCATTAAACCCTAGTGATTAAAATTTCTGCAATGTAAGGCATATTTTGCTTTCACAGAGTAATTTGTTTGGTACCTTACAAAAACATGATCATATTTTCTGTTTCTGAGTTTGCAGGCTGATCTCTCTCCTTACCTTCCTGTATGAAAATGTGATGTGTGAAGGGCTGTCCAGGCTGGCGGGTGTGAGGAGGAGCTGAGGCGTGTCAGGGTCTTCAGCTCAAAGCCAGCTGTGCTGGTGGCAGGGTAGTCATATTCAGGTTAGTTTGGTATGGTGGGACAGCAGCAGGTGGGTACAAAGGCTGAAATGAGGTGTTGCATTGCACGAGTCAGAAACATGGATCCTGTAATTATGCTCATTTAGCTCTGTTCCATGTTCCCTTGGGCAACAGAAAGGGAAGTCATGTTAAAGTATATCTACTGTCAGCTTTGTTGGGATTGTCCCAAATTAGAGAGGGACACAAAGTTATTGATGAAAGAAAAGAATAATCTCTTTTTTGTTTTTCTCCTCACTTGAATGTTAGCACTTCTTTGTGATAATCACAGTCCTTTTTCTCAATTTGATTTAGGGCATGCAAAAGTGTTTACTGCTTTCAGGCCTTTTAATTTCTTTTAAAAATTGGAGAGAGAGGAAGGAAACAAAAATGAAACTTGGGAAACAGAAAATTGAACCTATTTAACATGATCTAAGTCCAGGTGTGAGAGTTGTGAACTTGAACAAAATGTCTTTTGGAGTTCATGAAGGTTGCTCTGTTATTTGGATATGAGCATCTGAGAGCTTGGCAATGCCAAGTGACAGGTGATTATAGCTGCTTCCCAGAGCTATACTTGAAATGGAATTGGAAGGATGAGTATATCTTCTTTCTGCATATTTCATGTTCAGCTTCTTAGTCACTCTTTTGTAGAGTTGTTGTAGTGATTAAGTCTGGCTCTTGGCACCACTGTTAGTCTCTGAACTTTTCTGGAGAGCTGAAACCTGTAGGTCTGACAAGACACAATGAAATTCTGTTGTGGAGGTGTACAGAAAAACTTATACTCAATTTTTTTTTTTTTTT